>OZ026841.1:15712242-16319908 GCA_964023205.1 Lutraria lutraria
GTGGGAAAATATCATGATGTTATTGAAGGGAGGTTGTTGCTCTAGAAAGGTTAAATTAATAGTTAAATCGTGCAACGGGAAACATCATGCTGTTGTTGAAGAGAAGTTGCTGCTCAAGAGATGGCCCATCTGGAGAGGTTGTACTGTACTACTAAAGGCAAAATTAAGTTCCTGGATTTCGCTAACTCGGTCGAGCATTTTGCCAAGTGGATCTCTTTGGTGTTGGAGAAACTGTTATTTTCATATCGACTTAAGACGCATAGTTACTTCAAACCTTGTATTCAAAAATTAAAAAAAAAATGCCGACATTCTGAGCATATACTAGTACTTTTTATAGGGATGTTCGCGAAAACCAAGTATCTGTTTGTTTTGCCTTATGTGCATGTATGTAAGTTCTACCGGAAAAGGTAATCGTTGTCAGGCAAATTAATCAGTACTAATGCGCATGTGTACCATTATTAGCACGCGGAAATGTCATAAGAAATAAATAGCAATATCTACTTATTACTATTGCAGACATTGATTAATTAGTATTGTAAGTCATGTATGATCGACCAAAAAATTAGAGAAACACTTTGTAATCCAAAAAAAGATCAATTAATGTAACTATTCAGTACACCTTTGAATTTTTTTCTCATCCGAGCAGTAAAAATGTGAAATAAATGAAAGTTAATCTTTAAAAAATACAAATTCAAGGGCAGATAACTAAAAAACGAGATCAGTGACCCCCATTTTTATCTCTTAAAATGTTTCTGTTTTCATATGCTATCATCATGCAAAGTTTGAAAACGATCTATCTATACGTTTTCATTCTGCCTATATATGAAATATGTAGCAAACTGGTAGACACGAGTTGGTCAGTGTTACTCTATGTTTCTCGCTGTAACAAAGGAACGAATACTTCATGGTTTCCTATTAAACTCTCTTGATTAAATCTAAATTCACAACTTATCACGTGAATAAACGTAGCAATTACGTGTCACGTGATCTAATTACTTCAGTCGTAATCACGTTCTGATATTCCTATCGTACACTAATCTCTTATCTTAATTAATTTGTAACTTCATGTTTTATGAACAAGTGGCGTATTTTATTAACCTAATTTAGGCAAATATATCCTCATACGCTTTTTTCGATGCCTTTGGAACAACTGAGCTTAAGATGATTAATTGTTTAAAAAATGGTCACATGATAGTTGAGGTGGTTCTTGTCGAGTGTAATCGACCGTGACTTGATTTTCAACTTAATTAAACCAGTAATTAGAAAAAGGCATCACATTTAAATGTTGCGTTGTTCTATTAGTAGCCCAATACTTGAGATGCCAATTCGGAGACATGTGTATAAGTATGCGCGGTTTGTATGTAAGTGAATTCGGAGATACTAAGATCGTGTGGGGTGTCTCTTACAACCCGTTTCCACCCATATCTTCGTGATTATCGTCTGCACTTTTGACACTTTTCAGCTCCATATAGCAACACACCCTGCATTGTGAAATCAATGCCTTTGTTGATGTTTGGTAATATTTTAATTACAGTCCATATCTACATTAGTGGGTGGTTATACAATTTCAGTAAAAACAAATTAAAATGTAATTAATTCTGTGAAATGTCGCATGTATTCATCCGTGTGGTTTATCTAACACGACCAATCCCTCCTTTCTTCCTCTCATTCGTTGATATACAAACATTTAAAAATACCCCTTTTTCGCAGGAAGGAAGGAAGGCGAGTAACGTACGACATGACAATATACACAATTGATCTGTATCACAGGATATACTTAAATGATCGAGTTCAGACTTCGTTTAACTATCTACAAATTTGATATCGTTCTAAATTACTAAATAGTAAGTTAAATGCTTGAATGGAAGTATGCACTAGTTGACAATGTGTACCGGATTCCAGAGACTTAAGTGTCAGTCAGTATTCCCACGCCGTGAAATCATGGACTTAGAATTCACTTCCTTGGAACTTCCGATATAACGTGATTTTGTTGTAAAATATAAAGCCAAAATAATATCATAGAAGTATTTTTGTACGACAGTGACAAGCCTATTTCCTGGAACAAAAACAAACAAAAACACATTTTTCGTGAGAGAAAAGTTAACTTTGCTACCATGACAATGCGATTAATTTCAGTTATTTAATTTCGAATCCGTTCTTATTATGTCGCTCGAGCCATATCAATTAGATAACAAACGCTGTGGTAGGCGAACATTTTTTGAATTACCTTTATTTAAATACACATATATGTCAGTTAGTTTCCCATCAATTGTTTTATTATCCATAATAAGCCTTTGATTGATACACGTAGTTATATATATAAAGGGGCAAAAACATAACTCATTCCGTACAATCGTATCTTAAGACATTAATAAATACAATGATACCTGTGAACAAAGGCCACCTTTGGGAAAGACAAAAATGACCTTTATTAACAAATAGCCTTTGTTTGGAGGTCAGTCTGTTCTAGATAATCAATGAGAGTTTTTCAAAGAATGGTCTTTCTTTACTAGTACTAGTATTCAAAGACTGGCCTATATTCGGAGATGGCTACAAACACAGGTTTGACGGTTCATTATAACGTACATGTATTTACGTTAGGGGAAGACAAACAGAACTTGTTCCTATTAGACGCGTTTATCTACAGACAGTTTTACTAGAAACAATTTTACGTTTGAAGTAATCAGACGATATAACTGTTTGTCTCCTGAGACAGTTTTGCTTAAACCTTACCAGACTAGTTATGTGCCTTTAACCAAATAATAGCACAAATTGAATCAAAATAAATCTAAGTCACTCACACAAATACATCTGCCAAAATCGATACAAAGATGTATACATTATCATATGATAATATAAATATCAAATCAAAAATAAAATAATGATAATTATATATTATACATACAAAAAAGTTATTTTAAGATAAATTGTTTCAAATAATTAGATTTGTACTTTTTACATAAAATGCTTTATGGACATAAATTTATATTCCCAATCTTTTAGTTACATTTTCATTATTACATGGAATCAGTTCTATAGATTTAAACATACATGGTCTTTCCCAAAAATACGGTTACTAATATATAGTTTACTAAGATTTTCATATAATGGACATTCTATAATGAAATGAACTACTAACTATCAATTCAGCCTAACATAATCTTCAATATTCCAAGGCTTTAATGTTGTGTTATATATCTCTTTTACCGAAAATATCTTTGTACCTAAAATGCAAAATGCACTTCTGTCGAGACTGATCATAGATAACTTTAACTGAAAATCACGCCGAGATTGGGAAAGTGCAAAATAACTAAACATAGATTTTTTTTTAAATTCTTCATTTGATAATGTTAGTCAACACACTTGCAGTGTAATTTCAGATTTTAATAATATTTATTCCTATTATTTATCAAAATATATAACTTACAGACTTGAATGGCATTCAACTTGACATCGTGGTGTATAGAACTTCATAGGGGGGAGCGGAATACCAAATGTACCGTTACATCACCGTGCTCTGACAGTGAGCATTTCACTGATTAGCGTATGTTTTGCAAATAAACTAGACACACGTGCTTACAGCGCCCCCTCTAAAAAAAGTCCCATTCAGAAATTGCTTCAATTTTATCAATGAAGTCAAAATTGAACAAAGCAAGCAAGGATTTTAAAATGTAGTTTGTCACTACGCTACTTTTATTGAAACTCGTTCTTTTACAGAGGGGCTGTAATTTTGGCTTTCAATCAAGAGTACATAAAGAGTCGATAATAAAACTTATGTGCAACGTAAGCATTTTAATGTGCAAAGATTCAATTTATGTCTACTTATTTACGATAAATTTGTCGCAGGTCGGTCTGTTCATTTACATATCGTGAGTTAATTTAGGTCAGCAGAAAGCGAACTACTTTGTAATTCTACTTTACAACAAAATATTTACTTTCAAACAAGAAAACACAGACATTTCTGCAAGGTGTGCATAATCGAATCATTCAACTCAATAAAACTGCTGCTAATTCGAGTATTAAATTATACTTCTTACCTCCTCTAATAAATGTCAAATATGGTGCCAGTAATGTGATAAATACGTTTCTCAGATATTTAAAATCTTGTCAGCTCTTCCAATTTGTTTAATTGAAGTCTTAAAAGCCCCCATTGAATGAGCTTTCGTTAATACTGTGATTGTTCTAAAATATTGAAGTGATCAGCAGTTTGCTAATTCAGAAACTTGGGACTGATATATTTCAGGTTTCGCGCAGATTTACCCACACACAGTTTTCAAGGAATTTTATGTTTGACTGTATCAGAAACCAATGAATGGTTCAATGAAATCTTGATGCTGACATAAGTTATTTAAACTAACCATTGATACACGATTCGTGCGTAGGCATACTATAGTTGAACTATAGCCGAGAACCGAACACACGACTTTTCATTCAGTAGTCCAGCGCGTTACCACTGTGTCACCGAGCATCACGTGTTGGCTTACGTCAGTAATTGTTAGATTAAGACTAAATCGAACACTAGAAATGTCAAGGACATCTGAATATCTAAAACCCAACATACGGGTCTTGAAATTTAACATTGTTTAACGTAGTGATGTCAACAATGTACCTTTCTTTGAAAGAGACTTTTTTGTTCAAACCACAATAGCTTCAAAGAAATAAAACAATACCCATTTAATTGATAAAGCGCCTTTAAAACGAACATTGGTTTGTTTGCACACTGGATTAACATACTTTGTTTCATAATCAGCGAATTTATTTGTTCCGCTCTGTTTTAAGACAATGAGCATGTTTGTACCTTAAGGTATTTAAGTTGTATGGAGTGCATTCCAGTCCTCTATGTTTAGTTTGTTTGTGTATTCAATGAAATGCGCATCTTTTTGTACAATCAAAGGACTGGATGTACTTAAGGCGTACACGATGCTAATGTTATTGTTCTACTTGTCTTAACGCCTGTTTTCATCAGTATTTTAGTTATGAACGAGGAATTTACCAAAAACAACCACAACGACATTTTTTACTCAAAATTCACTTTCTTTGTGCAACAGTTTTTCACCGTGAGCATTTTATTCTACGCCTACAAGTGAAGTTTCTTTCAAATCTCCATGTCTTGTCTTACGATAGCTGATACATTAAAGTCCCATAAGCTTATAAATGTATTGGTCCTAATAGTTTCTGTTTGTTCTATAACAGACGAATCCGGTGTGTTTTCCTCCCGTGCATACTTTATAACAAGAAAAAATGTTTCCGAAACCACTATCGTATTTTTTTCAATATCATTGAAATAAATACTATTTATAGAACACCTGAGTTTTCCCGCAGCCATGTTATGCACACGTAGTAAAGTGACGTCACACGCTCTACATATTTAAGTTTACAAAATGCAAAAATCACAGTGAAATGAGTGTTTTCAGACGAAAAAGGGCTTGTATCGATGGCAATAATTATGCTTGGATAATATCAACAATTAAATGTTTTTGCATATATTTTTCTACAGCAAAAAAAGCTAATGGGGCTTTAAAGTGTGATAATTTGAATGCTCATATCGAACAAGCGCACGGATAGTTTTGTAGTGCAGCTTTTATCAGAGAATCAAAACACGTGTAGGATGGTTAGAAAATAAGATTTCTTAAGATTTGTGGGTAACTGAAGGCCGCCATATTTGTTAGTTTTGCATCCGAGAAATTCCAAGTATTTCCAGTTTTGGCTAACCAGGTACAGCCGTGACGAGATGCAGTAGAAATCAAGTTCTCGTGTCCTCATATGGCGTGGTTGTATGATCCAAGTATAGCAGAATAAATTTGTCTTTACGGACATCATGTTACATGCAAAATTGAATGGCTCAGTCAAATACGTGTAGATTATACACGCTCTGTATTGAGCTAATTAGTTTTTTGAAGAAAAAAATGCACCCCAACATTCAGTGGTAGGGCAGTAGCCTTATACGATGTTAAATGGGTACAGATTTGGTTATTCATCTATATTGAACATAACATAGTAATTATGATTTAGATAACGTATTCATTTCTGCCTGTTTGAGTAAACAAGTATCATGTATTTACATTAGTCCACACGTTTTCACAATACAATATAATTATGTGTCTTGCAAAAAGAACAGCAGTGTCTGTTTTTTTTTCGGTATTCTAAATGGATAGACGGGGCAGGTGGAGCATAGGGGAAATGTTATATATTTCATATTTTTCCCGGAAGTTTTAATCCTTAATGGATTATCATTATCAAAATGTACGCTCTCTATCTCCATATAAGGTGATGTATCTCATATCAGCTGGTCTAGATAAAGCCAATCACTTGCAGCACGATTTGCATACTAAAGTATCTAAATTCATAGGAAAGACATTGTCATGAGAGAACATGTCGATCAAATCGCGCAGCGTATAATGAATCAGGAAGAAGGGCCAGCCATCTGTAGCTCGTGTTGGGGTCGGAAACGATGCAGCAACAAGTCAGAAGGGGCATCTTGGGATGTGAATGACTTTCCTGGTGGTAAAATTCACGCTACGTTTGTAAATACACGATATTTGTGATATTGTTGAGGTATAGGATGGGATTTATCATCAATCTAACACTTGAGCACTGATAGGTTCCACTATTGTAATCACTAAAGTAGAGAACCCACCGAGCGAGTGAGACTTTCAGTGTCAGAGCTAACATAAAGATGATAGCCTTCTTGGTAGGTAAATATTTACATTACCTACTGATTCTCTTCTGAACATACGGACGGACAGATGTTATCTAATTGAAAGAGATAATTAAAGATATCTTCTCATTCATGAAGATTAGAATCTAACGTATTATATCACGTGTAGTTACAAGTTTCATTTGTGTATTATATAGGTTTAGATGCATCGTTAATTTACGACTAATTAATGTCAAGACATTAAATGGAACAAATCGTGTCTTCTTGTTCACCTCAAGGTACACACACATGGAATTCTAACTGAATTCTTAGCGTTGAAGCAGTGTTGCAACCATTCTTGTAATAAGAACCAAAACTTGTAATAATTATTTTAGTTAATTATGTTTTTATGGATGGTTGCAACAAAGCAGTATTTATGATGGTTCGATCCCGGATACGGTCATCAAAGAAAAGTTCACTTATTTTACACACGATTAAGGTGAAGAAACAATTGAAAATACAAAGACAAATGAAAACAATTTGATAACAGTAGAATTTTCTGTATCTTTCTTTATAGATCGGTTGCCTTTGCAATGATACCTCTTATTAAGAAATCCTAATTTCAAGTTAATTTCCTTAATACGGTCAACCTGTGAACAAAGGCCATCCCTTGGAAAGACAAACAGTGGCATTTATTAACAAGACGACCCTTATTCAAATTTCGTTCGAAATATTCAATGACGTTTTTTTTAAAGAGTGGTCTTTATTCATTGGTTGGCATTTATCCGAAGGTTGCTGCTAACAAAGGTTTGATTGTACATGTTTATGATGATATATGACTACATCCTTCATGTCTAGATAGTATCAGTTTTCTTAGAAAACAATCTGTGTGTCCCCACTCTTCTAAGTAAACAACGGTCAAATTTTAAGTGTGTTCATCTTTTTTTTTATTTTGATGATATCTTCCAGTAGCTTTAGATGGAGTGTGTACATCACCATTATCACGATTATATACAACAATTAATTATTTTTAAGATGTACACCGAAAGTAACTGTTGTCTTAGCGACCACCTCCGAATAAAGGCCACCCTGTAAATGATGGTCGTTCTTTAGTACAAAATAACCTCATATTAAAAGGTGCCTGTCAGTAAAGGCCTCATTCTATCTTTCCCAAGGTTGGGGTTTTGTTTTCTTGACTGTACGCGTATTTTGCAATAACCGCACTGGGGAAATCCCGGACGGGGTTCCCCGAGTTCTCACTGATATAATCAAACATTACTCACGCGTGGTTCTTGTCATTCATTCATGTAACGAAATCAAATTTTATCTTGTGTTGATTTTGACCGGCAATTCAGTTACATTTTGTATATATATAAAGTTTGTTTCAAATTCATAAGGTTCTCAGGACCATGTGAACAACATATTTACATACATAAATATATACAAATACATAGACGTAACAAGTTGACAAAAAGTGGTAAAAATTTACATTAAAATTAGTTATCACTTTACAATCTACAAGTGCAGTAAATACATGCAATTTTGAGTTTCGCGTTCAAAGCATGTTATCCTCATTGAAACAAGATCACTTGCCTCTCAGTGCTGAGTTCGAATCCCCACCAGTAGGCAAGTACTGTCAGTCGAGTTATACCTTCCTCTTTCACGACAGTTACGTTCAGGGGCGTAAGATAAGTCAACAAATGGGCGGAGTTAGTTGAATCCATAAAACTTAACGTTGCAGTACGACAGTGCAGTGTTCGAGTCATTTAGGATAAAAACGCATCATAATAAGGTTATGGCGAGTATCCTATTACTAGATATAACTGAATCTGAATCTGATGAGTATTATTGAAGGCCTGTTACCGCATATACACAAGGATATGGTGCGCTAATCAAAATGGAGGGAGGCTTGAAAGCCCTCCACTGTCTTTGCGCGAACAGTTTCTATATACTGTGGAATCATTAATTTTCGTTGGGGATTTAATTTCGTGGATTTCGTGGGTCGGCTCATCCACGAAATCAAATCTCCACGAATTTAAATGCAGAGATAAGGTATTTCCTTTCAAAAATCAAAATCCACGAATTTATATCCCCACGAAATAGCTGTTGTAGTAAAAACCACGAAAATTGAGCCCAACGAAAATAAATGAAAATACAGTATACATATGTTTCCAAGCCACAACAGTTTTCACAAAGAAAGAATTACGTAAAAGTTCAGTCTTACAGTTTTTTATCACAAAGTCCCTATCGTGGTTAACAGCTTGTTTGTCTATGATATTTAATGACATACAATCTTAAAACTGTTTCGGTCAAGTTAATATGCCTTTTCTGGCTTGCTGGTGTTAAAAATTCAGAAGCTGGTATAGCTGGGACCAAACCCTTGGCCACTTTGTATAGGAAGCTTAACCCGTTGGCTGCACGCCGTTCTTCCAACGTTGGTAGGTCCAACACTTTCAGCATGTTTGTGACACATACTTCTTCCTGAGCGAAGTAATCATTAGCGATGAATCTTATTGCTTTACGTCGAATCTTATAAGTATATCCTTTTAAGTACGGATTCCAGATTATGGCACCGTAGGCATGACCTAACAAGGCCCTGATATACTGTTTTCCTACACTGCATCTGACAGGTTTTCAAGTTCCTTCCGTGAGTAAGGCCAGGGTAGATATATATTATAGATATAATTATATAGATTATAATTAAAACCTCAAAATCGAATTCGAATACTTACTACCGCTGAGATGGTAAGATTGTGATCATGATAAAAAAATGTCAGCTTGATAAAAGTTTTCATTCAGGAAGTGATGCAAATAATATTGACACGGTCTTTTAGTCAGGCAAGATTGTACCTCGACTCAATATTAATAGTTGGTACTTTTCATTGTTAAATATTACTCCCTGTCCAGTTTATTATTTTTATATAAATAAAGCACCAGTATCTGTGTCAGACCAGCGTATGATGTTGGAATAAAAGTAAATACTATTTTCTGATATATACATGATTCAGGGGTGGCCAGTGATCTAGCGGTAATGGGCGGGACTACTAAACCAAAGGTCATAGGTTCAAATCTCAACTCCGCTTTTCAATATTTCAGGGACTCTTTTTCAGTGACCCAATCCCAACAGCCGATTCAAGTACTGTGTTAAGAAAAATCACAGGAACTTGAGGAGGCGTGTCTTGGTGCTTTACATCAGGCACGATAAAGAACTAGGAAAAACTATTCGAAATAGTAGGAATATAAATGCTCAGTTCTCCTGTATATTATCTCACCCATCCTTTGGGTGGCACTTGAGTGACCATAGCTGTCGAATGGGTCGTTCAACAACAGATAAACAAATATTTATTAGTATATATGATTCGTGGTTTGATCTGAGGACCGTAAGTCCCGACTCGTGAATCGGAATGGATCGCCACATGCCTACAGCCCTTTATCATACGGTTTATGACGTAGTTCACAGTTATATCCGGCTGAATTTAATATCCGAATAGGATTTACTTATGTTATCAATATTCTCAAGAGAATTATGACTTAATATCTACGTAGCAAAGTGACAATTAATCAATTATTTCATGATATGTAATATATAATGTCCTTATTCCACACCTTATAGGTGTGTGTAAATCTGGACCAACTATTTAGCTTATAAAAAAACAGTCAGAAAAATAAAGCCCTAGAATAAAGCGAGAATTTATGATTGTAAATAAAGACTGAAATATTCAAAATATTCAATGATTCAAATTTAATTAACCCATGATGAAATATATATTGCTTTATCACGATTTATTGATGTTTTTAGTTTTTTACATCTATGATATGATTACAAGTATTACCGTCGAGTGAATTCTTTTGAAGCGAAATACTCTTCAATTTTTTCAAACTATTTCAAAAATTAGCGGTATGTAAATAAACGGGAAACGTCGAAAACATAAAATCTTGTATATTATCAGTTATCTTGTACCATGGACGAGAATAGCTGATGAACGTCTACCAACCCTGCCTATATTAACCACTTGAACATCTTCATATACGCACTAACGCCGCCATTGAGCGGGTTCGTCTTTATTTACATTGTCCCGTTTGAATTCTCGTTTGATTTATATCACAGTATTATAATTATTTTAATTTGATATTTCAGCAAATATTTTGATTGGGTATATTTCACTTCATACATTTATTGATAAGTACTTTGTAAGCCCTCCAAACGGAACTGTCTGATCATTTTGCGATTTAAACTTTAAACCAATAATACGAATACTCCAACTAGACAGTGGTAACTCGTTAACAAGGGAATTAAGCAGACAAATTGATCGCACAACGATTCGTTAATAGGTTTTCTCCCGTTGTTAATTTTCTACGACTAATTAAATATCGATAATTGACTTTGATCAACTTGGTTGAACCCCGAAATTTAACTGGCTAACGTACAAGTCCTTCGTCGTATTTTTACATACGATACGCGTTCATAATTCAACACAGCACCGTATTATCTACAACGGCGGTGACAATCATTTCGGATTTGACCAATCAAAAAGCCGAATAAGTTTCTTTCACTCGGGCATATCACCGAATCACTGACACTTAAAGTTAACTCTCCGTGTAGTAGACGCTTTAATAACAACAAAAACGAATCGTGGTTTTCAAAACGGATACATATTTAACTCTTAGTGAAACTTGAAGGATTTATATAAAAAAGAAGGATTATTGAAATGGATTATCTTAACATACAGTGCTGCAGTTTAAAATAAGATTTCGATTAAATGCACATACAAAATAATGGAATAAATTCAAATTTATAGTTTTGTTGTTGGATTTTAATACAGAAATCTATCGCTGTAATTGTGGAATTATTTGAAAGCTCGCCGCAAATTCGTTGTTCTCTAAAGCGTACAGAGATTCGAAAATTGGATTTTTCCTCTTTACGCAGAATCGTTTTTGAAATCAGTATTTACCTATATATTGGAATTTTGTGCTAAAGCAGAGAACGATTCTGGCAGTGATGTAAATCATAGTGCGACTCCAGGGCCGGTATATACATATTTTAATACATTGATATGTTTTCTATTAAACCCGATTTTGTACCGGATTCCGGCATTTATTCATTTCTTAGATAAATATCACCAAAAATACAATACGTAAGATTTTAGTTTATTTGTAGGATACTAAAAGACTATCTTTGAATGAAATTCGATATTTTTGCATTCGAATTGAAAATAATGATTGTTTTTCAAAGAATGTGCTCGGTCAAAGTTTATCCATTTAAAATGTAAATTCAAACAATAGCGAAGAATTCTTCTGCTTTTTATGAAGAATGTTAAATGTTAGTGAGATTTTCGTGAAGTATTCCAAATTAGAAAAGCATATTGTCAAAGAAGTAAGTCACATGTTTTGTCGTGGTACAGGATTTAAAATATATATGAGCCACGATTTAAAATTCTGATTTTTGTGTTAATCTTTTATACAGTGCTACACTGAGTTGAGATCTTCGAAAAAGTGGTTAAGAGATGTGTATACGCTGACACATTTAGATAAGAAAGAAAACAAAAAAGTGATTTCATTAACAAATTTGTGCACCGCATTTCGCGGCTTGGTTATGCTTAAAGTACATTTTTCGGGTACTAAAAAACTACGGGCCTAGGTAAAAACAAGAATCGGGAAGTTACGGACTTATTGTGACTCGAATTAGGGAGAGTTTGAGCGTGTGCTGTATATTGGACATTTGTTATAATGGCCAATTGCACACCATCTCATTTCCCTGATGCAGCATGAAGAAAAGTGATTCGAACAGACTTCCTATATGCAGGTAAAAATTATATCACTTTAATTCATTATCACACTTAGAAGGTATTATATAAAATAGAACATTATGTAATGTATTAATCATACATACTTAATCAAACACCATAATTATCAACATTAAGATTCGTCTGGTAGATTTGACAACTTAGCACCAAAACAAAAAATCTCCACTGAGAAATATCATTCATTCATCGTTAAGTACTGCAATTACTCCCCTGATTCGACGTTAAAATGTTGGCACGACGCGTTTTTTTTTTTTTACCTAGATCAAAGGTATAGTGCATGTTTGACAGTCAATTCAATATTATCGGCAACTTTATCTCATCCACGAGAAGGCACCACACATGGTCCTTCAGTAAAACGCTCCTTAAAGTCCATATCACTACATGAGACTGTACAGACTCAACGTTGCCCAAATATCGCTGGAATTTGACATATGAACCTCCAAATATTTCTCCTACAGTGAAGTTCGAAACAAGATTTTGTTCAAATTAAACGCAATCAGGTTACATATTCGGTCTATCGTTTAATCGAAAAGTCAAGCCTTAAACATTAAAATATGTATATATAACATGCTTGTATGATTCGTGGTCGGTGTATTTGTAAATATAAATATGTTTATAGCATACATAACCTTGAAATCTTGATCTTGACGGTGTAACATTTGAAAATAAAATTTACAGATGCATCGTACAAGAATTAAAAGATTGTGATATAGATAAACATTCATATGGTTTATTAAGGTGTATGCAGACAGTGACACATTTAAATAGTTTACACACAAAAATATCTTTACAATATCATGTTCAGCATTTCCCCATATGATAAGTAAAATGCGAAGATGTTAAATAAAAATTCGGACTTTTTCACACTTTCCATTTAATATTTTAAAGTATATGATGGGTGATTGGTGGTTGAGTTTTAACACGCTGGGCTATTAAACTAAAGGTCGTGAGTTCGAATATCGACTCCACATTTCGATAGTTCAGGGACGCCTTTTTAACAGTGCCCCCATCCTAACTGTCCAGCCAAGTACTGTGTTAAGAAAGTCATAGGAAACAGATGAGGCTTGTATCTGTACTTTACTACATCGGGCAAGATAAGGAACCACGAAAACTATTCGAAATGAGAGTAGGTTTTTTTCCTGTACCCCCCCCCCCCCCCCCCCCCCCTCTGTCTATGGTGGTTCTGAAATAATCATAGCTGTCGAACGACCCATTTAACAGTAGATAAATAAATAAATAAGATGAGCGACCTTCCAAGTACATGTATTACAGAACAGAACTGAACAGAACATAATTTATAGGTTAATCCACGTTTTGTACGGCATGCATTGTTCAGCATATTATATGCGTTTCGATTAATCATGACTTGATAAAAAGCGTTTCGCAAACTTTAAAAGCGCATAAGCTAAATATACCTAGTCATTGTGTATAATTTCAAGTGGATTCTAAATATTGAAGCACTTTTTTCTAACTTTCGTGGTTTTAATTTCAAAAATATGTGTTAGCATAAACACACAGGGCAATTATAAATCAATTTTCATATTTGCACAATAACGAATAAATCGCCTCGAAATTCGATATGTACGTCCATATTCCGTGACACAATAAAACAGAACTATACCTCTACCAGTATGAAATAATTTCCCACTGTCTATAAAAAATACCAATAAAGAAGTAAAAAAGTGGGTGTATTTTAGGAATATCAGATAATTCAATCATTTCCATATCTTATTTTGTTTGATACTGGTTCAACTTATTATCTATGTGTAGATTAGATGAGCCGTCCAAATGCTTCTCTGTAATTATAGCACAGTAGAAATTTCGAAATGTAAACAAAAGTACGACACAGACGCTTTGTCGTAAATTACGAACGATGATGAAAAATCAATATTTTCCTCTTGCAAGCGGTAATTACGACTCTGCGTATACCACGTGAACAACAGAAAATAAAACAATCATTAGCATCATTTTTAATCATTGCATACACACCCGCTGACAATAGCGTGTAACGAACATAATGAGCTAATGTCATGAACTGTCTGGTAGCTAAATGACAGATTACGATCCTCGGTGAAAGATTATTGCGTCAAGGTGTAGTGTTTTGGGGGACTGATTTGGGGTCTCATCTAGAAAATCGCTGGAAAAGGGCGAGGCATGTATCGCTGCTTTACACCGGGCATGATAAAGAACCAGGCAAAACTGTTCGAAAGGGTCTAGGGATATAAATGCCCGGTTCTCCTGTATTTTATCTCCCCTCTCCCTGGGTTTGATCTGAAATGACCATAGCTGTCGAATGAGCCGTTTAACAACATATAAATAAATAAATAAATAAATAAAATATGCATGTTTTGCGCATTCTTGGTTAAGATAAAATGCCATCAATGCATGGCGTTAATTCTACTCCAAATATCAGACAATGTTGTTTTACGGTAGAAATGCACTTCATATCGAATTACCGTCCTAACAAATCTATGCCAGCAATGACTGATACAAGTTTGTATGTAATCTGAAGACAATGAAACAATGCAGTTGACAGATACCTTGTTTTTCTCATACTGTTTTCTTGTACCTCTTATTTACGCTAAGATGACAGATGTTTAAAGAAATGATGTAACATAATAATATAACTTACTTTTGTCGTTACGTCTGAAGTTCGTTTATCATATTTTTGTGGTCCAGACGAGAATAAATAAATCAAGCAGACGACTCTTGTTTTATGATATTTTCATGACCAGAAGTTTTCAGACTGAACTTTAATTTATAGATGTACCGTAATTGCTAGAATTTATTCTAATTACACCCGTTATCTGGTTGGGCACTCATGTTTGATGTAAGCTCATTTCTTTTATGCTTGATATGAAGGAGAAAGCTAATTAACACATACCATTTTCTTGCAATTAATTTTGTAATTAATCAGAAATTCTCCACTTTGTACAGCCTATCTTCAATCAAAATGAAATAGATGTTTTATCCGCGTATGTAGCAATATTCGGGCGTTTGTACTTACTGATTACCTGCGGTGCAGGGACTTCATTGGCCTTGTATGTAATTTGTATACACTGTACGTATTAAATGCAGGGTTCAGTAATCATGGTTATTGAATTTAAGGCTCTATAACACTGTTCAGTATGGTTTAGAACATTCAATAACATACATATATGTATAATGTAAGTTAAGCACATTTATTGTCTGTTGTACTTTTGCTTGGAATGTAATTTTTGGGGATTGAAATGTCATCACAAGTACCATGTTATATCCTAAACCTTGATTCTTGTCTGAAGCACAGAACGTAAAGTGTGAATAAATTCGTGAGTTTATTACCATTCTAGCCATATTGAAATGTCATTAATCCTATGCTGATATATTTCCGGATGTAACATCATTACTAGAATTCCATTGATCCGTGGATCTTTACCCAAGAAAATCTCTGATATCAATCTGTGACAAAATAGATATACCCATTGAAAATCTACAATAGTGCGCCACCGTATTGAACATTACAATATATATTGACCTCCTTGCAAACAGAACCTCATCCCAAGAACTGGAACAATCGTAACTACTCGGGCATTTCCGTAACTGTTAAATACGAACTTTTCTTAAGACAAACGCCGATTGAAACATGACTTAATCTAGGTGTTAAAGGAGCCTTTAGCACGCAAACGGATGTTTTTATTTTGTGCATATGTTATTTAACTTAATCACCAATGGACAGAAGGGTTCAGGTTATATTCAGATATCACCAACAAACTATATATACGGTAATATTTATTCACTCTTGATACGAGAGCGTATACACATTATACATATCTAACATATTAAACTGTTATCATAGCCCTATGTACATGAAAGATATACGCTGTTTTATATCATTTATAATACATTGTTGAACTTAGATAATTATCTTGTACATCGCATTGTTTTTCATTTGTTTGGTTATTCTAAATTGTGTTGAAAATCGCTAACAATGCCATGCTGGCGAATACCACTCGTGTTATCTGAACCAAATATGCGAATAATTCAAATAATCTGAGGTTAATCAGAGATGAATTATGTTTTTCTGATAAAATGCTTATAGCACTACCACTAAACATTCGATCATAATGTCTTACATATATTGTTATTACAGGGATCTGGTACGGTACATACTCGTCTTTATCATAGCCGCCGTTAAGGTCATTTTGATCCTGCGTAAAAACGAACGCAGCTCTCAGGAACGTCACATATATCGTCGCAGTTATACTGTATCAACAGTACACGATACGGGTCTGTCATAAATTGTTTAAGTACTAGCTTGTAATAATGCAAAGAAATGTCTTAAAGCACTTAAAGGGGCATATCCTACAACTGACGAACATTCTGTGAAAGTGTAAAAATGTGTTAGATGTATATGTAAAACAATATATAATGGATAATTGCAATAAGAACTTTGGTCATAAAATGACTAGTTTATGTACTAGCCGCAAAAATCATAGCTATGAATAATAAATCACTTCCACCCAAAAAGTGTGCAACAAATTCCAAAGAGTTTCCGATCTTTTATGGAAACTAATATTTTTGTGATTTTATTTTTAATTGGATGCATTTTTGGCTGAAACTTTCTTCGTCGGCTTTTTTCTTTACAAGCTTCTAATTTATCATCATTTTGCCTTGATTCTAGATGCACCAAGTTGTAGGGTATGCCCCTTTAAACAAGCCGCATGTTAAATGATATGAAAACTATGACAAAGCCCCTTTGATACGCAATTGGTTTCCAGTCCGTTTAAAATATACGAAACCACATATTTTCTCACTATTTGTAATAGATTAATACACGACACTTTGGTATTGTGTTTATTTACGCGCATACGAACGTTAATTTATTCTATATTAACATGCAGACCTAGTTATTCAGTTATAACATTTAATACACTCGAATTAAACTTGATTATCAAGCGATAGAATATAAATGCTATACCTGGATCATATTAGTTAGTACCATTTGATAAATCGTCCCGATCAATTACAATTTCTATGACGTTCAGATATTTTTTCAATGACATTTTTACATTAAAATAAATTCTATACAAACTATGTTCATTTTGACCCTCGATTGAATAACATTCCCCTTGTGGATTGTATCGATAAAATGAAAATTCTGCTTCGTTCATTCAAGCACAGCACTTTGATAATAATGTATTCATGATAGGTTAAACCGGCGTATAACTGTAATATATTAAGTGACTTTCACATACATTTTGTCTCCTCTATCTATACTCTGCTTACGATGTATTTTGTCACTCACATCCAGCATTCGTTCTGATATTGGTTTAATCTTTGAAGGTAATGATGTCTGATAAATTAACTTCTAATTACATTGTAACTTATTGACTGAATATATCATGGTACCAAACCTTATAAAGAACTTTATTAGACAGTTAAAACAAAAGTCCATAGAATTCACGATCATTTAATGCTCTCGTTTGACAGTTGAATAGGTGTCAACATACATCTAGCTTTGTTTAAAACAGTTAAACATGGTGTCAACATACACGATGTCAACAGACACAGAATTCTGAATGACAGTTAAACATGGTGTAAACAGACACATAGTTCTGTATTACAGTTAAACATGGTGTTAACAGACACATAATCTGTATTACAGTTAAACTAGGTGTCAACATACACACAGCTTTGTGTTACAGTTAAACATGGTGTTAACAGACACATAGTTCTGTATTACAGTTAAACTAGGTGTCAACATATACACAGCTTTGTGTTACAGTTAAACATGGTGTTAACAGACACAGAATTTTGAATGACAGTTAAACATGGTGTCAACATACACAGAGCTATGTCTCACAAATAAACTAGGTGTCAGCATACACACAGCTTTGTGTTACAGTTAAACATGATGTCAACATACACGATGTCAACAGACACAGAGTTCTGTATTACAGTTAAACTAGGTGTCAACATACACACAGCTTTGTGTTACAGTTAAACATGATGTCAACATACACAGAGTTCTGTATTACAGTTAAACTAGATGTCAACATACACACAGCTTTATGTTACAGTTAAACATGATGTCAACATACACACAGCTTTGTGTTACAGTTAAACATGATGTCAACATATACACAGCTTTGTGTTACAGTTAAACATGATGTCAACATATACACAGCTTTGTGTTACAGTTAAACATGATGTCAACAGACACATAGTTCTGTATTACAGTTAAACTAGGTGTCAACATACACACAGCTTTGTGTTACAGTTTAACATGATTTCAACATACACAGAGTTCTGTATTACAGTTAAACTAGATGTCAACATACACATAGTTTTGTTTTACAGTCAAACATAGTGTCAACAACTCAACATACTCGATATCACGAGTGTTTAAGAGTAATATTTTCGCTTGAGATTTTTTACGTAAATATATAACATCAGCCATAAAACCAACAGTTCATCAGAAATCTTCTGTTTGAAGTTTTGGTACAAAAAAATATTTGCGACACACTTTATGTCTTTAATCATAAGAAATTTGGTGAATTTATATGAAAATTGAGTAATAATGTTACGCTACGCTATTCCTCAACAACGTTTTATCATATAGTAAATTTTCGCCGTCTGTCTATTCGCCTGTCTGTCATATATGAAACAGAATCCCAAGGCATGCATGTTTAGATGTAGCGTACCAAATGTTGTGTCATTGTGGATAGATAAGCTAGTTTTAAAGCAAACACAGAGTACAATCTAGATAAAATTTTACGATAAGTATATTTTATGCATCATACTTGCAGTACTTTCTGTGGATATTGTAAACATTTTATGTGTCTATTCGTTCCCGTCTCATAATTCACTGATGTAACTTGGTACGTATTTTAATTAAAGTAGATCTATTCCACAGTCTCATTCTGGTTGAGGTAATATTTATGTGGACATTTACCATGCTCTCCAATTTTACCCCACCCACCCCCCAAAAAATCTAAGTATATATTTGATAATGATGTCTGAAACTCATTTTTGTGGTATATTCGAATTTATTGACTAAAAAGTTATGGTCGGGGTAGGTCTAAACTTTTAACCGTTTTTTATACCGTTGTGATCATCGTCAATGACTCACATCCCAGCTTTGTTTTTTTGTGTAAAATTACATTACTTCAAGATGAATCACATATTTTTTATTTTCATTTAATTTGATCAGAATAAATGAACGTTCGTTAACATCACTTCAGTTTTATTGGGAACTTTGGCTTTATCAGAACAAATTTATGAACGAATCGAGGTAAGAAAATAAAATTCTGATTTGATCAAACAGAAGATGAGAATGTTTCGGGCCTTGTGATGTTTAAAATATCCCTACGTAATTTATCAACATGAAGAATCTAAATATGCCTGTAATGATCAAATAAATTAAATGATAAATACACCAGTTATATACTATTAGAGGCTAATATTGTCCTGTTGATTTTAATTTTACTTATGTAAAAAAAAACATACGTTGTGAGCTATTGCTCTACGTGGATGGACATACGTGCAACTCTGCTATCTAAGACTTAAGCAATGATAAGAGGCCGGAGGTTGTTATTTCATAGCAGAAAAATAAACTTTCATAGACTTTGTTATACACACAGGGGGAAACAATCTCCAATATTAAGATCTGATATAAAAGTCATACTGTATTTTCATTTAGTTTCGTTGGGCTCAATTTTCGTGGTTTTTACTAAAATGGCTATTTCGTGGGGACATAAATTCGTGGATTTTGATTGTTGACAAGAAACGTCTTATCTCTGCATTTCAATTCAGGAGGATTTGATTTCGTGGATGAGCCGACCCACGAAATCCACGAAATTAAATCCAAAACAAAAATTAATGATTTCACAGTATTGTAGAAAGCATGCTCTGTCAGTCAGTCTGGCTACGCACTTGCTTAAATAGGAGACTTCACCGCCAGACCCGTAAGTCTAATAAAGATCTTCAACAGATTATCTCTAAAATCCAAATGATGATTATAATGTTGAGTAAAACAGGAAACGTATTTTTCAAGACGCACCTGTTACTTATCGATATAAATAATTAGTTAATGAATTAAAATCTAAAATGCTTAAGATGTCATTATTTGATACACAGTGAATGGGTGTCTGTCATCGCCAATATTTGTGGCTCGTTCAAGATTTCGTGTTGAAGATGTTGTCGTTTAAATGAAATTCTTCAAAGTGTTTGTATTGATAGGTATCTGGTGTTAATTTTAGTCAACGACCGTTTGTGTTAATTAGAAAGATCTATTGATTGTACGGTAATTATGAATTCGGCGTTGTTTTTTTAAAGCGTTCACAGATCATGACATCAGACAGTTTGTTCTCGTTGTACAAATGTTGTACTTATTAATCACATATTAGTATAAAAATGTTGCGGCGTATAAATGTGATCTTTTCAGTACGATAGAATTTGAAGTATTACGTTAATAAAAACACTGTCATTTTAATTTCGTCTGATTCAATACATTTTGTTAATATGTAATGCAAATATATTAATAAATAAACCAAACATTGGATCATTGAAATAATTTTATCTGATTGCAGCATGTCTGTACATTGTTATAATATATTATGAAAACACGTATGCTTACAGTTTAAACATACGTGGTTTTTGTGTTTTCGAACGACACCAATACTTACATGGGGGTCCATTTCAATTGATCTTTTACAGAAAAACATTTACGAAGTTATACGGTTTGCACAAGACACACAATTTAAAAAAAAACAATTTCATTATTTGGTCGGTCATAAAAGTATTCTTATCAAAATGCGACTCGCAATTGTCTTGCGGGACAATTAGAAATTTGCTAAATAAGGACATAATTGTGTAATTGCTTCTTTTATCTATGCCCATTCGTGACTGTATTAAAAAAGCTTAATGTGTAAGTAAACTAGCTGGCGGACATCAGAATTCGGATAAGCGCCAACTCGACGAAATTCCTACGATAGTTTAAGCATGTTGTATACACAACAACATGATGACAGCTACTTCCTATGGGGGTAATCCATGCTGTCGCCCACTGTAATGATGACAGATTCCCTACGAAGCAGGAGAACGTTTCAAAATCTCCATGCGGTGGCCGTCCAAACCAGACGGCGACAGCAGATTCATTTCTCACTGTGTTTGGAGACGACTTAAATGCCTCAAACACGTCCTGTATCGTCACCCCACGTCGTTAGAGCATCTCGAGTATTCTGTACGTTTGACTTGTATTGTTTACCTTTCAAACGTCAATAGAAGACCGGCAACAACTAATTTACCTATTATGACATGGGTGTATAAATATGACTGTCTTTTAAACTGCGATACGGATTTAATTTAAAATTATGCCAATTTTTGAGTTAATGAGGATGGAATGTTATAATAAAAACTGTTTAATATCTTGATAATAACCGGCGAGTTTGTGTGAGTCGAGAAATGTTTGGTACGTAGAGAAAAACGTTTACTATTTGACATCTGATAGAACTATATCATGGTATGTGATTCTTTGTTTTTGGCAAACACTGTGACGATAAGGTTGCATTTTCAACGTAACTCATCGACACAACGGGTCGTATATCTCTCCCTGTGGTCTGAGATGGTACAAGTCGATGCATTTACAACATTTTTTTTTGTAATTCTAAAAAAATCGAAAGTGATAGTCGCATATGTGTCGATATAAGCCAATTATCTACCCGCCAGGTGTCTCTTTGTGCGGATTTATTTATCTTAAGTCATATGAAAATACTTAATATCTTTATGTGTGGATTCCGCTGACTTCATAAGAATCTCCGAGATATTTTCACAATTCTCTACAATTAACCCACGAGATTAGCTGACCCCGAAAGAGAATGATCTTATCTGAAGAAATGCATATTTACCGCATAACTATGACTGCACTTGCTACAAAATCATTTACGCACATAGTTCTACTGATAACTTTCCCTAGAATATTTGTTTGCTAGGTTTTATGTTGCTGACAATAAGGTATTTAACAATCATATCTCTTTGACTAGAGGGACGTGGTGAACCACAAAACTGCCTTATTTAATTCGTATTTAATGATAACTGTTTAGGCAGCTTTTGCCATAATTGAGAGATAGACAAATATCCAATTATTCAGTACACTATACTCATTTACTTAATAAGAACAGCCAAAAATACGACTCTCATTATTCTATATATATACCGCACCATTGATCTCATCTTCTTGCAGTAGACAGATAATAACATTAGTAATCAGTCGATCTTATTTAAGGTATTACATCCCTAATTCTGTACTTTTCTGACGTACCTCCTCAATGCTACACACAACTATTAATATTGCAAAAATAGGTCTGCTGACTTTTATTATTATTTATAGGTACCACGAATACTTCAATTTACTTTACGACATAGTTTTCAAACTTCTGTAAAGAGTTGTTGCCCTTGCTGAAAAATATTACTTTCTGTAGATGTTGCATGATGACCTATATATTAGATTGATACTGTGTTATTGCATCTTTTTACCATGAGTTTTCATTGATACGAATGTTCTTTTTTCTTTAATCTGTGAATTATTGGTTGTTCCCATTGACTTCAATACAAAATAATCAAAGGGAAAATAACTCATAGAAATATCTGTCCTCCCCATTTTGAAATAATAAATTTTTGGGTGTTAGGATCCTAATATCGCACTGTCATATCTGTATTCTGTTCTATTCATTCTGTTTCTACCCGATCTATATCTTAGCTTTTACACCGAGTGACGGATGTGATACTTCAAAAGTGGAAGGGTGCGCTCATTTCATAATTACACTATAAATGAAAGTATATTATCTAGTTTAAGGCTTTATAGATCTTTCTTATTAATTTGACAAGTAGTTGCGTTCTATTTACAACGTTTCGTGGGGTACATTCACTACATATTTGATACTTTTATCGTTCGTATTGTTGTGAAATGAAGTAATAAATATGTTCCGTAGTTTTTTTACAGACACTAAATACCACGGACCACCTTGGATAATATCATAAGTCTTAATTGCCCCCTCAAAATGTAGTCAACCCTTTAAAATTTCTGATATGGTAAGTTGAGATAATGAAGGAATCCCTGACCTTGCTTGAACTTTAGGCTAATCATATAATTTACGACGTTCGGTGTAAAATTGACTAAATCTACGATATGTAGGTAGAATATAATACCATTGTGTCATTGTTAGATTGTCACATTTTAAACGAACAACTGATTAATGTCATGCATT
Source organism: Lutraria lutraria (assembly GCA_964023205.1). Lineage (NCBI taxonomy): Eukaryota > Metazoa > Mollusca > Bivalvia > Venerida > Mactridae > Lutraria > Lutraria lutraria. The sequence goes on from OZ026841.1 coordinate 15,735,930, forward strand.
CAGAAGTCTATTGGACAAAGCTTTACAAATATTTCTCATTGCTGTTAGCTTGTAAGGTGATCTTAATTGACATAATCAAACATTTTGACAAAATTATTGAAACTTATCGTTCAATGAGCAGTATAAATACAGGAATCACCGAAATCTATGTTATTTATTGCGTGAATCTATCTGTCTGTACGCACAGGGTTAGTTAAATGTCAACCCGCTAGTTATTTGAATTCCATACATTGTAGACATACAGTGCGTATGTTTATTGACGATCTGTAAACTGAGACGGTCCCTGTTTATGTCCCCTTTAATGGATCACTGAGTTTATTTCATTTTTAAACAACACAGAAGAAAATAAGGATAAGTTAAAATGAATAGTTGCGATGCCTTAAATGAACTATGATATGATTGATTTGTCGAGATGGTCACGTGGTTATTAAACAGTTCATGTCACGTGACGATAAAGTCACCGTATTAAGACCACTCTTGGTATCAAGGGAAGTGTCTTAATAATAGGGATCTCATGGTCATGGTTAATCTTTTAACAAATATTGAAATCCGGGCCGAGAAAAACGCTCCGAAAAAACGCTCCGAAAAAAAAACGCTCCGGAAAAAACGGTCCGGAAAAAAACGCTCCGGAAAAAACGGTTGTTATAATGAGATGGTACAAACAATGAAATGGTATCTAAGTGTGTTCTGGTGGGGTTAGTATTTTGTATCATTAAGTAAAGTCATCAGAAAATCTTATTACATTGCCATCAATGAGTCTTGATAATCATTTACATTGTACTTAACTTCCTTTAAAGAATTCACCAAAGAAATACAGTACAACCTCTCCAGAGCGACAACCTCCCTTAAGCAACAGCATGGTTTTTTCCCACCGCACAATTTAAATATCAATTTAACCTCTCTAAAGTAACAACATCTAAACAATAGCAACATAATTCTGCTACCCCCAAAGGGTGTTGCTTTGAAGAGGTTGCACTGTACAGATATGATAATGCTGGAATTACTAATCATCGTGGCTTGTATTTATTGCAAATAACAGACCAATACATCAACTTTGATTTTCAATTGATATGTAACCAGACATTAAAATGCCGTAAATCATAATCTGAGTGGATAAAAAAATGTCAAGGTTGAATAATAATAAGATGCTGGTGATACCTGTAACTTTCTTTTCAGCGTTAAACAGAAATTAGCCTTTGCGATATACGACACAAAATAAGTTTAGTGATAAATTATAACGTGTGTTCTGAAATGATTTGCAAAGATAACCCGTTCGTGAACGACCGGAATGCATAAACTTGTATGAAGTCTTAGATTCAACGTATATTAAAGGAATGAAAAGTCTTTGAAGATTTCGTGTAATTTCTATTTTTTGCTTATAAATCAGTAATCAATCAAGTCGTGTGAAAGTACTCGGGTGTATCAATTTGTTGACAAGGCTTTTATCGTAATACGCTGTAAACATTAAGATGGTGACTTTATGTAGACTTTTTAAACCCATCTTTGACCTTTCTCCAACCTTCCCTCCTACTAATTTATAACTCAGACTCAACTGATGACGTCATTATAACTCATTAGACTAGGTTTAATTTCAAACAGAAAAAAATGTCGCTTTAAAATAACGTCTCCCCTATTCTGTACAATTTAATGAAGCGAATACGACTTTTATTTCTTTCCAAATTCCGAATAAATTATCCGTGGTTTTACCTTACGTTTGAGTGTAAAGGATTTTTTTCGATGAAGCTAATTGACTTGAACCCGTTACTACGGCATATTTTTTACCATTCCGTAACTGTAACATATTGAAGTAAGAAGTCGGTATGATTAATATGTAATGTAGCACGTGTATGATTTATATCACTGAACCTATTGTCAGTTAATAGGTGCTCTAAGTACAGCTAGCACTTGTTACTGATGACAAGCGTTAGGCCATCCTTAAAAAATGTTTGTTTGGTTTTACCCTACCCTATCCAGAGATTTTTTCAGTGGGTAGGTAGGTAGGATTTTTTTTACAATTTACTTTAACATTGAATTCAAAATACCTGTCAAAATGCTATTTATATATTGAAAGAAATACCCAAGAAACAAAATAAACTTGAGTAGGGGCCGTTTTTTGGTGAATAGGTAACGTAACCCCTAACTAAATATTTTTTAAGGATGGCCTAAGCCGGCTGATCATGTTGAATGATTTTCGAAACTTCATTTCTGGTGATGCATCTTTCTTCGCAGACACACATAAAAGACTGCGTGCCGTCAGGTGAATTCTTACTAATTGGGTTGATGATCAGATCTGTATTGAGGCACAGACGTAGACCAGTTTTATCTTTCAAAATAATTAGTCGCTAATTGAAGGTTATGGCGGTGTTACATTCATGCCTTGATCACGTCAGAAAGCACTATACTAACTTACCTTTATTGTTCCTTAGTAGTGCATTTACATGTAGGTTTAATTTCTAGAATGAGGTACACGTAGCAACAACATATTCTTTCACTTACTTTAGTAGTTACAGTAAATGGTGTTTAACTTGTGAAGATTTGACTGTAATGTAACGTTTAACAATATGTACACAACCTATACTATATAACCTGTAAACAAAAGCCACCCTTGGGAAAGACAAAATATGCCCTTTACTAACATGTGACTTATTACGGTGGACATTTTGATCTAAATAATTAATGACGTTTTTTTAGAATATCCTTTATTCACAGGACGGTCTATATTCGGAGGTGACCGCTAACACAAGTTTGACTGTACATTGTATAACCAGTGTTTGTTCGTTGAAAACATTCCCTCATTACAAAGATATTAGTACCATAAGTTGTAATTTAAGCGCTCATGTCGATCAATCAACAGAAAGATATAACTTTCCATATGTATTCGGACATGTTTATAAAAACACAGATTATCTAGCACGACAAGTTTTTAAAACAAAGATAATATGACATACTTGGTTTATATAATATTATCTCTCGTCTGTTACTCAAATTGCGACACTTTTCACTTTTTAAAACGTAATATATACACCGGTATAGATATCATTACGTTATGGATGATCTATGTTTCTAACATGTCATGATTTGGTTTCGTTTAATATCCAAACTTTACAGAAATAAATAGAACTCTCCACGACAAGTACTCGCTGTGAGAATCGTACAAACACGCTACTCATAAATATATCTTCATACGTCGAATTTCAAATAAAAAAATCGCTAATAAATCACAAGTGTTATGATTTGAAGGTTTTGTATTTTATATAACACGTTTAAGATGTTTATATACGACCCTCGTTTCGTTGAATCCTGCTTAAATACGGTTTTGGGTTATCAAAGGGAATTTTGGCTTGATTTAACACACAGATAATTGTTTACTTTAAGCAAGAAGAATAAATACGTTTTACAGAAAAAATCCTTAAAGTACAAATCACCAAAATAACTTTCAGATAACACGTCTTCTAAGAATAGGACCGTTCTTTTCAGTGTCCCGCTTAAAATTTACTATTATTAGATAAAAGTTATGAAGAAATCCTTGATTTTATGATACCATACATTCTATAAGCCCCTTCTGTCCCCATCCTACACGGAAACAATGTAGGGAGTTTCGTACCAAACACATTTAACTGTAGGGACTTAGATATCTATCTTGTTTTGGAGTACCAAAAGGGATTAAATAGTCCACTGGTGACCTTGATGTATCACAGATAACTTATCAAAAAGAGATAATAAACGCAAACTGTGATGTTCTTAAAACATCTGCCAATTTCTTTATTATATAAATTATTCTATTTTAAATTCCCCACATTCCAAGTAGGACTCAAACCAAATAATTTATATCATGAATTTAATTAGCAATCAATTTATTAATTTATTCGCTCGCAATGACCGTCTTATTAGATAAGCATACACGATTCATTAATGACAGGCTACACTTGTAAATGTGTTAAGTGCATACCAACTATAGTTGTGGTTAAAACAATTGTTATAGCATCTAATTTAAGCTGTCAGACAAGATCAATCATTCTATGTAAGTCTATCTTAATAACATCAACATTAGACCTTCTCGCTGAAAGTTTATACACAACACAGAAACCCTTAAAAACTCTTTGAAAGCTACGCCTACTGTGACTGTCTGCCAGTAATTCTTTGATTATCATGTCACTTTAACATTGTGAGAAGTTTGAAGAATTCTCCCAGTAAATATAAGACAATCAATTGCTGGGTTATTTTGTCTTTCGTTATGTAACTTTACGGTGTTAGTTATGTTAACCTGCATCAGTTGTCAAATTAGCCTTCATTAACATCTAGTCCGTCTGCGTCTAAAGTTAACACACACCAAATTGCACACTTCTTTAATCTTTCGCGAAGAAAATAGTCCGGTCCGTGAGATAACTATTTTACGACAGACATTACAAACATTCTGATGGCGAGCGATATACTAATCATTAAAGCAAATAAAAACGAACATTTTGACATCAAGTCGGATAAACCAGCAAAAATATCTGAAGACAAAACCTGTCAAAATAAAGCCATCAAAAAGTTAGATAAATTATTGTCATAAGGTAATTTGTGGACTTAAGTTGTATTTGAACTAGCCTCGAAATTACTGAATGAACTTCACTCATATGGTTGGCTCTATTAGCCTTGTAATCAATGGTAACACGGAGTTCGGGTAGAGTAACGATGCAACATGTGGAGAAATGTAATCAGGTGGGAATGTAGCTTGCACGTAAATCGTTAACTCAATCAGATGTGTTGGGAACGTACTATCAAAAGACAATTTGTGGCGGCGTCTCATTGTGGGTATAAATGTCACCGTAGTCGAACTAAGGTCAAGTTGTCTGTAATGTATACTTTTCGCTCGTATCCTATGTCCAATTTTCTGGTTATATTTACGCTCGTTTATACAATATATGGTTTAAAATTAACTGTCACTTTCGGCAAAGTGGATTTTTGTTTTCAACAAGATCCTTTTAAATGATGTTGGCGGGGTCATCAACTTATGCTGCTGTGGTGTAAGCACTTTAAGTGTTTTGATGAAAGAAATTAGTCGAGTTAACAACAATTCTACTATCATGTCATGTGGCTATGTGACACTGGTGTTTAATTGTTAAAGACTTTCTACACATATAACAATGTATCCCGAACTAAATGTTTAATCATTAAAACGTTACCATGTGGTCTATGGGTGAACGAGGTATTTAAAGATGACACGCTAAATTACTTATTCACGACATCTTACAGTATTTAAATTGTTAATTTTCCCTCCAACAAAACTTCGAAAAAGAAATAATCCACGTCTTTTGGTTTGACAGTTTTTATAACTGCATAACAATGATTGACTATAATTATATGGTATAAAAACTAATTAGCAGAAATTACAAAACTGCAAGAGCAGTCTCACTTGTCCTGATACTTTAAGCAAAACCGTAAAACTGTCAGCGTAATAATACGCGGACGGCTTCAACATTTTATCGTATTTTCGGTAGTGTTTCAATAAAAACTGAGTGTCATTAAGTCGAACTGTCAGATTTGTCACAGAGGCATTCCACACGTATTATGTAACATAAAAGTTGAACAGGCGATCACAGGCGTAGAGTAATGTTGCGTTTTATTTGTGTTACCTAAACAGACATTTATATAACTACGAGGCAAGGTCTCTATTTAAGCGAAATTCCTCGCCCGTTCCACACCTGTGCAGCACACTTCTCAACTGTCAAGATGAAATAAAACGACTATGTTGTATTATGCATGAATTTAAATAAATACGGCAAGTAATTATGGTGATTATGGACAAATAAATAGTCTGAAATTTGAATTTAATTATTTACAATGTCATTAGTATTCGCGACATATTAATCTACGCAATTTATAACTTTCCACAGGTCATAAGCAAGTATGCGGTCCAATGATATAAAAACATGTTTGTTATATAGCGTGTATTACATTATTTGGTCGCTATGAAGATTGTTTAAAATAACTTGTGACAAGAAAGTTCTAATAAAATATTTGTTTTACAATTTCACGAACAGTGTCGTAATCTTTATATATTTTCTTCATAATCAGTATGGATTGTTTTACCTTTCAAATATGTGAACCGTAAACTTGCTAATGACACTGTACGATTTTAACTTCGGTTTGATTTTTGTGGCGATTGATCGCCAGAAAAGAACAGAACATTTTATTTAGACTTATACATGAGTACATCATCACAAATATAACAAAATATAATACAGTTACTAATTATGCGAATCACACACAGTTGAAAAGTCAGACAATCGCCACGATGTCGATCCACAAAATACAACAACACGGAAAAAGCCGAACAAACCCGAACGTAAAAAGCCGAACAGACCCGAAAGCCGAAAAATCATAAGGCTACATTTCGACAGTCGTTGCATTTCATTGTTTCCATGTGTTTGTTAGCATAGATATCTGTTTTAAGATGTTCTCGTTTTGCCGACAGAGCCCAGACAATATACTCATAAATTCCGGTATATCGTATTTGTTGGTAAAGTTACGTATTTATAATGTATACCACCATAAAAGCGAGAATTATGAAATATAAGCTGATTGACTCATGAAGAAAAATAAAATAACTTTTATTAATACGTCGCTTTGTTTCCAAGCCAATAAGAACAGGGATTTGTTTAGATAAAGCAGTTCGTAATTTTATGACTATGCAGTTGGTGGAACCGATCCAGCAACCACTGTGTTCATTAATTAAACGGTTTCAAACTCAACTTTAACATTAACTATATAGTATATGACTCAATGGTTGAGATTTTACTTTAATGTTAGTGGTGTTTAAATGGGAACCTACCATTTAACGAGTCCAACTAATCATACGGTTGGCGAGTGTATGACTAAAATCCACGAATTGCTGGGGATGATTATAGCGTAAATATTTCCAAATTTTCAACTTTTAAGGGGAGTGCAAAAAGTAATAGGTTATTGTTAAGTCTGGATTCTGCTATTGTACGTAGGGACCAGTAATTTGATAATTAAGTTAATTCGTTTGTACCGAGAGAGAAATGAATTTTACTTATACAAATTACGAAATTAAGTTGCTAACGTCTAGAAACTAGAAATTTGGAAAATCAGTTTTTAGAACTTTTTGGCATCGAATATTGTGACGAAATGAAGATGCAATAAATTTCTTTATAATTATAACCTAGACTAGACAATGATTTAAGTATGCTCCTCGCTGTGATTTCTCAATTAGCACTAATTAATACGCATCTTTACTATTAAGTGAAGTATGAACTGCTCGTTTCCTGTTCACCAATAGCTTCACTCTTGTCATGGTTGTACTCGAATAATGGACTTCGTCACGTGTTTATAACGCGAACTTACACTTTTTTATTGTATATTAAATGATGACTTATACTATATATTACATTTTAGGTATTTCACACACATTCCGTGAAACCACCCCTTCATAAACACTTCATTCGTCACTGAGTGACGTGACGAGTTTCCTTACAAAGCACTCACAATTTACGAACGTAACTCATGAAATCATTATTGGCGTCTAAGGAATGAGACTTACTTTAAGAAATTAAGAAAAAGACAAGCATATATACGATTTCTTACTGTGTTAACTGTTGTATAATGGTCACATCACTGTGAAAGATATATCGCTTTATAAAACACATGCCTCTGTTGTAACATGCTTAGATATATCTTAAGTTATCGTTTGGATAGATTCGTATCAAACTTGGGAAGGAAGAGTTCAACTTTTGTTTAAATATTGAGATACCACACCGGTGATAAGGATATCAGCACGTGGGTACATCATCCTGATGTCTGTAAAATTTGACAGTGTGAAACAAAATATGTGACTCGTAATACGATAGGTGGAAATAATTTGATGTCATATTTCTTCCGCGTTTGTTTTAGTTTTTGAAGACAGCTATATATAGTAAAAGGAGTAGTGATATGTTTAGTTTTAACTAGAGGACCGTTCATCCCTATATAAATATTTACTTGGTTATTCGAATCTTGGATTTTATCTATAACAATAAAAATTGAAGTGATGTGTTCGATAAAATATTTGGCAATCAAATACGTAAATGTTTGATAACAGTAAAATAAAAACACCGACTTTTTTGTCTGAATATATTTGTGTGGTGTTTGTAAATATTGATGTGGACATGTCATAAAATTTACTTTGTTAGTGAAGGATAGATTTGTTATTTATGAGTTTTCATGTATGGATGGACAATCAGATAGATTTTACGTGGACAGGTCACTATTTAGTTCCAGTTCTCAAAGGTTAGTTCGTTCTTATTCTCATTCGTCTATTTTTACCAGAGAGATCCTTCATATTATTCATTCATTAGTTAAACCATTTATACTCGATCTACACTTCGTTCGTCATACAAACTCCACGCTGGTTTTCATTTTTTCTTAAATTCCTACAGTTAAGTTCCGACACCAATTCGGGTATCTACGTACTGCTCGTCGCGGAATCACGAATAAACACCGTTAAATTACGATAAAACAAGAATATCTAGTATGTATACCCACATATTCATTATACCATATATGTTTGAACGAACGAACATAAAAAATAAGATATTAAAGGGGCATACCCTACAACTTGGTGCATCTAGAATCAAGGCAAAATGATGATAAATTAGAAGCTTGTAAAGAAAAAAGCCGACGAAGAAAGTTTCAGCCAAAAATTCATCCAATTAAAAATAAAATAAAAAAAATATTAGTTTCCATAAAAGATCGGAAACTCTTTGGAATTTATTGTACAATTTTTGGGTGGAAGTGATTTATTATTCATCGCTATGATTTCTGCGGTTAGTACCTAAACTAGTCATTTTATGACCCAAGTTCTTCTTGCAATTATCCATTATATATTGTTTTATATATACATCTAACACATTTTTACACTTTCACAGAATGTTTGTCAGTTGTAGGGAATGTCACTTTAAAAAATATTGTAATAAATACGTAATGTTTTCTATGTATTACATCAAATATAAACAAATATATGACGACATTCCATAAGATAACATGTTCGTGTGGTGTATTCTTCACAGACTTCATTGAGGTTCATTCCTGATTCACACGGCTTTGGTAACAACATTAGTTCATTCCGACCACAGGCGTCATTATTATACAGTAGCAAAAAAGAAACTAAATCAGATTTACATAGCGCAACTGTGCATCACTGATTCCTCATCATTCGCACATTCTTGAAGCATAATTATGAATAAAATGAATCGAAGTATGCCAGATATGTTGGGAAAACGCGATGGTGTATGATAGTAAATCTTCTATTGAACAATTTTATGAAGTGGTGAGCGCGTAACGAAAATACATTTGTACCTAATGACTCGATTCGTTTGAATGAAGGACGTTTGTTACATATATGGCTAACACTTAATGAGATTGTTAAATTGTAGTATTTTGACACTAACTCGACCTGCATGTGTAAATGTTAATGTTTCGCGGAAGAAAATAGATCGCTGACACTTCTGTAGTGTTATTGGAAGCTTGCATACTTACGAGAAGTATGAATAACAAATCTTATGTAGTTTGCTACATTTAGTAATAAATCTAGGGCAGCTTTGAATTAAACTATCCGCGAACCTACGTGCTTGGAATGCGGTAATTTCACATGCATTGTATTCAGGCGAAGGATCTTATTTCTACTTACATTATAGTAATCGGTCTCTTTACATTTAACGTGTGTCACTCTAAAACATTGACGCTTACATAGATGTTTGAATTTTGTATTAATTTCTGTTCAGTGTAATATTTGATATCGCCAAAGCATCTAACAACCAAAAAGCCTTCATTGAATGATAACATTCAAATTTGACACGTGATCTGTGCCTCAAAAGAAACTTATGATTATACCTCACATATCTAGCCATCAGCTGACTGGTTGATACACAGAAAACAGTAAAATCTCGTTACTTGCATGTCCTAACTATTCAAGAAAAGTATCAACAAAACGTCTCTCCCTGGCTTAATTGGTGTTCACTTTGCCACACGCATTATGGGTAATTTTGTCACGTGGTAAAATGGCTGACACCGGGTGGTGTTTAAAGATCTTATAGTTCGGACGCGATGTACCAAGTGATTGTTTGACAGGTTAAATGACCCTTATTAATTGACCCCACACATTCTTATACCCAATATTTAAACAAATTTAATGCATGCATTTTTAAAGGACACATTTTGATCATAAAAAGTAACGAAGCATGTGTATCAATATGAAAATATATGCATTATTTTGCTTTGAGATGAAAAGAAAACGAATTACAAAGAACACCAACTTTCTTTTGATGATTTTTTTGAATTTCGAGTTGTGAAGGAGTTATTGAAACACATTGAGATAATTAATGTTGACTGGTTCATTCTGATGGTTATAATTTCACATTCTGTGTGCGATATACGCCCAGTGTTCCGCAGTCCTCAAACTTGTGTAATTCTAACCATTATTTTTGAAGTTGCCATCAAAATACGGCACGGATTGCTTTGTTGTACCCACGTAGCAAATGCCTGCATACAAAACGCTCGTATATTCAACACACGTGGTTTAGCAATGATTAAACGTTAATGCTATTCTATTACTTATAAGCTCATTCACGGATGTTATGTTACAGATAGTCTACAAAGGCGGCAAGATTCTATTGTATAATTTGGCTGCAGATAGTTTTTTGTTTGATACTTACTCGTATGTTATGTTGAAGATATTTAATATGTGAAATTTCTAAAATGTCGATTTTGTTGATAAAGATTTTATGTTTTCTAACAGACATATGATATTTTGTTGTTGTTGTCGTTTCATTGTTCGAGTTGGCGATGATACAGAGTATTAACTATGAATGGCAATGACATAAAATGTCGGATACAAATTGAAGAGAACCGCTTAAATTGTTTTCTGTCAAGTTTAGTAGAAAAATCTAAGACCCAATCTAATTTTCAGAACTAGCAAGTCATTTTAAAAAAATATATAACTTGACATACATGTTTTAATGCTTCGAACGTGACCATTCTAAATGTGTAAGTTTAGAAATTGACTCTTCGGAAACACATTGTCTTATTAAAGTCATATTTTGGCCTATGAAATCAACTGCTTTCACTTTATGTTTCCTTTATGTTGTACTGTGGTGGCTTCGGTATCCTCCGGAATGTACCGGAGATTTTCCGTCATTATGCATTTTAAATTCCTTGCTTCGTCTATCTCTCATTGTTAAACAAACATGTAAAATAAACATGGCAGGTTGAAGTTTAATTTAGTTAAATTTCGGTGTAAAATCCTTCCAAATAGTTTGTTGAATGAATTAAATCAGTTTCAACGTGCGCTTAATGTTCAATTAACGGCAGTTTACAGATATTTGGACAATATGTTTGGAATCTATGCCGGTTTAGATTTGTTTCACATAGTTTTAAGTTACAAAGAAGTCTGAATTTATTTAGAAATAAAACCCGCATAAAACATAAAGATGGACCGACAGACAAACTTTTGGGAAGTGATAAAAAGATGAGACGTTGCGATAGGGGAATTTTAGAGACAGAATGGAACATAGAAGTTTTTAATGTGGTACTCAAGTACTGAAAATACTACATGATTTATGATCACGTGTTGTCATCAAGATGTCTATTCAATAGAGAGTTTAATAAATTGCCACATTTAGCAAATTTGTGGACAGATATATGTATTCGAGTAATCTATTTCAATGAATAAAAAGCAAGCAAAGTATTTTTATTGATATTTCTAGTAGATCTATTAGCTTAGGGATATATACTCATATACATATATACACTAAGAATGCACATATTCGTAAATTAAAGGAGCATATCAGAAATAGAACAATATTGAAATTAGATAGCTGCTGTTCCTAGAAGCTAAAATACGCAGGAATCCGACGTGTCGTCTTCTATAAGTAATGACATTTCATGTCACAATGGTTGTATGTTTTATTCTATCCTAGATTACTTAAAAATATAACTTGAGATATTTTGGCTTCGCATACCAAATTTGTGGCGGATAATTTGAACGTATTATTAAGTATTTAAATTTGAATTTATATTTTGGTGACAAGATGAAGTTTGTCGATTGTCTACGAAAGGAATGTAACATGTCCGTATGTATTTAAAAATATATAAACATATCATTTTAATGACATGGATGTATTTATCTATACAAACCATCACCTTAAGTAAATAAGCGATTATATAAACTGACCAATGACATTTTAATTCATACACAAAATTCACCCGGTAAAACTGTTACAAAATATTCCAATTTGTTTTTAAAAATGTCTAAATCTGAAAGCATGCTACTATGTTATATTTTACACGATTATAGGAGGGTTGTTCAAGCGTTATGGCTTATTGTATAAACTTGCGTGTGGTGTGAATTTAATGAAAGGTTTTCGCCACCTTCATATCTGTATTAATCCTACTGTTACAGTACGATACATTCCGTGGTATTTGTATAATCTAATTAGATTTATTCTTTGATCACTAAATCACAACAGTGCTGTGATACTAACATATATACTGATCAGACTATCGCTTGACAAGCTATATCATGACAAGTACAATACCCTTTGGAGGCAGCAAAGTTATGTTGTCATTGACAGGTTGTTGCTCAAGAGAGGTTAAATTTATAGTGAATCGTGCAGTGGGAAGAATCATGCTGTTGCTGCAGGGAGGTTGCTGCTGAAGAGAGGGCCGCTCTGGAGAGGTTGTACTGTACTTTTCAGTCAACCCACCTTTCTAATGCGGAATCCTCTCCAAACCGAACACGTCTGCTGGTCCCTGATTGTTATATATCAGGTGCAGTCAAACCTGTGAAACAAAGGCCATCATCGAGAAAGACGAATTATGGCCTCTATTGACAGTTGGCCTTTATTGGAATGTCACGCTGTTTTAAAAAGTTCACAGGGTAGCCTTTATTCGGAGGTGGCCGCTAACACATGTTTTGCCGTATCTATAAAAAACATCATTTTTATGTCACGCAGAACAAGTTCGCATTAGAAAGATTCTACTGTACATAATATATCAGATTCTGCTGCTATGTAATTATCCAAAATAATGTCTCTTCACATTGCCTATAATTATCATGATATCTAACGTATAACCGCTTTTATAATTATCTTATTTAATAACGGATTGAGTAAAACTATACTATGAAACATCAGTACGACACACAATGTCCATACAACAAAATCATTAATATCAAACTTTGAAACGAAATAAGAAGACCACAAAAGTCGATTTTTATGGTTATCCGACCGACCCGGGATTTTGACGCGTCAAAGTATGAATCGGGGCGAATCGCACTTCCAAAATACGAATGTTGTGTTCAGAAAAAAATAGGAAAGCTTCGCGACTTGTCCACCCTTTTTTGGTCAAGTATTTTAGCCAAAGCTTCTGATGAGGTTATGATGTATGCTTCTAGGGGACTCATTAGCTGTATGTATACAGTAATATAGTTTGTTGATCGGTTTCTGTGGAATGAGTCACAGTGTTTGGGACCAACGCATAATCTAATATATTGCTAACATAGAGGGGCGAAACTTGCACCACCAAGTAGATTATTTAAACAAGTGTGTCATTTTCTTTATAAAAAATAACTTTTATTCAAATGACAAATACGCAACAATAGTGGACGAAATAAATTAGAGAAATGATAAACTAGTATTTATCTAACTGTAAATCAAATAAGTTCAATTTCTTACAATACTAAGATTAAGACATGCATTACAGACTTGTCAAACAAATTGACAGGGCAGAAGTAATTTTAACTGACAGCCATGATATACAACAAATTAAATGTTTTATAGATCTAATATAGCAAAAGATCAACATTTTATTTCTATATACTTACAGAATAAACAGATTTAGATCGGACAACAGGTGTTTAACTCCTGGTTTCCGCTTTGAGATTAGTTTTTGTTGTTTTGATTGCATAATATGATTCTGCTCAGTCATTCGTCACGTGATTTATTCTTTATCACGTGCCCGTTCAGCTTTTTTGTTTTTCAGTCAAATCATAAAAGGCGTTGCACGTTTAAATTTTACTACAATCCGAGATTATTTAAATATTACAATGTTAAGACGATGTTATACAACTCGAGGTATATAGACCATCAATTATATTGTTACCTGTACTTATGTTCAGCCAGACCAAATTTGAAATCTTGGAAGTTGTAAATTATCAAATAATATGCAAATTCAGATGAAGATAAACTTATAAAACGATTATCATATGTAGTAATTACTGTCTTCAAAGTCGATATAAATTTTGTCTAAGGAATGTAGTCGTCATTATATCTGCCTTTAATGTAAAATATTCACGTGACTTAATGTATTCAGCAACAACGATTGTAATATGTGTCTGATATTGACAAACAACCATATTACCCTTTCTTTAGTTAAACATTGATTTCGTTATTATTATTATTACATTATAGTATTGTTGGCTCCAGTTGGTATTGGTTAGAATATAATCCAAGAAAACTGGCCGCCGTATATAACTGAAACGTTGTTGAAAAAAAACGGCGTTCAACCCACTGGAAAATACTTAGTATCAGACATATAAGGTATGCTTTTTCGTGAACGGACTGTATCGTGATTCCATACACTTAAGGAAGGACAAAACCACTACGCTTATGGTAAGATCTACGTTTTGAGAAGTTACTGCTTGCGTTATATTTGTAAATTTGAATGATCCTGTGCTGTCAACTTACATTTGGTAACAGACTGATTGCTGATCAAGTGATTAATGACTTACACCTTATGACGTGACTTACTACTTATGACGTGACTTAACTTCTTATCACGTGACTCAAGTTACTGCTTATCACGTGACTTACACCTTATCACGTGACTAACTACTAATCGCGTGACTAACTGCAAATCGCGTGACTTACTCCCGGTCTTGTTGGCATCACCAATCAAGACCGAACGTATTATGTACTGACGAGACAGGATACTACATTGAATTCATACTTTCTTGTATTTTCAACGTACGTTCGAGTTACGTAAAGATGAGATACGAGTAAAGGTATTGCAGGTAACACAATAAGTATGAAATAACGCCATCATTCAACATGCACTAGAAAAATGAATGTCTACTAAGATCGACATGTATACATGTGCATGTATCAGCCAGTGAACATTGGCTTTACGGCAGCAACACTTGATGCCATACCGTTCTATTATATTTTCAGTAATCTATGTAAAAAGGCCTATATCGAGCTATTCCTGATCTTGGTTTTCATCAATGAATAATGTGAGAATAACTGACGAAAAATAATTATTTTATAAAAAGTCCCACGTATGAATTATTATATCTTTTGACACTAGTTCACGACGTTTTATACCTTTTTTGTGACTAACATAATTTATATATGAAGTCGTTTTTCATTCGGTTTTTACCTCGGTTTTTATTTTTTACCAAGGCAAAAAAGATAACAGTTACTTGCACAATGCTGATTTACTGCAGATTTGGTCACCAAAATGTTAGATATTAATTATGTGAAGGTATGCGAACTGACGAGTTGAAACCAGGTGTGTAATTAACTGCATTTTGCACTCAAAAATGTTAGGTCTTGTTTTTGCAAATTACAGCCCAGCTTTTATTCGTCTAAATAAAATAACCCACCGTACAAATGTAATCTTAATCA
The DNA here is from genome assembly GCA_964023205.1 of Lutraria lutraria. NCBI lineage: Eukaryota > Metazoa > Mollusca > Bivalvia > Venerida > Mactridae > Lutraria > Lutraria lutraria. Next base: position 15,751,592 of record OZ026841.1, read on the forward strand.
ATAGAGCGGGTTATGACATTATATGACAATTGCGTTATGCGACAATTATTTATTAGGTTCGAAAAATTGAACAGAATGAGTTAAAGGTAACATTTGAGTACGTAATTAATTCCGCTAAAACGGTTCATTCCCGGCTTTATGCGAAATGAACGGAACGTATCTAAAAGGCGGGCTGGTTATATTTTAAACATTGCAGGGTTATACAAGGAAATTTTAGAGTGCATGTTCATTGAATAGCTCTTAAGTTTGGTATATCATTTTATGCCATTCATTACTCATCCCTTGGTTTATTGAAACATTGTATACAATTCACTGAATACCCTAGCCGAAGACACTCCCACCTTTTGCATAATATGTCATTTTTTCAGTGTTACAATAAATAATGCATACTAAGTTGAAAGTACTTCTCAACTTAAGTGAGGTGAAAATGACAATGCGCTCTTATTTTACACAAAATAAACACATTTGAAACGTCTGTCGGTTGTAGACATTTACTGAACAAACCTCTGTATTCGAGGGTAATAAAATCAAAATTCAATCTGTTTTTTGTTAAATTGTTATAATCCAATACCGTCTGGTGAAATGATAATTTAGGTACCATTAAAATGTAAACTATATTACACAAGCCGCAATATTTATTCCCTTGCAATCTGCGATGTTTGATAACTATTATTAAGGTTTAATTTGTCCCCAATTGTAAACGATAGGCTGATTTAGCCTCCACCCTCAGATTACTATCGGTACAATATTACTGTTATTTAATACCAAACTAACAAGAAAATTGTGTAAATCCAAAGATCAAACACTTAAGGCGCTTGGTTCCCTGCTTATCAATCTTTCACTTCACGCGCCTGGTTCCCAAACTGATTAATTCATGAACTTAATCTGAGTAAAATGCGTTTTGGTAAATTTGCTCTTTTTTGCCGAAATATCTTCAAAGGGAATATGTATTGTTTCAAAGTGGACGTACTAGTCTCGAAATGACTCCATGGAGCTTAATTCAATGCAAATATTGATATTTGTATTAACAAACACACAAACATTCCCTTTTCTAACCCCAAGACAGTAATTTATGCGAAAACAAACGTTTGCCTTTTAAAACCTTTTTGGTGATTTTAAATCATGCTTTTATTTTCTCGTAAGTCGGTGATTCACTTAAATCTTTTACATCCTTTTACCCCTCCGGCTTGGGATGCAATCGAGATGTTTATGGTGCAACAAATACTTTATCTAAATCTTAACGCAGACGATGTTGACAAGGTGCAACCAAGCCAGCTCTTGTTTTCCTTTATTTACTTTGAAAAATTTCGACATCACGGGCAAATATTTGGCAAGAGAACTTCAATTTAATTACAACAATATCGGTCAAAATTAAAGGAGACCCTTTCCTGATAAATTTTGCTAACTAGGCACAACCCAGCGTGCATAAATGTACTGTTAAATGTGTTGCGTCTAATGTCATGCCATCTCGACACTCTTGACAGACCAGTTTATTTACTTAGATAAACAGGTAAAATACTTGATCACAAATTTCGTTGTTTTTTTATTTATTTATCCATTAAATGTCTGGATAAAATCTAACATAAAATGTAAGGAATTTTGTAAAGTACCCACGACTTACGCAATTCATTCAAAGATGCCATGATTCGTCGTAAATGTAAATAAAAGAACCGCAAATGATCTATGTGAAGTTTGCGTCATGTTGACCTGATGTTGGTCGAATTATTTACATGTATGAAATGACCGCCTTAAACTCTAATGAACGTCAATTTAAGTCATAAAACTAGTGATGCTAGTCGCGCCATCATCGCCGTCCGTTTGATAACAATGTTTACTCCCCATCTATTGGTTAACGACCCCTTGACCTTACGGACACGTCACGCTACAAACGTTTAGATCACATATCATTGAAATACCGATTGTAATTTAGTTGTAAAAACTTTATTAGAATCTCGTTGGTAAATATGGTATCATCTCCATGTGAAATTCCAAATACAGTAAAACCCAGCAAAACGAACTTCATCCGGACTGGGCCGAATGTCGGGTTTTCTGGTAATTCCGGTTTTCAGAGAACATTTGATGAATTCCGAAAAGATTAGGGCATCTCGGGCATTCCGGTATTTAGGTAGTCTAGTTTTCAGGGAATTCCGGTATTTAGGTAATCCGGTTTTCAGGGAATTCCGGTATTTAGGTAGTCCGGTTGTCAGGGGTTTACTGTGAACGAATGAAGTAGTTATTACTCGACTTATTTGTGTTGATTTAAACCATCGTAGATAAGCTATTTCTAAGGACAGACGAGTAATATTATTAATTATCAGATGAATTCACTCACTAATTAATCCCATTGAATGTTGATGTAAAAATACAGCACATAGATTGGTTCAAATTGAGCACTTACCAAGCGCCACCTACCGCCTCATGCATGTGCAGGTTCCCGTCCGTTTAATCATATTCCATAAATTCACATGGTTGTAAATTCTTAATACATGCATATAGATGTTAATATGGTCGCCCCTAGAATGTGACTTTAACAGGAGTTTTATTGTTCCACAACTTGACAATAGCATTAATAGACACATGATTATTTTCACATTTTGCTCTTGAAATGTTGTGGATTTTATCTTAAATGAACGCTGAAAAAAAAACGGAATCGTAACACTTGATAAAGCTGTTAAGTTATTAATGTTTCTGACACATTTTGTAATGCTTTGTTTTCTTTTTTGTCGTATAACAATGACGAATTAGTGTCGACTGAGTAAAGTAATGTGATGACAAGTATTGCGATGCAAAAACATGTTTTTGTAGCATGTTTCTGAACAAACCTTACGACACGTTTTGGTTAAAATCATTGAAATTTTGGAGACGGAAAATTAATCGCCTTCATCTACATATTATGCGCTATTCATATTTTTTGAGTTCATTCAGAACAAAAACTACTGAATAAATTATCCGTCACTATTGTCTGATGATGGGAACAAGAAAAGCCGTACATTTGTTGCAGCCACTACATATGAATGCTACTAACCACAGTTATTCAGGGAAGTGCATTTTATGAGCATTTGGTGAATCTTAAAACCGTGACATGGGAAAACTGACTTAATAACAAAATGAATAAAGATACAAAACACATTCATTGTACAGTTCAAAAACCTCATGTGATAAATACCGTGTAGTGATTGGATAGAATTTACACATTATTTGATTGATAGTCAAAGCGTGATCTTTAAAAACAAACCATGCACATGCTTATGTCAGTTTTACAATGATTTATTAATGTTAAACCGTATTAACATTTGAATGTTTAAATAATTATAACTCATTCTATCACAGCCTTTGATATTTATGCACGCCTACTTGAATATTAAAGTAAAAAACAAGGTCATCTCCAGACAGTGCATTAGTTAATTAATGTTACCCCTATTAGACAAACTGAACTCCATTAATTATCGTAATGTAACATACCTAAGTATGGCCAATCGGAACTCCACGGTGTTTGTCTATTTCACAGTGACGGAAATACCCGAGTGGTTACGATTAAAGTAAGGTGTACGGTCTTATACGAGTATACTTGACAGTATGAACTCACGGGTCGAACATGAGTAGTTTACTTTGAGCAGGTTGCACTTAAGGAGGACGAACCCCAGTTGAAAATCTTCTGTCGATCACAGTACATAATTTAAAATACCGTTAATGTCAATTAAACGAAAACCTCCTATGCGTTTATTTTATGATGTATATGTTTATTTGACTATAACTCCATTTATACATAGTATAGAGTTAACAGTGATGTCACCATTTGCGTCACTAATTATATTGATATATTATATTGATATCATTATATTGATATATTATATTGATATCATTATATTGATATATTATATTGATATATTATATTGATATCATTATATTGATATATTACATTGATATATTTTATTGATATCATTATATTGATATATTATATTGATATATTTTATTGATATCATTATATTGATACATTATATTGATATATTATATTGATATCATTATATTGATATATTACATTGATATATTTTATTGATATCATTATATTGATATATTGCATTGATATATTTTATTGATATCATTATATTGATATATTGCATTGATATATTTTATGGATATCATTATATTGATATCATTATATTGATATATTTGCAGGTTGTTGACGCTGCTGCTCACCCTTGTGGTCGTTGGAACCTCGTGTCAGGTGAGTACAATAATCTGTGCTATAAATTCAGTGTCATCATATCACACCATTTTAACATTTGGCACTTTTTGTGCATGTCACGCTTTTCCAACGGGTTGTACTTCCGTCTATTACATTTGTCACACATTTTCGTTATGTCACGTCATGTGTGATATGACATACAATGTCACGTCTAGTTATGCGTTCTATGTCATATAACACCGTGTCACGTCTTACCATGTATTCTATGTCATATAACGTTAAGTCACGTCATATAATATTCTATGTCATATAACGGAATGTCACGTTCTGTGATGTATTCTATGTCACATAACGGTATATATGCCACATTTTAGTAAAGAAGTCTATGTCACAAAGCGCTGTAATATGTTTGTCGTATTTTTTAAAAATGTTTTACGCTAGACATAAGTCAGCTGATTGGAGTGTGTATATACGATTGTCACACGTGCACGCTGTCGTGCACTCAGTACATATAATGATATTATACCTAATACTTTATGTCACACGTGGCATTGATATGTCAATTTAGTGGTGTGTGCCCTATCACATATCGAGATGTTCCGAACATCATGTTTATGTTTTTTTACAGTTATGAACCGTCATAACTCTTTAACTCCATCTAATATTTTTTTTATTTATTACCAGTGACAATATAAAACACTCATTGTCATAAATCATAATATTTTTCTTTGATAATCAAATCAAGTAAAACTGTAGGCGGATGAAAATGCATGCTTATTTTCTAATTTTAATCAAAATTTGTGTAATCACGGCACATACTAGGTAACAGGAAATGAGGGCGTAATTCAAATATCTGCGGTGTAATTAAGCAGGTCTATTCTCAGCGTCAGTGTCTGTCTAATTGCTCGGTAAAAACATAAATCTTCTCATTTGTAATTAGAAATAAAAGCTTAATGTTTATCCTTACAATGAAATGCAGAGAGAGATTGGCTGGAATAAAGGTTTTTAGTTTTGTTTCTGGCAAGTGTTTACACATCATGAAACTTTTATCGTATCAATAACTGCTGTCTGAAAGTTTATTTATATGGAACTGTAACTTATCTGCCACTTTGGTCCTGAAAATGACGAGTGATACCATACATTATTATTTCGTAACTTATCAAAGCAACACAAAGAGTATACGTGTATCGTAATGTTTGCGGACGGACGGACGGACGCTCAAGGTAATTTTCGAATTGTTTAAGATGGGATTATTCATCAAAGTTGTAACTTCCAATACAAACAATGTTCTTTGTTTTACGATTCAACATCTCATGTACACGAATCTAATTATAATGCAATGAACCTCAGTTATCAGCCAATGATGAATTAATTAAGTTTTCCTCAAATAATGAGTTGGGTTTTTTTTTAAATAAAAAGTTTTATCCTACTAGTATATGTTTTATGGCTTTGAAAAATGATAAATACAGATTGTGGCTTTCTAACATAATTGTAACTTGCTATTAATTTACGACTGGTGGTTTGAACATATTTAGACGTGATATATGATCACTATAAGGTTGTCTTTTGGTGTATGGTGTGGTTTGATAAATATCGATAGACTTCAGTGATCTGCACTTCAAACCCCCGTTGCCACCGCAACAAAAAATATAAAAACTGATTTATGAACTGAAAGACATTTTATTATGAAGCAATTTTATTTAAATTATGTAAATATTAACAAACTGTATCAATCAAACTCATAGCTCTGTATGCGGTTAAAATGACCGAAAGAGGAACTTTTTGTGATCCTTTATTTACGGTGAACACTTCGGGTAGAACCTGCGACCCTTCGGTTAGCCAGGTTGACAGTTTCCTAACATGTGAACTTGATCTAGATCTGGGTTGGATTCGAACTCACAGCGGGTAGGATTAGTGATTACTAGTCATGTCACGTGCATATGCTGAGCAACAATTAAACAAATGAACTAGTGTTGATATATGCATCTGGTCAGTAAACAATTAAATGACATAAACTGTATTTTTTGTAATGATAAGATGGCTGAAAACATGTTTAAGAATTGGGGTATAAATAACCGGCCCTCCTTCATATTCTCTCTCCATTCTCTCTGTGGCGGCTCTGAAATGACCATAGCGGTCGAATGGACCGTTAAACAATAGATAAAACGAACTATAAACTTGACAACCATTAAACCTCTGAGTTAAGTCTTAACCAGGAATGTTGTTTTTTAACATTTAACCAAAAATAATATTTAAATATGCAAATATCTGTTGAGTTTGATGTCTCGCAGTCAGCGCTTTATGATGTACATTAATCATAACACAATGTACGATTTTTGTCTGTTAAGCCCTACAATTAATGTATTCTTTTCTCCGATACAAACTGATGGTGGAATATAAAATAATGTTACGCTTAAAATGTCTTTTCTCGTTTTACGTCAATGGTACATTATCTACCTCCATCGTTATAAAAAAGAAGAGCTCTTTTCTTAATTTCTTTTTACATCGATTTTCTATTCGTGTGAATTTCCGATTTATAAGCTAGGTATGTGATAATGATGGGTTATTTGCAGGCTTGCTAGTACGTTTTTATTTTGTTAAACTTCCTCAGTGTAAAAGAATCCATCGGATAATGGAAATGCTTACATTAGTATATTTTTTCTGGCTGACACGAATTCGTTGAAATCAAAACTAACTAGATTTTATGATAATCTTATCGGGAGAAAATACATCTGGAACGATATCGACAAGCACATACATAAGAACATGTTTTAATCAAACTTTTACAGAAATGATAATTGAAGGCTCTGGATGAAAATCGCATTTTTCCCTAAAGATTGCGATACGACTAATATTTCCTACAGTAATTGTAAATCATTCAATTTATGATGATCGAGGACTGTATCAGAAGTCTTTTCGTTCAGTTTTGTCGCATACCGAGCAGGGTGTATTCAAATAGTCAAATATTTTGAATACTGAAATGTTCCATTATACATCAACATATCAGTTTACTGGTCATAATATGAAGTGTTTATATATATAATCCTTCTGCGCGTATTTATACATTATTCATAACTCGATGTAAATAAACTTGGATTCAAACACAATCTCTCTCATCGTCAATGCTCTTACCGTGCTATAGTGTTTGGAGCACAGTATCATCTGTAAGCGAATCAGTTAGACTTTCGTGTAATCCAACCCTGGCTTTTATTCAGTTGTCTACAAAAATATGATAAATTTTGTTATATCAGTGACAAGTATATTTTTACATAATTCGATGTCGACTTGTATGGGATATAGACGACAGGAATACAACAACTTGTGTTGTGGTACCACTTTGAAGTCTGATATGATCTAACCGATAGTCTCAAGTGTTTGAGATCACAAGACGATCTCTTGGTACACGTGTACGACGCAATAAGTACATATTTATTAAATGTATCCTATGTAAACTGCCACCATTATTATCAGGATACAAAATGATGCAAAGTCCTTGAAAGTCGACAGTTTAAGTTCAGGTCAAGATATGTCATTCTAATATAACATAATATGGTATATTTACCGAAGACTTTTGAAACACAATTCTGTTATTAGCATAATATTGTGAACACAAAAGGAATATCTTTGAAGCGTGGATAGAATTGAATAACACTTTGATAAACTTCGTATCAATCTTGATTCAGTCAACTGATGAACGACTTTGTTACGCCGATTTATCTCACAGACATAAATTAATACTGGTGTCCGAACGCTGATTTGTGGCACCGATTGTTTCTGAAACTCGAAGAATTGAATTCATTTCTTGTGCTGGTATAAAGTGCTTGTTTGTCGTGTTTCTTGTTAGCACTGGTCCGTGCACTGAATGTTAGTGCTACTGTGACATTGCATGATGAAAGCACTGATTTATGCACTAAATGTGTGTACTATATCGTGACATTGTATGATAAAAGCACTTATTTGTGCACTAAATGTTAGTACTGTACTGTGACATTGTATGATAAAAGCACTTATTTGCGCATTAAATGTTAGTACTCTACTGTGACATTGTATAGAACGTGGGTGCCGATTTACGACTGTAGTTTCTATATAAACACTTGTAAGACAAACGACGCAATAAATCATTGCTATGACTTATTGTATTCTAAACCTGTATGGAAGCACAATGTGTCGGTATACATGTTTTTAAATTTTAACTTCGAACCAACGATATAACAAGTTCAAGGTCACGACTTACCGCATTGTTGCATTGATTGACATACTATCAAAGCTTGATCCCAGCTAGATAGATTCATTTGATTGTCTAACAATTGTTGTATAAATCATGGAACCACTCCTTGTATTGCAGTCGTGTCTTTCTGTATGTCTGTACAAATGAGATCATCTGTTTACATGATAAAACTAGAACCTTCACTCAGGGTCGTATATTTTAAGTGTATTGTGTTTAATTCTCTATTTTCATTAAAAAAATTATTGTTACTGAATTATTGCATAGTTCGTCTTCAATTACGTCTCAGAAGAAAATAGCATTTTCTTATTTGGCCTACTAAAATACATCTAGCTCTCTAAGCGGGCACTTTAATCTGAGATTTACATGTTTTTTAAAAGTATTTTCAAGTTTTCATGAAAACAATGTCAAAGATGCATTTGTCAACATTTGTTGTTTTGCTTGTATTAAATACATTTATCTTTGATCATCAAGTAAACTTGTATAGTGTCAATGAAATTTTCAATTTCTACAATTTTTCATTTTCTAGTTGTGCGTAAAGTTGTCAATGGTGATCTCCAAGTACACAGAGTGATATACCTTTCTTATTTAAGAAATAATTCTTTCATTTTTTTAATAAGTTAAAAAGCATTTTAATGACTTCAAAAGGTTTCATTATTTTTTTAATTTACGCCATTCTTCTTCTGCCACTTGAAATAATGTACTGTTGAAGTGTGCTCGAATAATGAACGACTTATAAAGATCTTCATAGGACAGCGGCATTTCTAAAATGGTCACATATGAGCAGTAAAATGTGAGTCTGTCGGCCAGCCCACTCAAGATCAAAGTACTGACAGACTGTTCACTTTAAGCAGACAACGATTGAGTTTCAATACATCTTCATTTAAATGCAAATCAAGCACATTTTAGTTTAAATTTGGTTTAAAATATGAAGGACAGAAGTATTGTACGATGAGAAGTGGAGGTTTTTCAAACATCGTTTGGTAAATATAGTGCGGGGTCACGACCTCGCGTATGGTACAGTTGGTGGAATTTCGTTGCTAACGTATGCTTAACGTCTGTTGCTTCGCGTATTATATGTCTGATTTAGTACTTGTGAAATTCTTTCAGTGCTCTTTGTAGTCCTTGTCATCTATTTCAGGAATTCACTATGTTTTAAACATATTAAACTATAAATTTCAAATAATATCCGATCACGTGGCCGGTCTTTTGAACTAACATATGGTTATGTTGAATAATAGACAATGATAGACGGAGTATAACATAGAGATCTTCGTTGCCTCATCTTTTATATGTAGATTTTTGCGCTAATCTTTAATTTAATGTTATATAATTCAACCCAAACCACGCAGTGTCTCTTAGTTAATTTGTAACCTCTCGCTGTAAGATTACTATTTACATCGACATCGTAAATACGCGTCTAAAATCCAGTAAAATATTGAAGTGTCTTTACCCATAGCGCCATTATAGAGAATGTGACATTTCGCTCTTCTATGTAACAAAAATCTATTGTGGTTTGTAGCAGAAACAGACACTATGACGGATTTAATTTAAAAAAAACTTACCCAGACTTGTAATGAAAGGATATCACAGATCTGTCTAAAATCACGTGCAGTTAAACCTGTGTTAGCGACCACCTCCGAATATAAGTGAACCTGTGAATAAAAGCCATCCTTTAAATACCGTCATTGACTATTTAGAACAAAAAAGACATATTAAATAGGTCACCTCTCGGTAATGGCCACATAAAATATATCCGAAGAGTGGCCTCTGTACATAGGTTTGTATGTATCAACAATATTCGGTCCGCTCGGGATATACTAGATTATTAACTTTACCTTGATATACAAATAAGTAGGAGACACTTGATCATATATCATGGCACTAGACTATATTACACTTCAACCTGCTTTATTTCGAAGTACATGCAATTGAATAGACAAAAATGCGCGTGCGTAATAGTGTCATTTTTAGCTGTACGCATGTCATTATGTAAATCTATACAATAAAAATTAAACAATGCAAAAGTTGGTATTTCGTCACATATTGTATGGGCTTTTTTAAATACTGAATCATATAGGCGCCCTGTATTTACTTACATAAAATAACAGATACCTAGATTCCGAGTAGTGTCAAAAAGCACACCAGGGTCATCAGTGGCCCTTTTTCAAAACCCAACAACAGTGTAACGGCAATCACTTCCATACAACAGCCATACTAGATATAAACTTAGACTATCTTTAAACAATTGTATGTGTGGATTTTTTGTATGTGAGTCGGTCACGTAACCAGAAACTAATACTTATGTAAGAACGGCCTTATTTTCTTCAAAGTCAGTTACTCAACAGTTTTAAACCTGACACGTGATACTTTTTGTAAGAAAACAAACGTTTAATATAATATACGACAAAATTGAAAATAGCGAGCTTAATAATAACGACTTACTAGAATGGTGTAGCTTTTGGTTTAACCCTCATCTGTGAATATCTGATTAAATTAATTCATATTTTATAGTTTAATCTAACAATCAGCTTTGATTTATACATCAACTTTCTGTAATGAAATTCTCTACATCATGATATCGTTGTAAGTCTTGGGCTTAAGCATAGACCGCCGATTATCTCCTTCACCAACATTTAGACGGGTTATTGTGAAATATAATACGATATTTAGCCGAGCTAGTTAATAAAATGTCTACATCATTGTTATAGAATGATTAATCTAGCCCAGAATGGACTTTTGCTGAAATCTCTTAAATTTCACGTGGTTAAGTGAAGAAACATATCATATTACTGACATGAAACTGTAAAAATATTTGGACATACGACAATATCGAGATATGATCGTTTAAAGATTTGTAATAGTGTCTGTTTTATACATAAATCAACATGAACGTATAGAGAGACGAAGGGCTATTCAAACGTTTGTGGACAACCTCAAATAATATAAGTTTTTATTTTTCACCTTTAAATATTACAATACTTGAAATAAATAGACCCCATTTCAATATTTGCATGTTGCATATTTCTTTTATCAACCCAACAAAATGCGCGTGTATTATTGTAAATATGGCCACACTAGTGTCCGTTTAGTGCGGCAGCTCGAAAAGCTTCATTATTTAATAATATTCATATTCACACAATTTATATTGAGATGAACAGGTAAATGAGTACTTATTAACACTAATAAATAACGCAGTAGAATATAAAAAAGATAAACCACATGAATTCATCAAATAGCGAACAAAGAAAGTCTTGAAGCCTTTTTGTTTGGATGAAAAAAAATCGTCTAGATCGGTTAAACGACTGAGTGTCGATTATCGTCATGACGTCAGTCATTAACTCAAAGTATCTCTCAGAACCTCTGTCAATTCTACGTTAAATTTGAGCAACATGACTCCAACGAACGATCTAAATATGTATGCTATTCAGCAAGAATTCACAAATGAGTTTTCTTGCTCATACCTTGCACCAATAAAGCTTTCATTTAGAACGTTACATATCTCGATTTCACCATCAGTACATCGCAGCTGAACAACTGTCTCCCTTTTAATGGATGCTAAAATGCGAAAGTGCTAAAATTGAAAAAATGCGGCCATTCCAATTGTTACGTTGGAAGAAAACCCCAAGCGCAAACCAGGCTAGAACCAATGAAATGACATACCCTATTAAAGATATCTGTACACCTGTGAACTTTGTCTAGTGACACATGTTCGTTATTTTTTGTACGTTGTAAATAAAACTACCATAACATAGTTATCAGGCGTTCTGTTCTTATATTTCATGGTGTTTGTCATGTCCGTCCAACATGATGACGTCACACCACGTGGCTTTAGGGCTGTTACAATGTTGTAGATTGACACACAGCTAGGTTTATGTCGTGTTTCCTTCCCAGCCTTAGACAGCTATCTACCAAATTTAGAATCATTCATGATATTGAAAATGTCAAATACTGCATAGTATAACATTTAGTTTTGTTTCGTTATGATTTCCTGTGATGTAGTGTCCTACATGCTTTCACAAACAACAGTAACTGTGTATTATTTACACATTTATTATAATCAGGACATTCCACAAGCATTGCTTGCCAACATGGATAGATCATCCCTTTTCCGGTTCTCGTCACTCACACTATATAACTGTACAATTGAATTAAGGTCTATGTATGCTCAATTCTACATAAAAATGTTAATATTACAGAAATTGTATAACCGAATTATCATTATTTCTTTGATAGCTAGCTTAGATTCTTCAATTAATTTCACGAAGCATATTTTAAAAAATGCAAGAGTTGTTGCCCTTGATGAAAAATATAAAACAGATTAATTTCTCCGTTATTACCAGAAAGACGTTGAAGTTATTCCTTAATTGGTTGTGAACTTAGTCAGACATTTATCACGTAATGAAATATTTACATCGTGCTGTCTGGTGTTTCGTTATGATTCAAACATGTCAAACATTCTGGTTTGCTCTCTGTAAAACTTTGAGCATACCAAGCTCTCGTTTATTGTCATTTAAGCGTTTCGAGCCGTGATTGTAAACATTAATGCTATGAAATTAAATAAGGCGTATATTATATCAATAAAGCGTATTAATACGTGCATATTTTTTATGTATCAGATAATTATATGCATTAATTGGTGTACGGTCTTCATCCACTTCTTGGTTAACTTGCTTCTCTGTACAGCGTTGTTCTCACATTTCCATAATGTATTTACCACTAAGTGTTTGCTTTAAGAAATTAGACCAAATCAAAATAGATAAATTCCAAAACTGAAGTATAACACGAGTACTTTTCTCTTAAACAAGTTAAATATTGGATTAAATTGAATTTCTATTTTACCAAAGGCTTGAAAATCAAGTTCACAAATTAGTGTCATATTTGGAGACCATGTGTTTATTGTTGTTTGTTTTTTGGGTCGTTGACCTATTATAAGAGCATATTATCGTCGTGTGTGTGACAAAAAAACTGAACTTCTTGGATTGCCAACTTCGTGAATTTTCATTTTAAGTGTTCCAGAAAGACATATATCACCGTTTTGCAATGCGAGTATCAAAGTTTCCAGAAAGTAGAAAAGGGACTATGCTTATAGTTTCCTCATTCTTTGTCTGCAATTCTATACGTCATTTCCTAAATATGCGATTGTCTCTGGACATTGTACTTACAAAGGAAAATGCATCTTATCTCTGAATGAATCATATAGAACGGGTGATTGAATCTAGACAATTTGTTGTAATGTATACATCGTGTCTGTGTGAAGTTTTTCTGTTAAACTCATTGTCGATTATTGTAATACATTCACTAATATTGTGTTGTTGTAAGATCTGTTGTGAGAATGAAAACACCATTCGCGTGTCAACACCATCGTTATTGTAAGATAATTCATTAAAAACAGGTTCCACCTGCTGTTAGTCATATCGTGGCATACATGAGAACATATAACTTTTATTTCTTACAGAACTGGAGAACTGTTCAGTATCATTGTTCGCTCATCACGGGAAACAGTACCATATCATTGTTATCTGGTCCTTCACTGATTATGCTGGTGTGTTTTTACTGACCCTAATTTATAACCTGTTTCAGTTGATAAGTTTATACCCACACAGTTGTTAGGTGTTTTTTTTTTGGTTTCAAGTATCTGTTACGCATACACCATCATGCCATTCTGTAGAAAGTTTGTCGAGTGTAAAAGTTTGGGAGGTCCGTCCGTCGGAAGAAGCAAACAGACTTCGTAATGATGTTTCCACATTTTCGGTGTTGATTTTCTTCTTTTGGCACGTAATATTTAACCACCCCGACAGTAATTCACATTACAGAACTGTGTTACTAAGGTAGATATGAAAACGATCATTCTAAGGCCCAAAAAATAAATAATTTGTTTCCGATAACCGTCCCGAAAATAAAGTCTTAGTAGAACTGTTTTTTTCTCTCAAATATATCGTACGTATATTTTGATTAGATCGGACGTATAGCTCATATGAAAATGATAAATATCGGAAAGAAAAATAAATGATACCGAAATTAAGTGTCGTCGGCAGGAAAAAGATAGAGTAAGGAGTGTTTGCAGGGACCAGATTTTTTTTTATCAAGTAATATCTGATTTTAGTTAAATGAATCCTGTAGTATTCTATTGTTTTATTGTACATTACGTACACATCGATATGTAATTAGTAATTAACGCATTTCTACAGAGTTATCGCCCTTTTGTGACCTTAATGATTTCTGACTTTTGATGAAGGTTGAATGAATGATATGTCCAGGTGTATTTTATCCAATAGTTTGATATTGTTAAAACTTTATTGAGTGAGTGTTATTAAATACGCGTAAAACTTAAACGTATGTCAATAAAAAATACCTAACAAGATAGCACTCTTTCATAGTAATGTCTTTTTTCGTGTAATTTGTTTAATAAACACCAACATGTTTATTTTATATCATGATCGAGTTTGTGTTTTCCACCTGTTTATTTAAATACTTATCTAATCTTACCCGCTTTAACTGGTTTATTGCACAATTTCCGAATTGCATTGACTTTAGGAATTACGACTTAAGTTTTCGATAAGCACAAATGATTTAAAATTGGTGAAATCTTGGTTTACTTCCAGCCGTATGATGATGCGATAAAGCGTTAATTAGTTGTAGATAACCATGATAGACCATGATTTGATCTACATGTGACAGGACTTGAACAATGCCACAAAACAATACTTGTCAGTTACAAATCCACACACAGTACTCTATGAATGGCAGTGTACGAGAATATACAAACCACAGACCGAACAGCTGTGTTTTTTGAAACAATTCTTCTTCTTAAATGTATCAATGAAAAATACTTTATACGAAAAACGCCTATTCTTTGGAAGGAAAACATGTATATCATAGTTTGTTTCGAACCGAGACATAGTCCATATTGATGAATGTATTTTGTTCTGACTAATTGTATATGTTAATGTGGTTGTTCTTTGGTTGCATACGATTTGATAAATATACGCTCTGTTCTGTTCTGTTTTGTTTTGAGTTACTTAGTCTAAGAATCACGCATTTTTCTGTGACTACAGTCCGGAAACAATTGCTTACTATTTAGTCTTATATCACAGACAAAATGACAGTGTAAAATAGATGTTAAACATTACACACAGGTGGTTTAATTGCCAGTTCTACAATACATTCAGTAATTTACGAATATTTGCTCGGTTTAAATAATTAATTTATCTGATGTAGCCTTTTAATATTGTAATCGTCTCATATTAACTTCACAATGGGAATTATTTTGAACATTTGTTTCTTCCTCCCTCAGGATGTAAATCATATTGACTAGGTTTCTCAGATGTCATGTTTATCCAACAAGGTAATGTTTCCCTGAGATCACCTGCCGAGGAAATACGTTACAGTATAATAGTTAATATGAAATAAAATATGCTTTGATAGCGTTTCCCTCAAGTGTAAAATATGCCAGATTACAAAAAAGCCGCGTTTTTTATTAATTACTGTCATTAGCCGTACAATTCGAACAGTGTTATCTTCATCATACCTAGAATATGTTCTAGAGAATTGGGAGGTGAAACTTGACTTTTGGTAAATAAGACTCCGTGCGCTCAGATGACAAATTAGAATAGATTGAAAAAGGAACGATTTTGCCAGGGTCCAAAAATAACGCTTCTTGATGGTAACTTATCAAATTAAGTTAAAAATGTTTTACATTTAGGATTGTTTAAGACAGGTGCAATGCTTTTATCCCCAGATAATTTTTATGGGATTATATTATGTTTTGTTATCAATGCGGATATTACTCGTAGATTTTTTGTTGACACCGCATTCCTGCCTTAAGTCCGTCTGGCTAAAAACTGAGTCATTAATCATTTGATATTTGTGGATGAAATCTTCAAGTTATAATAAATGTACCTGTATAACATATTTACCAGGAAGATAATAAGTCTTCTAGTATTTTATCTTATGGTTGTTTTTATTTAAACATTGAATTCATTGCACAGCTTAGCTAATTACGAATTTCAAAATAAAAAAATTATATTAATCTTTAAAACGAGATAAGATATCAGTACATTTGTACTTGATATTGTAAAACAAACAAACACGACTATTGCGCATTTGAATTTCTCTAATTGATATATAATGAACCTTGTTCTAATTACACTTTAAATTAAATAACGTCGTTATCATCATCATCATCAGCAGCAGCAGCAGTAGTAGTAGCAGCAGCAACATCATCAATAACAACCTTTTATAAGAGGACACATACAACACTCGTCGTATCATCACTACAACACCATCAGCAACAACATTTTAATTATCATTAACCGCAGTCACCACAGTCCATAAACCCTAGCCATCGATGGTTATGACAACACTAGCAACATTAAGAACTAAATATTTAGACACTACATTAAACATTCACATTAAATGACATATCGACAATAAACATCGAATAAATAAAACTATAAACTGATGTTCGAGTATATATCAAAAATCCGTTACAATACATTGGTTGTAATAGCAAAGATGATATCTTTATAGACCTGCACATCTATACAAATCTTATTGATCATTTAAACAAATATGTTGTATGTGTGAGAACTTATTCAAACATGTTAAAATTCACTGGTAGATTTTTTTCGCAATTTATCGTAAGTTGTGAAAACATAAATAACATCTTTCCTCGTATAGCAAATTATTCGGTCGGGTTAATTTTAATTTATGTCTTATTGGAATTCGTTAAGTAACATTTACTGTATACCACTTTTGTTGAAAACTCATAAACTCGTAGCTCGACCATCGTCCCCTTGCGAGATCCCTTTACACCACCATCATTATCAACCCATTACATCGCTTCAAAACTAACCATTTAACATTTCAGATAATCATTTTTTTCCAAAATATATGTTGGTAAATTAATTTCAAGTCGGCTTTCCTATTCAATTAGATATGTTTTAATAAAAACCACAGGCAAGCAATAAAATGGCAATCATACAAACGGAAGAAGGACCGTTAAAAAAGTACATAACTGTAATCATTGGGTCGTCCTGTCTGTGTTTTATCCAACATAGACGATCGTAGAGATTACTTTTAAAGCTTGTTATTTGTAATAAAACTATCACAGTTTTACTATTAAGAGACGGGTTATTACTTCTTTATCATACGTAATTAAACGAAAATCATATCAAATATTGCATTAGCTTTTTTTATCGCATCAACATTTATGTGTTAAAAGTTACAGACACAAAGACTTAGGTTAGTGTATATAAATTAATGAGTACGGTGCTTTTTCTAATTCTTTATACTAATATCAGATAAAAAGCTCTCTAAACTGTTACGGAGACTTTTTGGTTCCATTCTTGCTTAATACAAAATTGATAAATTACGAGTTGTATTCCCGACCCAAAATTGATAGAAAATGGTCAATACTTGGTCACAAATCCGACCAATGGCGTGACCGCATTCTGAGACTGGTGTTGGAACATCTTTTCATAATCGGGAACTCGGAAGAGTTATGTACGTTAACGTGAGACCTTCCATAAAAATATATTGTTTGTGGAAACGCTACTTACTCATAAAAAGGCACTATCCAACCATTTTTGCCTTAAAAAAGAAATACGAGTCGAGTACATACACTCTGAAAATCTATTCGGTGGGGTTACCACAAACAAATATGCTTTAAGGACGGCCCCAGGTCTGAAAACTAACCAATGACAAACATTCTGAGACTGGTGTTCGAACATTTCTTTTATGGTCGGAGACCCGGAGGAGTTTTGTACATGTATGTTAATGTGACACTGTATGGTTTATATTGTATTTTCAGGTGAATGGTGCTAATCTGTTGCATGACGCCAACTGGAGTGGAATCGTGAATAAATTGGTTACTAGTGAAACAAATACTGACTTACCGGAAACAGGAAGTACGCAAGTTCGAAAACATCTGTTGTTTAATCATTGTAGTGATAGATTTGTGAAGGTAATTCGTCGTGGAAGGAAGGGTGTGAATGCCCGGGGAAAATATAAACCAGAGATGAAATTCAGTAAGTCAGTGTTTATTATGAAACAATGTTTGTTTGTTTGTTTGAGTTTTATGTCCCTTTTCATCAGCCAGAGTCATATGAGACGGACAGTTCATCGTTCCTGGGAAGAACCAGTACTAGACTGCTATCCTCCGTAAGCAACTGTCTACTTTCTCATATAAAGAGACAATGTCGCTGAGCTCGAACCCACGACCCTCTATCAGTAAGAGGTTACAGTAATTTTGAAGTGAGCGACCTTAACCACTCGACCACAGAGGCGGGTCTATGTATCAATATATATATATATACAAATGTACCATCAACCATCATCGATCCAAACTTCCTGGTCCATAATTTACTAAAGCCCGCTTCTCACTGTCCCGGAATGAAATCTCCAGTTGTCCGGGAGAAACCCTGTAAAACCGGAAGTACAACCCTGTTGACACCGTTATCATCCGGGGCAATCCTGGATGGACCTTGTTGATCCTACTCGACTCGTTTTTGAACTCCTCAGTATATGTCAATGTTAAATACAACCATGAGTTACCTGGAAAATATCCAAATCCGACTGAATCCATGAAATTCCGGACAGAACCGAGGCAGGTCCGGAGTTGTACCTTGGTCAAATCTAATTTTTCGTCGAGTGTGGATTTTAAGGAAATCCATTGCTACTAGCCAACCTACATTCTATGTAACCAGGGATAGAGATTGAAATTAAGTGTAAAACACTAGATGTCAGTTTTAAGTAGATCTCCAGTTGATAGAAACAAAATACAGTCTACGGTTTGGAGCAAGGGTCGTGAGGTAGAGAATTGATAACTAACCCTGCAAATCTTGTTAAACAAAATGGCGACAAATCATTGATTTTTCGTATGTCTGGTATTTTTAGAATAAAATTCCTTTATTTCAAAAGGTCTGAATTCAGGCATGTTGACATGTCTTATTTAATGCTAATCCGCTAGGTGGCGCTGTGTTTTCTTCTTAAATGGTTTCCGTGTGGATGATAATTTGTGTTCTTTTTCTTTGAAAACCCTGTTGTTTGTTCAAGTGTCTTAACCATACGTTGCAGCCGTTTCTTTTGTCATCTAACCGCTTAACCGCCTATATTTAGGCAGCTTCCACACGTGCGAAATGAAAGGAAGACGTCGGTAAAACCTGTGTGATTGTAATTACCAATTTTACTTGACTATAATTAACTTGACAGAATTAAACCGGACATCTGTAATTCTGATAATGTCCGAAATTACCCCAAAACAAACACCGCACGCCTCTTCAACATGCGAACAGCTTTTAAGCGTCGTAAAATCGAGCGCTCTCTTCTCTGTTTGCTAAATTAAGACGAGTCTTTCTATTGTGTCTTTTGGTCTCTCTTTGGGCCTTGGTGTATTAACAGAAGTATTCGACATGCACGCTAGCAGGGTCTCAAATTTGTTATTGTACTCTATCTTTAAGCTGGCCAATTGCGGCCGATTTAAAATATTTGAATACAGACTTAAACTTGTCTTTACCGTGTTTTCAATGTCCGATTGGAGATTTTTATCTATTAAACTGACTTTAAAAGGTTTGTTTTATGATAATTCGCTGACCATTGTGAGGGGTGAGAACTACAAACATTGTAAACTTTGTACACAAGACGGCTGAAACTTGAAACCAGACTTCGTACAAATCTTAATTGTAAGAATCTTCTCGGTCGCGTTAATCAATTATTTACTGTCCGTACAACAATACGTACATCAAACATTAGTTAGCCTTTAAAGTTGAGACTTAACTCCATATTGGTGGATTTCATTTCAATTAAAATAATCAACTATCAGAATCTCCTGAGGTAATAAAACGCACATTCTGCAATGGCGTTAATAAATATTTGATTGAGTCAAAGACTTAATTGCGATATTTTTTGATACGGGGTCAATCGATGTGGGATAAGAGCGAAGGAAAGAGTGGCAATGGGCTTAATCTATAATAGGGCGTATATTGATTCAAATGTTTTTGTGGCACTATTTAATCAGTGAGTAAACCCCAGAATCTTAACTTAATATACCAGGATAGCTTAACGTTTATATATCACGGTATTTTTTTATATTACGGAGCTAGACACAAAGATAATGTCACACATTTTACATGAAGTTCAAACGTTTATTTTCCATGTTCGTCCATTTTCTGGGTTAGTGACATAGCATGTACTCTTCAGTCAGTAGCTTTAGAAAGTTAGTTTTAGTGGTATTCCGAGAAAATAGTATCAATTTACTACAATGAACTGGCTTAAACTATTACAACACTATCAATCAATGTATCAATTAACATTAAGTAGCAACTAGTAACCGACATTAATTAGGAAATGTAATCCGATATTGTTTTTTTTATTCTTACAAAAAAATTGGAACGCGAAAACAAGAAAGTTAGCTGTATCTAATTTCGAAATTGGAACCAATTAACCTAAAAGCTGATATGTAATTAGGACGAATGAATGTTAACGACATTATCGCGGAGATTCTGTATAGCAAGACTGGTGTCTATAGTTTATTATCTAGATGTTTGATGTTGTTCGTTCATTTCCAGGTACATTATTCACAGCTTTAAGTATATCACGCAAGATTGGTCATATGATCACACAGATTTAACAATACAGTCTACACAAGTAGTATTTAAGATAAAGCGTTTAGATTTAGCGATAATAAGACTGCTTCCTAAGGCATATTTACATTACAACGCTTAATTGTGCAGTTTATGTAATCAGCGATTTTCATGACATAAATGGTAAAGTAAATATTATAAATGAGATTATTTTATGTCTGTTCTGTGTTGTGTCAATATTGCTTTACAACCCACCATGAACTCGTCTAGCTAACAGACAGACTTGGGGGCTGGGTCCCGGTTTTATTTAAAGCAAAAAATACAATCCTGTAAAAATAATCAACAAAACGAACACGTATAAAACTTCTTGAATACAATGTATGCTCAGTTCACCAGTAAAAGTAAATCACTCTGTTGTTTGAATATTTCGTTTTCCAATCCTTAATTTTTGTGTTCCATTATTCATATCATAGGCGACTGTGATCCTGTTTTACGTAACTTCTTGTTGCATCAACTTAGTGCCATGCGTTATATACGAAGTGTAAACATTACCTCCTACTCACATACTATTCAATGAAATATCTCAATTATCTAATGATTGAATTTTTTTCTGTTTTATTTCAGGTACGGTGGTATTTACATCCACGCCACGTGGTACAATAGTAATGCTTGGAAATGATACTTCGAATTATATTTGTATTGGTCGATCTGGGAGACCGACAACCAGGGTAAGTTATCATTTATTTAAAACATTTATATCAATTACATGTAGGCTTAGGGAGTGCGTGTCTGTTCGTACGTCTGTGCGTATGCCTGTTGCTGTTTGTCCAGCATGTTTACGGGTGATCGGTCGAGTTGTAACGCACTTGACTTCTAAACGAAAGGTCATGGTTTCGATTCTCGGCTCAGCCTTTCTAATTTCTCAGGGATGCTTTTTCAGTGTCCCCATCCCAACTGCTGAGCCAAGTGCTGTGTCTATAAAATCACTGGGAAAGGAATGAGGCGTATATCGATGCTTAACACCGGCCATGATAATGAACCAAGAAAAAGTAATTTAAAAAAAGTGGGGATATAAATGCCCGATTCTCTTGTGCGGCTCTGAAATGTCCATAGCTGTCGAATTAGCCGTTCAACAATACATGTAGAAAAAAGTAGTCATAGTAAGGTCTGTAACAATCTAAACATGTGTTGCAGTAACCTGATAGAACTTAAGACGGTGTCCTTTATTGATAAAACTAAGTAGTGTGACCCAATTAAAGCAATTATTGACCTGAATTCCACATAAAAATTACAATGAGTGTTTTTTCTGTAGAGATATGAAGTGTGCGCGATAATAAAACTTGAAACAATTAAGTATTAAACTAGACTCCTATTAGTAGGCACGGTACCATAACTACCATCGAATGTTACATTTATGGATTAGTATGGAATGTTCTAAAACTTTATCAATTTGATGAATAAAATACTTTTTGTATGGCGATATACGACTGAAAAAAGCATTAACAGAAATTAATGACAGGGAGTTGTAGGTTTCAGTTATAACCTAGGACAGACGTCAGAGAAGGACGGTATTTGTCCAATTTGCTGTCCCGGACAAAGCCTTATAAATGAGTATATCAATGACAATAAACCCTCAGGCTTTGGTCAATATCACCTTCAAAAAGTCAAATTAACTAAATACTGACCTTAACGTATCGTACCTTAAAATAGAATATAAGTCCGATTTTTTAAAATAAAAAAAATGTTTAAAAATATTGAGTTATAGTAAATGTGGCAATTATGTACGAGTATGTGTCTGATAGACAGATATAAGATATATTATTGCAGTTAATATTACGCAAAACAATTATTAGTTGGACCCAGTCGTTCTACGTAAAAACGTCAAGTCTACTAACTTCTGGACCAGCCCTCGTGATATCTCCGTTACGTAATCTATTACGAAATAATACTGAGTATCCGTTACTTCATCTATCAATTTTATTCTACATTTAAACAATTACAAGAGGAAGTCAAAAATGTGACAACATCTGTTTTGGTATATCAAACTTGCTTGTAATTCATCATTCCATACAGAGTGTATTTTTAATTTAATATAGCTTGACGGAGTACCTGGTGATACAGTAAACATTAAAAATGATTTTAAATGAGTTTAAATCAGTCATGCTCTTTGCCTTGTTTTTATTCGTCTGTAACAAATACGAACCCATTACAGCGTCAATGTACAACGTTACACGTTAAATAAAGGTATACCGTATATAAATGAAAAGGGTATCCGTGGCCAAGTGATTATGGTGTCTGATAAGTAATCGCCAGCCCCTCGCAGCTGTGAGTTCGATTTCTATCAAGGACCTGCAAAATTCACTTGTGAGGGAGTTGTCCAGCTGGCTTCAGGACGGTCGGTGGTTCTACCCGAGTTAACCTCCACCATTAAAGCTAGAAGCTCACCAAATGGCCCCGGCTGTTGTTACGAGTTAAAAAATACGTTTGCGTTAAACTTTGAAGCGACGTACATCGTATATTGAAGTTAGTGTCGCTTTCCCGAACACCAAGATTTTTCTAGGGCTATGAACGTGTCGACTGCTCACTGCCTGTTCGTGTGTCTTGTCAAAAATAAGGTAGATGTCGTCATGTCTTAGTAAATAGCCAGACACAACTGATATCTTTGTGATTCTCCTTTTTTTTCTTTATTTATAAACAAGATAGATTAAAAAGCGTTGTTGAATACACGTGAATTTTTATTTATCAAATATACAATGTCATAAACTATTAGCATATGATCAAAGGCAGGTTATCTAATCAGTATAAATATTGAGTATAATTTACAATCGTGTATGGAGACATAAGGCTCCATTCAGATATAATATACCATGTTTCTAGTGCAACGAAATGAGACCAACCGTAAAAATATCAGTTTGTACGAACAATTCCATGTGGTTAAAGTTAATTCTTTTTTATTTTTTGTGTGTGTCAAACCCTTGTCAGCGGCCATTTCTCAATAAAGACCACCTGTGGAGAAAATGCATCCATTAGAAACGTTATTTATTATTTGGAACAAAACACCTCCGAATAAAGGTCACCTGTTAATAAAGGCCACATTTTGTCTTTACCAAGGTGACCTTTGTCCACAGGTTTGGTTGTATTTCTAAATTTATTCAATTCCTGAATTGAATAAACACTGTTTGATATTTTTTCGATTTTTTTTTTTTTGACAACTTTATAAGAAATATTGATTAACATAAGTCGTAAAATCCTATTGAAAGATACGTATATTTTATACATACGTAAATTCACGTATCTTTGTATATAAATGTTTATCCCTTGTATATGGTACATCATATACTTTGTTATAATCTGCTTACATCAAGTTCAGTACGTGTATAATATGTAGACTATAAAATAGGACATATTTGTGACATTTAAATGATTTAACTTTGTAATATTTGTCTAAATTATTCATTTTGGTGATGTACTTTCTGTCCTTGTTGTTCCTAGATGTACAAAGTTGAATGAACACTGGTCTGGTATATGTACGCACTTCATTATTGTATTTACAACCCCTCAAAAGTTGTATGTATGTTGACCGCTAGTGTCCTTACAAGGTTCGTAAAATTCATCTTTATTTGACTCCATTTCAATGACCGGGATAATGCGTAAATATCAAGTCAAAATAGTGTCTTCTTCTCGCATATGATCTGCATTGTAATAATGAGTGTATTTCGGACCAGTGAACAATCTTAGTTTTATGCATAAAATATAGGTCAGAATTTTGAAATAATTTCACTTAATTAAGATGCGGACTTAATGTATGTTGTAAGTGCAATGTAATTATCTCTAAATGTTGTAGTACATTAGAAAGTCTTCATTAAAGCAACTCTTCCATTAAACATATGCGTACAGTGAAACATGTGTTAGCCACCATTTCCTATTAAAGGCCATTCTGTGAATAAAGGCCATCCTGTGAATAAAGGCCTTCCTGTGAACAAAGGCCTTCCTGTGAATAAAGGCCATTCTTTTATGTATTTAGATTATTTAGAACAAACCGACCTCCGAATAAAGGTCACCTATCAGTAAAGACCATATTATGTATTTCCCGAGGGTGACCATTGTTTACAGGTATGACTGTATATGGAAGGACTTTGGACTATGCTTTTATCAAGCTGTCAATATGGAGACACCCGTCGTATCTTTTCTCCAAGTAGGAATATCCGTAATTGGTTTTAAAACCTGTTGGCTTATTTAAGGGGTAACATAAATTATACCTATATTCATTTCTGTCATAAA
Source organism: Lutraria lutraria (assembly GCA_964023205.1). Classification (NCBI taxonomy): domain Eukaryota; kingdom Metazoa; phylum Mollusca; class Bivalvia; order Venerida; family Mactridae; genus Lutraria; species Lutraria lutraria. The sequence goes on from OZ026841.1 coordinate 15,776,868, forward strand.
TTAAGCATTAAATCTACAACCTGCACCCCTTGATCAAAATTTTATTGTCTGTTAAAATACGCACTGAGTTAAATGATGGGCGTCACGATTTTATAACGTCTGCCATAAATCTCCACACTTCCACGTACCTCAGAGTGTTTTTTTTATCGTTTTCATTGTCTTCTGTATACCGTATTTGTAACATAACAAAACTATTTTTGTTGTAAGATGTCGTTTGAGTAAATTTCAGGGCATGAACTGTATCCGACATGAATGTGAAATTAAAAATAATTTCTCAATCGCATGTTACAGTATACTGATCAAAATTGGTCAGCTTTTAATGTGCCACAATAAATCAATTTGTTTATTTAATAAGCGTATTTGGCTGACTTATATCGACGGGGAAAACGTTTGATGTACTGCATTATGAGATATTTTATGTTCGTTTTATTTGCAACTTTGCAATCAATTAAATACCGGCCTACTTTGAGATTAACTTTTTGGATGAATATCATGATTGAAAAAAAACTAGATCTATCGGCATTCCGATTGATTTGCTTTCTAACTAAATCAACGTACGTTCTATCACAGCGATATTTACGACAATTTGATTACAAAAAGCTTTCCACATTATGCTGTATAGAACAAATATAGCTCTTACTAAACTCACGGGCTTAAAATATTCTCTTCCGGATCGACTTGCAAATATAAGTTATTAGGAACATATTTTAAGCTCATTGTCAAACTATCTGTGTATTTACAAAATAACAGTCTGTCCGTAGTTTACATAACATGAAACGCTAGTCTATCACGTTTTGGCAAACTTTTAGTTTTTGAAAGTTCAATGTTTCGCTGTAAAAACGCAAAATGCATTTAAATGGGACGCGTGCAGAATGGAACATCTTGGTCTATCGCATTACAGATCAAGTGATCAACGTCCTGAAATTTTAGTATTTTAACTTTTACAGTTTTGAACAAATTCCTTGCATTTTTAATACGAATGCATGCAACATTATGCATTATCAATCAAATTACAATCACTTACTTCAATATTAACTTAATAATGTTTAAAACTGTACGTAAATTACAGTAATGTTGAAAATATGCAAAACATTGCATGCTACGTGAATATGTAATTGTGACGATAACTTTACTACAAGATTCATATAAATCCTGTGTAGCGCTGCACTGCTATGTTCTGTTCTGTTCTGTTCTATTAGATAATTTATTATTGATCTATCGACACAGACATATGGTGCTACCCTAAGGATTGGCCTACATCACAAATTTAATTATTGGGTTCTACTGCCAAACGAGACTAACTCGTGTTCAACAGACACTCCTAAATGAGATCAATTTTTATCAGAATGGAGTCTGGACTGCATACAGTATATTTAGATATTACATTACGTATTTAATTATTCATTGCATTGAGTTTGTTATAGCAAGTTTTCGTCTATTTCCAATCTAAATTGTCGACATGATAAGCAATACTATCATACAGTATCAAAGTCAAAGAGACTTGTCTATGTTCATAGTGGTGTTCAAAAGGGGGAGTGGTAGTTTGTTTGTTTGTTTGAGTTTTACGCCCCTTTTCAACGTTCAGTCAGTATACTAGACTCCTATCCTCCGTAAGCACATGCCTACTTTCTCACATAAAGAGACATGGTCTGTAGCTGGGCTCGAACCCACGACCATCTATCAGGGAGTGGTTACAGTGATTTGAAGTCATCGACCTTAGCCACTCGACCACGGTGGCGGGTCAGGGAATGGTAGTAGGATGGGTCAGGCGGTTGTCACCGAGTGGTTGTGGGCTCGAACCACACAAAGGTCCCGGTCATGACAGACATGTCTACTCTCAACACACCGGTATTGGCGTCAAATTAGGGCGAATAAATCAGATATTAAATAAACATAGTTTTAATCGATCTTGAATTAAAATACATGCAACATATTGTTTTACCATAGTAGTCATTGGTACAATTTATTTTTATTCCTAACTAAACGAAATACTTGCTAAGCATTACTTATTCGGCCAAGGACTAAATTATAGGCTTATACAATCTGAGACAAGTGCACTGGTTATAATTCCGTTGAATCAGGAGATATTTCTATTCTATAAGTTATTGTGTTAAGTGGATTTGAAGAATAAACCATTTATATTGAAGTTATTACCCACACTTACATTGATATGTAAACTATTGTTAAGATTATCAACAGATCACTTCAATGCCCCTAGACTTAGGTACTTCAGTCTTAATTCTAAAATAGGGAGCATTATATTAAACCGATTAAAAGGTGACAAAAATGTGTACAGCAGATTTTCGTTAATCTGTTTGAAATGTCATGACGTTATTGCGGATCAGGGTGACGGTCAGTGAAGACAGCCGTTTTTTAGACCACTGAACTCAACCACATTTTAAACATGAATATTGTGGTGTTTAGATTTTTTTCAAAATGTTAAATGAATAGTTTTCATTTCATCTAAGGAACATGGTTAAATTCATTTAAAGATATAAAACATAAATAATAAATAAGATATGCATAATGTGAATAATATGAAATATATAAAATATACAATATGCATAATAATTATGAAATATGTAAATTATGAAAAATGTATAAATATAATATATGTTTAACACAATATATGTAAACTATGAATTATACCTTTCATAAAGTATACGTTTACTATAATAGATATACGTGAGTCACGCTTGTATGTTAAGTTATACTATGCACGTATCTTATAATACTAAAACTTTCTGCTTCACCTGTAACTTACTAAACGTATGGTAATTGAGAAACTGTTGTCCGCCGTTTTATCCGGTATTAATGTAACACATCGAAATGATGCAGACGATATTGAGATAAGGTATATATCAATTAGATCTTAGTTTTTACGCAAGCGATATATTTTAAAACTTTAATGCATAAACGGTATAAATAAAAATAGTCCGCGTCTGCATACCGTTTTATAATAAATTCATACGCCCCTGCGCACACACATCACAGTGTATAGCAATTCTGATATTCTATATGTGCAGATTATATAATGTGGCTTTATATTGCTATGCTTATTGTTCTCAAAAGTACACATCACACAAAAGGGACAGTTTTTTGCGAAAATACGCCAAATTCAAGCCTCAAAAATAACACTTGTTGAAATTACTTTCTAATTCTTGAAATTCTTCAAGTCGACGCAGTAAAAGTTAAGTCTAACCATCTATATCACCTTACAAATACCTTTTCAAATTGATGCCACTGTCCAAATACGGAATTAGAGGATATATTACGCACAATCAATCAATATTGTCATTTGTGTTACACATTATTGGTCAGTACAAATGAAAATGAGTTTAAATAACTCAAAATTATATCGTTCAATTTACTAACAATAAGAAATTAGGCATTCGTACTGGGTACGCACATTATCAGCCATTTCTATCTGCAAGTATTAACGTTTGGGTTCATGGAGTTTGATAAAAGGTTACATTGTTGGGACCAATATGTTAATTTGAAGGTAATTATCGTATCAAGTCACAACTAATGTTATTTTAAAACTAGCTTTCGATATAATAGCGTGAAATTGTCAAATATTGGTGTAGTATTGTATGTGTAACCACAATTATTTCGAAGATTGGGGACCCTTTCAAAACAATACTCTGTTAATCGTAGTTAAACGCGATCAGTCTGTTCCTGTTGCTTTCAGCACGCTATATGTACAAAGAATATAACATTTTTTAACGAATATGAAATCTACGCCATGTTTATCTTCCGAGATACACACAGAAAGATCACTTCACCGATATATCTGTTCTTCATATTACGTCCGGATTTAACTAGAACTCCGAAATCAGGTTCAATTTTTGAAGATATGAGAACTAGGTGACCTGGTTTGTACAGTCACATTTTTGACTAGCTTGAATACCAGAAAATCTTTACACCACTTTAAAACCAGTCGCATTGATATCGATATTACAATCGATGGATTCATTTATCTCAACATCAGACTCGTTAATATCGACATTTTGAATGTCAGACTCGTTTATCTCTACATTTTGAATGTCAAGACTCTTTCATGTCGACATTTTGAATGTCAGACTCTTCCATCTCGACATTTTGAATGTCAGACTCGTTTATCTCGACATTTTGAATGTCAGACTCGTTTACATCGACATTTTGAATGTCAGACTCGTTTATCTCGATATTTTGAATGTCAGACTCTTTTATCACGACATTCTGAATAGCAAGCTCATTTATGTCGACATTTCAAATGACAGGCCCACTTATTTTGACATTTTGTATGTTGGACTCACTAATTACGACATTTTAAACATTTGACCGACCTTACTTGTCTCCAAAATAGATTATTTTTACTTGCTTGTGACCTTGAGAGAAATCAACTAATGTTTCCTAAATAATACAGTTCAGGAAGTCTCGTGCAAACAGGTTACTTCTAAATCTTAACTTTGTAGGAATTTAAACAAAAAAATCCAACTATCTTTAAACAAGTATAACATGATCGCAGGGTGCAAGATTGTCATCCGACGTATCTTTACCATTGTATTCTATGACAAATGTCTCAACGTTCGTTGGTACAAAAACAATGACATTGGTCGCATTGTAAGTTTTACATTCAATGCTTAATCTCGCTCAATTACATTAACACAATACAAGACAGTAAGAGTACGCTGAACATAATACAAACACCTGTCAAAAATCATATCTGAAACTCAACGTCATTTCTCGGCTCATAATTTATCCATGCTAAAATGAACATGCTATTTTTCTTCATTTTTTGTGTAAAGAGAATGCATATAAGTGCAGAATAAATAGAAATTAACGTCGTGCCTATCCTTGGGGTCAATATTTATGAATTAATAATAAAGTTTACGAATCCATGTTGAAGTTTTTTAAAAAGAGTACAAAATGAAATGACAGTTTATGCGTATATATTTAAATCTATACAAAGAGAGTTTACCCCAGATTTATACAGCCAGCTTGGTTTTCCATTAATCACATGTCAAAGATATGGATTAGAACAGTTCTTTATTTTCATATCTATTTGCACATCGTATTTTGCCCATTCGACAAAACAGAAAAAATTTAAGGAGTGTACGTACAAAGATTTCCCTTGTGGAAATTTGATGAAAACTCAACTTTATAAGTGGAAAGTTGGAAACCTTTTTAGGAATACATGTATAGTCGTATATAGTACAGTCTAGCCCCTGAAAACCGAAATTCCCTGATAATCAGATCATTTTTCTGTTCCCTTTTTTCCGAATTTACAAAAAGTTCTCAAAAAACCGGAATTCTCTGAAAACCGGATCTTTAGCAGAGTCCGGAAAGGGTCCGGAATTCATGGGTTTTACTGTAGTAATATAATAAATAACCAGATGGCGACTTCACCCACGAAACGATAAGCTATTTCATAAAAATGACGCGTGGCCATTGGATCTAAAAATGTAATTGCAGTTCTTTAACTTGAGTGTCCGTTACTTTACTATGAGTCCTAGCAATACTTCTCTCAAACCTTTTTTTTGAAGAGTTACTGAATAAAACAGTCACTTCTTCAGCTAGGGTAAGCCTATCATCAGATGAACTATTCTGTTTACCTTATTCGCCGTTTTATGACAAGTTTGTTGGCCTCGTATACGAAACATGTTACAATTTCCATCCAGCTTTGTACAAAACTGTTTACGGGATAATACGAACATTTCAAGAGCGGTGTTGAATTTCCTTGTCGAACTTTTGTTAAGATTTTGTAGGTAAATTTGTGTTTTATCAAGATATTAAAACACGAACTTTCAAACAAAGAGCAATAAAATAAACATCAAATATTTAGCACTAAAAGGAGTTTATGTTATAAACCATGTATGTTAAGTTAGAATAAATATTTTGGTTTTTTAGTTTCATGTTGCAATTTTTTAAAATACTTTTGGGTAGATTGGTCTTTCTTGTCACCCAGTAGCCCTTGCGCGGACGGTGGCACCATTCTTGCAATAAACAAATTCATTTATATTTTTACTGCTAATATAATATCATACGCATGAAATAGAAAATAAAATATATGTATAGTGTTAAAGCTTAATTTCGGTTGGTCTTTGATGACGGTAGACATCTATGGACCAGTCTGAAGGATACAAATCAAGATTAAATATAAATTGTTCTATGTGAAACCTTACATAACAAGATATTTAAGTGACCCATTATTTATCTACTTACGTATATTGTCAATTGTTTTGTGAATACATACGATTCTACTTTAAGCGTTTTATTTATATTGACGTTCCAGACACGACCACATTATGATCAAAGCGTGTGGTCGACAAATTATTATTGTATATGAGAAAGGTCGGCTGGTTTTCGTGTTCTCAACTGAACTAAATTTGTATAAAAGCATAAAAGCCATAGCGAATTCTTAAACACACTGATTATCGACATAAATGGATGTTATCACGCGAAAACATTCCTACGATAAAATACGAGACTTCAAGTAGTAAAACATCAAATTCGCTAAGACACACAACTGTATTTTTTTTCAACAGAGACTTTATTTAAAAATCATCATTCGTAGACTAGCTTAGTTTTTGTAGAAATGTAATATTCTGTCATGATATGATATGGTAAAAATTGATATGTTTCACAAAACGGCAGATGCGTGCACATACAGAAAGTGTCAGTATGTAATCCCACTGATACCAGCTTGCACTCTGTGGTTAGAAGTTTATCAATTTTATTGTAAGGAATTTTATTCATTGTATTTGTTAAGGAAAGTAATAGGAAGTCAGACAAACCGTGTAAAAACTTTTTAAAAAAGTAAGCTAGTAATGCTAGTTATGTGTGAATAATACAACGTGTGTGGCTTCTACATGCCAATGATGTCAAAAAGATGCGATGCAGTTTTTTTCTTTGAAGTATCATGTAAAACATTATCCAATTTTATATAATATGTATTACAAAAATGGCGATGAGCAGTTTAATTACATTCCTAAATTTACTAGTAAAATAGTTTATATATCATATATGTTATTAATCTTCCTCTAAGCGGAAATTTTGGCCACCAACGTGTTAATAAAGTTTTTTTGTTTTTTTTTTAAATGGAACATGTGCTTAGGCAAGTGAGAATGGAGCATTTGTTTGTATTAGTTATATATAATATTCTCTTGTTATTCGTATTGCATTCCAAGTCCCATTGTCTATAATGTCCCGGCTCTCTCCATACGATTCAAACAGTGCTTGGGGCGGCTCTGCTGCTTTGAATCTGCGTCCTCCTGCGCTAACAAGATCAATCTAATTTAGTGCTTGCCCCACATTCTTATCCAATCCATCACTAGGATTTGTTTTGTCTTTGTTACTCTAATAGAATATAAAACCGGCATTCTAACTTAAAGTTTCGAAAAATGGCTTAGTACATACTACGCATGCTCAGAGGCGGAGCACATGCATAGCTGTGTGTTCTTCGTAATAAGAAAGCTACAAGAACACCAAAGCATGCACTCTAACATATACTTGTGGTATGATTGTCGTATAATCAAGGCCTGACTTTTTATGAAATTTTATTTATGTATTTTCAGGCAAAGCTAAGAACGAAGGGTTGTGAATTCAAAGAAGAATATTCCTCGGATGGAGCAATGCAATATAGACTAGCAGATAAAGATCGAACTGTATATTTAGGTTTTAATAAAGATGGACGGCCAATGAAGGGTACAAACATATACAATAAAAAGAAACAAAACTGTTTTAAATTCACAAAGATGCCAGCAGACCCCAAACGCGTCTGTGCGACGATCAGTAATGGACCTGCAGTTAGTTATTGTGGTTTTTATAATAAAATGTATAGCAAAGACAAACGGAAACAAACAAAAACAAAGGCGCGGAAAATCCGACATAGCAAAAGTCATAAACTAAGACGGAACAATGAGAGATGATTTTCTTACTAAGACTGTGTTTTGTTATTTCCGTGATATTTTACGACATTTACGCATTGTGACGTAAAGTCATGACGTCATGACGTGTGACGTATTTTGTGACGTAATTAGAGAATGTTAATGAGCATGGTTGATTCTGATGTTATCACCGTAGTGTTCAGTAATTTGATTTCGAACGTTTCTTTGTTAAACGTAATCATAATGGTCAGTAAATTGTGTCAGTTACTTCTTGGAATATCACTTGCTGTTCCAAGCAATGAAGCACGTGTCAAACGCGTTGTGTTGACAAACATAAGTTCTACAACAGTCGTTGTCAGTGAAAAAAAATAGTGTTGTCTGAATTCCGGCGTTTGGACATATCATTGTGTAGTTAACACGTATGGAATAATACGTGCGATCTGAGGACAACCAGTGGTGCTGTGTGATTGGAGGAAGTTGGGAGCATTTAAATATTGTCCAATGACACTACTAAAGCTGGTACGGAACATGGGACATTGGATTGTATTAAACATTAAATCGATTTCAATCTGAGCTCCTTAGATTTCGATATTATATGTAACACAAAATTGTATAGTGTACTTTGTACCAAATGATCAATCATTTACAATCAGTGGGAATATCTGTGTATTTGTGATATATATTCGCATTCAGTACGTATTTAACCATTGGTTGGTTTAACAAAACTTTACATGTCATTCTATAAACATTATGAAGAAATTCAGTCACGTGACTTGCTTTTAATTCGGCCAGTAGCAATAGTTTTATTTTTGTTAGAATAATACTTTTCTTTTGTCCATATAAATGAAACGTTGCATTCTTTTCGTTCACAAAGTTCTACAATTACGTCATCAGAATGTTCTCCATGACGTCATACGTTCTCCACGATCCCCCCATCATACCCCCCACTGTTCCAGGGAAAAAACATGTAACAATTTTAAACCTGTATTTGTAGAAAAACACGTACATTGTCATGTTGGACTTACAACTAATAACCCGACAAGATATCTTGTCATCGACATTGCAGTTTGGCATGTGACCGACTCTTACCTTACAATAGGGAAATTGTTTAGAAAAAAATGAAGTAGTAAAACACAGACGGTACGTTGGTTTGCCGAACTTTCGTTTATTTTTCATATTTAAGACGGCCCTTTCTTATATGGTTGATGTAAAATTTTAATAGGCATGTTAATTTCGAAGGATCTTCAAAATGCTTGAAAATAGCGCAAGACCATTCTAAAACTTATTCAATATTAAAAAAAAACTAAATCTGATACATTTAAATGTATTGTCCTCGTAAACAAGGATAGAATCTCATTAATAAGTGTAAACTTTTGACAATGAGATTCATGCTGTATTAAAGAATTCCAAGACGACCATTATTTGTACATTGCTATATTTTCATAAATTAATATCAAAATTGTAAAACATAAATATGTTGTTTTACAGCTATTTGTACATACATAAAAGCTTTCATTACAACTTAATAATGTTGCTTCCTGTATAACTAAACTGTTGAGAAGTCTGTTCCTGTTTAGATCTATCAGATGAATATCATAACGTAGTTAAAGCATCATTAATACATTTTAACACTTACTTCATTACACACGAAAAGATACAAATTCTAAAAATTAAATCACAAACAAAGTCTGCTATGGAACTTCCGGAAAAAATGTTCTGGGAAATTTAGAAATAAATGCATCTAGTCGCTGTTTCTTGTACATATTTTGTGGTCAGTTTAATTATTTAGTGTTGATTAAGGTTACAAATTTTAGGGAAATTGTGTCGAGTCACCACTTACGAATATTTAGCCTCGTAGATAACTTCCGGGTTAAATACACCTTGTCCAGTCTTTGCAATGGTTTTGTTTTCTTGGATAACACGTAATTGTCATATTTATATTTCCATTACATTTAATGTCACATTTTTGGTGTCAAACTGTTTTCGTGAATCTCACAGTTCTTAATGTTTCGCAAATCTGACTGGAAGTTTCAGATTTACATTCAGTATTTTTTGGTATTTTTTTCTATCAAATGTAATTCTGTTTCAATTATTATTTTACAAAGGTGAGCTTATTCCTAAATTTTGCCGCTTTTAGTTACTTTGAAAACAATCGTGACGACCGCCATCATACAAGCACGGCTTTTTAAAACAGTATTCAAGCTACACTTACAATCATCTAATAAAGTGCTAATTTTGTATTCTCCTACATTAGCAAAAATTTAGAACGCATTTTTTTTTGTCAATATGTTAAGTCATCATAAAAATTCTGACAAGAAAAAGCATGAGTGAGTTTTACTGAACATTTATTTTTTATGGTCAGTATAAGTAACAACAAATTTAAATGGGAAGTTAAGTGGCCCTTATGTTCTAGAATAACAATAATTTACTATATTAATTGTAAAAAATCTGTGTCTAGCAGAAAAAGATTTTAAGGATTTTTTACAAGACTTTTACTTTAGACTGAATTTTAAAATCCACGTCTTAACTTAAAAACTTCCATTTCGATTCTTCAATACTTTTTTTAGAATTTCCATCTCAAAAGCTTGATTTCTTTTCGCAACTAAAATAAAGGTTTACATTAATATTATGTAACGTATCCATTTCATACGGCAGTCACGAAAGATAAGCAAGTAACCTGTTGGTTAATATGAAAAAAATCTGAATTGTATTTCATTCTAAGTTTAGATATCAATTATTTGTTATTGTTGAAATTTGTTGTTTTATTTTGTGTTATTTGTACAAAAACATTGCAATATCATTACTTACAATTCCATACTGTTGTGTTGTACATAGTTCCATATTAATGTAACGTTTCCTACGTTACACGGTATATGCATATTGTACTGTACAGTGTCATAGTGTATACCAAAGATTATATTTATTGAATCAAGATGTACATAGAAATTGTCCCAGAAGTGTACTTATTTATGCACAAAATGCGCATCGTCGCCTAAAATGAAATAAATTGTTACTTGAATATAAAATTGTTTTGTTCGTTTCTTATAAAAAACAATGTATCAGATAGATATATGGCGATGTGTTATACATTATATGGTAAGAGATATTCACGACATAAACCATATCGTGTGTTTCTTAAGTATGTTTTAAAACGTTTCGGTTGAACTGTACAATAGTGAAGTACAATATTATAAAGTAATAACACAAATCAGGTAACAGTGGCTTGTTTTTGTTAAAAAAAATGGTAAGTAACACATATGTGTGCTACTACAAAACTGGGTTAATATACAAAATGTTTTAAAAAGAAACAATACGCTCGCCCGGAGTCTGATCACAACAAAGAGCATGTTAATGGCCGAGTGCTTGACGACAACACTCACTGATGTGAATAATATATGTGAATACAGTACTCGCAGGTAATAAACTATGTGTGTGAATGCAGTACGCGGAAATAATATACAATGTGTGTGAATGCAGTACTTGCTGGTAATATACAATGTGTGTGAATGAAGTACGCGGAAATAATATACAATGTATGTGAATGCAGTACGCGGAAATAATATACACTGTGTGTGAATGCAGTACTTGCTGGTAATATACAATGTGTGTGAATGCAGTACGCGGAAATAATATACAATGTATGTGAATGCAGTACGCGGAAATAATATACAATGTATGTGAATGCAGTACGCGGAAATAATATACACTGTGTGTGAATGCAGTACGCGGAAATAATATACAATGTATGTGAATGCAGTACTTGCTGGTAATATACAATGTGTGTGAATGCAGTACGCGGAAATAATATACAATGTATGTGAATGCAGTACTTGCTGGTAATATACAATGTGTGTGAATGCAGTACGCGGAAATAATATACAATGTATGTGAATGCAGTACGCGGAAATAATATACAATGTATGTGAATGCAGTACGCGGAAATAATTTACAATGTGTGTGAATGCAGTACGCGGAAATAATATACAATGTGTGTGAATGCAGTATGCGGAAATAATATACAATGTGTGTGAATGCAGTACGCGGAAATAATATACAATGTGTGTGAATGCAGTACGCGGAAATAATATACAATGTATGTGAATGCAGTACGCGGAAATAATATACAATGTGTGTGATTGCAGTACGCGGAAATAATATACAATGTGTGTGAATGCAGTACGCGAAAATTATATACAATGTGTGTGAATGCAGTACGCGGAAATAATATACAATGTATGTGAATGCAGTACGCGGAAATAATATACAATGTATGTGAATGCAGTACGCGGAAATAATATACACTGTGTGTGAATGCAGTACGCGGAAATAATATACACTGTGTGTGAATGCAGTACGCGGAAATAATATACACTGTGTGTGAATGCAGTACTTGCTGGTAATATACAATGTGTGTGAATGAAGTACGCGGAAATAATATACAATGTATGTGAATGCAGTACGCGGAAATAATATACAATGTATGTGAATGCAGTACGCGGAAATAATATACACTGTGTGTGAATGCAGTACGCGGAAATAATATACACTGTGTGTGAATGCAGTACTTGCTGGTAATATACAATGTGTGTGAATGAAGTACGCGGAAATAATATACAATGTATGTGAATGCAGTACGCGGAAATAATATACAATGTATGTGAATGCAGTACGCGGAAATAATATACACTGTGTGTGAATGCAGTACTTGCTGGTAATATACAATGTGTGTGAATGCAGTACGCGGAAATAATATACAATGTGTGTGAATGCAGTACTTGCTGGTAATATACAATGTGTGTGAATGCAGTACGCGGAAATAATATACAATGTGTGTGAATGCAGTACTTGCTGGTAATATACAATGTATGTGAATGCAGTACGCAGAAATAATATACAATGTGTGTGAATGCAGTACTCGGAAATAATATACAATGTGTATGAATGCAGTACTCGCGGGTAATATAGAATGTGTGAAAATACAGTACTCGTAGGTAATATACAATGTGTGAAAATACATTAGTGGCAGGTAATATACAATATGTGAAAATACAGTACTCGTATGTAATATACAATGTGTGAAAATACAGTCAGTACTCGTAGGTAATATACAATGTGTGAAAATACAGTACTCGTAGGTAATATACAATGTGTGTGAATGCAGTACTCGTAGGTAATATACAATATGTGAAAATACAGTACTCGTAGGTAATATACAATATGGGAAAATACAGTACTCGTAGGTAATATACAATGTGTGAAAATACAGAACTCGTAGGTAATATACAATGTGTGAAAATACAGTACTCGTAGGTAATATACAATATGTGTAATGATACAGTACTCGCAGTAATATGCAATGTGTGTAATAATACAGCACTCGCGGGTAATATACAATGTGTGAAAATACAGTACTTGCAGGTAATATACAATGTGTGAAAATACAGTACTTGCAGGTAATATACAACGTGTGAAAATACAGAACTCGTAGGTAATATACAATGTGTGAAAATACAGTACTCGTAGGTAATATACAATGTGTGAAAATACATTTGTGGCAGGTAATATACATTGAGTATGAATACAGTACTCGCAGTAACATACAATGCGTGTAATAATACAGTACTCGCAGGTAATATAAGATGGGTGTGAATTCCGGACGTGGAGGAAATATACTATACTTTCGAATAGAATCAACAGAAACAACACAGTCATGGAATGGAAAGTTGCTTAACCGTCAATCTACACGTTTTCTCTTGAAATCAATATAGTTGCATTTTTATTAATCATATGTTCTGAACAATGATTTTAATTTTGTTATTCGAGATAAGAGGGAATCTTACGATTGCACTATATCAAACCAACTGACAACACGTCATATTTGGTACATTTGTGTTATGCAAGTGTAAGATGTGTACAAATTACATCAGATCAGAGAGGAAAATTCATAAAATCACGCATCACGATTTCATAACGGAAAATAGTTTGTTTACAGAATCTGCGACTTCAAAAAGTCATAGAAAATATAGATATATAAGTTGTAACATGGTGAACAGAAACAGTAAGGCATTTAGTGTTTGATAGACACAGTTAGGAGTGGTGAACTATGGTACAATATGGTAAAATATAGTACAGTATGGTTAAAGATAAAGCAACAGAGTAAAATATGGAGAATATGGTAAAATATGGTAAAATATAATCAAATACGGTAAAATATAGTCAAATGTGGTAAAATATAGTCAAATATGGTAAAATATAGTAAATTATGGTAAAATATAGTCAAATACGGTAACATATATTCAAATGTGGTAAAATATAGTAAAATATGGTAAAATATAGTCAAATATAGTCAAATACGGTTAAATATAGTCAAATGTGGTAAAATATAGTCAAGTATGGTAAAATAGAGTCAAATACGGTAAAATATAGTCAAATGTGGTAAAATATAGTCAAATACGGTACAATCTAGCAAAATACAGTAAAATGTAGTTAAATACAGAGAACTATAGTACAATACAGTCGAATGTATTAAAATAGGGTAAACTATCATAAAAACAGTAAATTGTGGTAAAATGCAGTAAACTACAGTAAAATTTAGTAAATACAGCAAAATCTGGTAAAACATGGTAAACAAAGTTAAATTTTGATGAAATAAAAAGTGTGTAATTGAATCTAAGGAAAGTATGGTGAACCTATTGAAGTATAATAAAAAGTACACATATAACTGCCATATAGTAATATGGATAAAGTTTATATGAGTTATAATCATCATGAAACTATGCTGCTTTGATGAAACAAGAGTTGATGCCGACACGTGTCCTTTATATAATCTGTAGTCTAATGGTTATGATATCTGACTAGTAATCTGCTGAGAGTTCGAATCTCACCAAACAAATTTTATATGTTAGGGAGCTATCCGGCTAGATTACGTTACGGAAGATCGGTGGTTCCATGCAGGTGCACGCTTAATTCATCCACCACCGTTTTAGCAGGAATGTCATAAAATTACCTTGGTTGTTGGTGTGACATTAAATCCTCGTGAAAATTAAACATGGAGCACACATAGCATTAATGCTTACTTTAATCTGATTCGAACTCAGAGCGACATTTTAAGTGGGGATGGGAACTTGAAACTAAGAGTTGATGCAATTACTGTACCACGTCTTTCTATATAGATTGTATTCATGTTCCACCTTTTACGATGCAATATGCCAAATCTGTTCACAAACATCGAAAGCTTAACATCAACTTTTGACCACTGCAATAACATTACATTTACAGAATATGTTTGTTATGTTAGTTTATATTTCAGATCGCAAAATGATTATGTTTCTCGTATCTGAGATAAGTGTTTACATCAAAATATGTTCATATTACCCCGTGTTATACAAGCCCTGTCTGCCTCGATGAACCTTAGAGTTTTGAAGTAAATTCCTTCAAAACATATTTTAACATAAGTTACTTCACGTTATCAAATAAGATGGCTCTAGTATTCTTTATTCAATTTGGATTCAATCATAATTAATCAAAGACAGTGATACGAAAACTATATAAGATAAAGATCACGTGATAGGTACATTTTTTTCACCGTACTCACAAACCTTGAGATATTAAATATTTATACTTTCGTTCGTTATGATCCGAGACACTTTAGGAATTTTATGTATTCATGGTGATAGTTTGTTATGTTCAGATAGACACAGCAGGACTGTATATTATACTGTCAACAACAGAGCCTTAATGTGGTACACAAGAGGTTTTTTCTCAACATTTGTAAAGCTGCTTCAGGTTTGTCACAAGGACATCGCCGTTGTTGGATGAAATATGAAGTATATGTGTTAAAACAAATGGATTTTTTTTTAAAAATCATGCGGCCGTAGTCAAAGGTCCTTGTCCCAACTTGACCTTTTTTGTGGCTGAATAAATTATTCTGGATATGAATTATACTACCACAATTGTCAAATATACATTATTCACCAGAATGCCTGGCTGCTCTTTATAAGATACGGTTTTCACAAACAAGAATGTTATACTTTATTGCATTCGCGCATCAAATGATTTAATTTCAAAATAGCTTTGTCACTTCTTCCCTCGTGTTTGTGAAGTAAAGTTAAAACACAGAAATTTATCTTGACATTTCTATATCTCCATTTTAAACAATATGTCTTTGCATTTTTCAATACTTAAAGACGTTTGCAATGACCTAAAATAAGCAAAAAAATCAAATTCAAAGGCAGATGACTAAAAAACAAGATGATCAGTGACCCCCATTTTTTAGCTTAAAATGTTTCAATTATTATATGCTATGATCATGCAAAATTGAACAAAGTTCTGTTGTACAATTTTCGTCAGCTTATATGTCGATGTGAAAACTAGCAAACTGTAACAAACGTCTTTAATGTTATTTACCGATTGAGACACATATGGCCGATTTATATTTAAGGTATCAAAATGAGGACTACATGAATAACACACATACATGCAACAGTTAACACAAATTATGTGTTTTTCTTTCGATAGTGTTATAATTGCACCAACCGCCAACGTCATTTGGCGAGATTTCTAGCATTAACTTAATGCGTGCCACAGATCTTCAGTAAGCTAGCTGGACACCTTCACCAAACGTGAATGATTATGCCTGGTGGGATTCAAACTTGCAGCTGTGGTGGACTAGCGATACACACGATATAATTCTATCTTACATGAGTTATATAGACAACTGGGATATAACTTTATCTTATATCAGTTATATGGACAACCAGGACATATATCTTATATCAGTAACATGAACAGCTGGGATACATATCTTATATCAGTTATATGGACAGCTGGGATACATATCTTATATTAGTTATATGGACAGCTGGGATACATATCTTATATTAGTTATATGGACAGCTGGGATACATATCTTATATCAGTTATATGGACAACCAGAACACATATCTTATATTAGTTATATGGACAGCTGGGATATATATCTTATATCAGTTACATGAACAGCTGGGATACATATCTTATATCAGTTATATGAACAGCTAGGATATAAATGTTATATCAGTTATATGAACAGCTGGGATACATATCTTATATCAGTTATTATGAACAGCTGGGATACATATCTTATATCAGTTATATGGACAGCTGGGAAACATATATTATATTAGTTATATGGACAGCTGGGATACATATCTTATATTAGTTATATGGACAGCTGGGATACATATCTTATATTAGTTATATGGACAGCTGGGATACATATCTTATATTAGTTATATGGACAGCTGGGATATATATATTATATCAGTTATATGGACAGCTGGGATACATATCTTATATTAGTTAGATGAACAGCTGGGATACATATCTTATATTAGTTAGATGAACAGCTGGGATACATATCTTATATTAGTTAGATGAACAGCTGGGATACATATCTTATATTAGTTAGATGAACGGCTGGGATACATATCTTATATTAGTTAGATGAACAGCTGGGATACATATCTTATATTAGTTAGATGAACAGCTGGGATACATATCTTATATCAGTTATATGGACAGCTAGGATATAAATGTTATATCAGTTATTATGAACAGCTGGGATACATATCTTATATCAGTTATTATGAACAGCTGGGATACATATCTTATATCAGTTATATGGACAGCTGGGATACATATATTATATTAGTTATATGGACAGCTGGGATACATATCTTATATCAGTTATATGGACAGCTGGGATACATATCTTATATCAGTTATATGGACAGCTGGGGTACATATCTTATATCAGTTATATAGACGGCTGGGATACATATCTTATATCAGTTATATGAACAGCCGGGATATATATCTTATATCAGTTATTATGGACAGCTGGGATACATATCTTATATCAGTTATGTATTCAACAAACGTTCTTTAATTTCTTCCTGTTGCAGTACACATGGAAAGTATTTTCCTGTAAAATAACTCATGTAGTCATGTATCAGTTTCTAATCATCTTTCTTTTGTTTCATAATTTAAAGTTGGCAGCAGAAATTGCAAATGCAATTATTAAGAAGGTAATTTTTCAATAGATTGATCTACTGATCATAATGGTAGACCGATGAATTCATCGTAGAATGTGAAAACGTGACTCAGAAACATTAGCAGAAAAAATAATGCTTCTTTGAAGACTAAATTGTAAGTTAATTCGTCTTTACGGCAGCCTCTAAGTCAACGATATGTATAAAGATGTTACGTGTTAACAGCAAATTCAATTAAACAAGCGATAGACAATAGCACATTATTTATTTAATAGTTCATCGCGATCCTTATGTAAGTTTTGAACTTATTCGCCTAGAGCTCGTGTGAGTTCACGAGAATTAGGTAGAAAAATACAATATTGTGTTCATGGGTTGCCAAAATCAAACTGTTCTATTTTCAGATCATGTCTTGTTTTAACGATCATGGGTGCGGCAGGCCATGAACATTTGACAACAGTGTCGATTTTTCTCCACATGTGGAGAAGGTGCTGAATCCTTTAGTCCTGGTTAGAATTCAATCCAGGAAAACTTATTAGGTGAATCGGTCGCATATATATTTTTTTTGAAAACGGCATTAAACTGAAATAAACAATCAAATATAATTGTTTCATTGAAGTGTAATTTTCTGTTCGCTATATATTAACTGAACTGTTCTATGTGAATAATGGTGGGTCATGCCAGATATAACTACGAGACATCTCCCTCTCTCTCCCTCTCACTCACTCACTCACTCTCTCTCTCTCTCTCTCTCTCTCTCTCTCTCTCTCTCTCTGGGGCGGCTCTGAAATGGCCATATCTGTTGATTGGGAAACACATATAAACGAACTCCTTTGTTTATTCGTATACTGTTTTTTATCACTCTATTATTATATCCTCATGATCGTATGGCTTTTACGTATGTTTCTGAATAAACTTATCAAACTTATCAGAAAATCTAGCGCGTACGTGTCAACTTTCGTTTTGGTAATATTTCCAATTGTATACAAAGCGATCCATTTTTGCCTTTTTTCTACCTACTACAATGGCACAATACTCTTGACACTTCTAATAATGTAACAAAAGAATGAAACATCAGTTTAAACAAAGTGCCTAATATTTAACAGTATTAAATGATCTTGTCATCTTTTCAAGCAATTCTATTCCACACACATTGAGTCAGTACGTATTGGGAATCATCTTTGTGTCGTCAAGTTACGTTGAAGCACATAGCTAAATCAGACGTGAGCAATATGATACAAGAAATATATCAAATAACTTGTTCAATTAAAACCAATTAGTTACTAAAATGTAAATCACGAACGCCAGACGAAAAGAAATATTACATTATCAACTAATTCACGGAGACGTTTAATAGATGATAATCAGTTATTGAGTCATCTAAGAATGCCACTTTAATTTTAAACATTCAATATATTTATCAAATTATATTTGACTAACGCAATATCAGACAACACCTGAGCTAGCAAATAATGCCGTAACAAAAAAAACGTCTCGAATCATAATCAAATAATCTCGCAGTTAATAAGTTTTTAAGTGATTTCTAGTAATTATTACCGAAATAAAACTTGTTTAAAATTTTCATTTTCTTCCTTATCGGTCCGCTTGATCTTTTAACTGCGCAGATTTTGGTTCCCAGGTGGGGCGCGGACTCATTTTGAAAGTCATGCATTTTTATGTTGGTTGACATTGTTTTAATTACATGACACTCAGATTAATCTTTCTGACGATTGAGATTGTATACTTATAATGGCGAGATAATCATATCGAACGTCGTTGCGAAAAGTCGATGAAATATTTACGCCAGTGAGTAATACCTAACTCACACGTATCCTTGTCCTATGATCATTCAAATACATACACTTAATCAAGTAAAATTGTGGTTGTTAAATAATTTTTATTTGGCGAATTATTTATCGGGAATGTTGTGAAATATTTCAATTATTTAGACTGAGATGTGTTTATTTTATATTGTCATAATCGTGCATGTGTTGTTTACATGCATGCATCTCGGTTTTTGCATGTTTGCTATACGTGTGTTTTGCACCATTTATCAACAATATGTCTATGGTGTCAGGTGACCAAACATCTGCTCATAGAGTCTTAGTCCACAAAACAGTGCAAACCCGCCCCCCCCCCCCCCCCAAGAATGATCTTTTCTTTTCAATGACAGTTTTTGATCCCAGCTGATCAGTGACAACATTCGATTGTATTGCGTTTATACTACAGTTAAATAAGACGGCAAGTTTACCTGAACAGAGAGTTTGGTTCAGCTGACACAGCCCGTTCCTCCGCATCCCATTAGTACCTGCGGGAAACTTCTCTGTGTTGATTGTGGATATTACGGGGAAACATAATCTTATATCACAGGTTCATCAGTTCCGTACTTAAATAGACTTTCTACCAGTCATTGGTTCCAGCCATTCCGCACTAAACTCATACTAGATGGGGTAGATACTCGAGTAGATAGATATAGATTTTAATTCAACTTAAGGCGTGACACCCAACAGTGTTACATGTACGAGGCATACGAATTTGACAATAAATAACGATGTAAATTACGAATCATTAATGAAACATAACACAAAGTTGTAAAGGCAGTAAGAGAAATTAGATAAGAGAAAATTGCGAGAGCTGTTGTTTATACATAAATGGTGTAAGCTCTTAATTGAAAACATTTAAATACGTAAATGAGATAGATCTTTAAGGATATTGGACTTTTCGTTCGACATGAGTTCAATGAATTTCGATATATTACACCTAAGCCAAAAATATTGAGGTATATAACGTATATAAAATAGCATGATGTTATAAAGTGGAATTCATCTTCTATATCATTGCAAAATTTACACTTTCTTTCATTTCAGGGATATATAGGCTATACGTTGTGGAAGATTTTAATAGAACAAAACTTCACTTAGCGACCAGCCTAGTATTTTCAGTCGGGTTTACAATATTTCCTACTACATGTATAATGCTATATATTATATTAGAACAAATATACCTTTTATGCCAACAGATTAAGCATACAAACATATAACTTTCTACCGGAGTATATTTTTCAATAATACCAGTTTACAGTTTATTCATTGGCAAAACGGCAAAAGAATATTGCCTTTGACCATTTACATAATATCTACAAGAAATATGGCCAAGACATTTAATATACATAATATTTCCATGTACAGAATAAACAAAATGTATACATTTCTAATACATGAAAATACAACATGTATGTACCTTACGTCGACATTGCTAAACAGTTCTAAAATTGAAGACTCAAGTCAGATGTGTTGTGAGGTTTTATATGCGTTTGACCAGACAATTACAAAATCGTTAGTTGACATGTAAGATGGTAGCTCTGTATAGTTTTGCTGTGCCGCATACTTAAACTCATACAATAAAGAGCATACGTGAAAGAATCACTGGGACTTGTTCTTTCCTTTCTGTCCTCATAGATGACACTTTATTATAAATACATCATCTCTTTAACATGCGACATCGATTCATAATAATATTAATCAAGTCGACCTATGTTCTTGTTTTTCTTGGGAAGGTCGAATCACGTAATGTGTCCTTCTTCTTTATTATTTGTCCGAATTCTAAATACTTAGAAACACCCACGCGAACTTATAAATAATCTACAATACAATCAAGTATGTTGTGATTTTGGATGTCTCTTCACGACCACTTATGGATTTTATCTAACTCACGAGATGTTATGTATGTAGATAATTAATCAAACGAGACTTAATGTCGCGGATATTAATTTTACTATCTTGATAAACAATTAGGTAATTCTTGAATCTGAGCGCTCGCGGATAACGCACAGAAGTGTGAGACCCAACTTTGTCACGTATAGTTAGTTGTGGGATCCCAATGTTACCTAGAATGTCTCATGTATCATGCTGTCTTGTTTTTCAACTGGTAATTGATTTAAGGAGTTTAATTATATCGCTGTACTGTTTCTGTGGTTAGATATTGTATGTCGTGACTAGGGCTTCTTCAAATACTTAAAAAACGACACATGGTAACCTCACAACCATCTCCTTCCAAACTCATTTTGAACCATAATGAAATGCAATCAGGAGATACTAGTATATTTGTTTATTTCAACAATTTTTCAGTTATATACGGCGGCCCATTAACCTATTAGTAACAAATATTTCCTGGACGGTATGCTAACCAGTAATAACTTACCCTTCCATACCCAAGCAATAGGCAACTGCTCTAAAGTTCGAGGAAAATCGACATTTTTGTCAAATTTTCTTAGAAGTGTTTAACCTGCCGCGACGGGAATCGGAAACTACTGGACCACGGCCGCGGCCAAAATGCAATCATCAGATACGATCGACGGCCATACGTAAAGTCAAAGTAATTCTTCTTTATAACTATATACATGTTGTTGAAAATACAAATGTACGCGCGTTTGTCGTCTGGTGAGTATTACAATAGAAATACGTGTACATTGTTTTAGTGTAATATCAACACGTGATCGCCACGTGTATTCACAGCACGTGTTATTTGAAGTTTCATGGCTAATCGACTTGTGGTTGATTATTTAAGTGCTGTACAGTACAACATGCAATAACTCAATTTTTAAACGTAATTTCAAAAAGCAAAAAAAGACCAGGGTTAAAATTTATCAAACTTGAGAGCAATCTCAGAGCTCGAATCTCCATTCTCAAGGTATTTATGGTTATAAAGATAGAGCTGATTAATGTTTAATTATATGTTCAGATCAATTATGCTGTCAGATTAATGTATTAATGATATCAATATTGTCGATCATAATTCACATAGAAACATTAAAAGACAAGATATGAGATTTAAGCTCGGAGACCGATCTTAAGTTTAAACCTTAGGGGCGAGATTTCATTGTCTCAGACTATAATTGGTGATGCATTCAAACACGAACTGAACCCAAAGTCATCTTAGGTTAGAAGATCATCGGCTGAATGAAATAAAGTCTACTCGATAATCATCTGATGTTTGTTTGTTTGGTCGAGTTTTACACCCCGTTTCAACACTCAGAGTCATATGAGGCGGACAATTCACCTAACCATAGTTCCTGGGAAGAATCAGTACTAGACTCCCATCCTCCGTTAGCAACTGCCTACTTTCTCACATAAAGAGACATGGTCGGTAGTTGGGCTCGAACCTACGACCCTCTATCAGTGAGAGGTTGCAGTGATTTGAAGTCAGCGACCTTAACCACTCGACCACGGAGTTGGAAATAATCATATGAACATTGATTGTTCAAACTATGTCAGCTTGTTCTAAGGATCACTTAATTGACTTTCATATAATACTGAACAAAGTGCTAAGAAAAAGAGTTCGCACTTCATATCAAATCTGATGAATGAAAAAAGATTTTATAGCATGATGGGTAACGTACTGACATTGGTAACAAGATATTACCCCTGTAACCAACTGATTTTATGTTCTATTTTGGAAACAGTTTACATTAATCGGTTAAGTATAATGCGCCGACTATTGATAATAAATATTTGACGAATAATTACAATTTAATACGTAGAATTAAGTACACATGTTTCTGATAAAAATTAATGAACATTTTAATCACCCGCGTACGATTGAAGTAATAATTGCAATTATGAAAACGCTAAAAATAGATTCATTGACTTGGAAAATGAAATTATGAAATAATAAAATGTCTGGAGAACATCTTCCTGAAATTGAAACTACATATATATAAACAGATCTTGCCACAGTGCGCAATGTTTCACCTTAGTGCTTGTGGTATCAATAAACGCAGAGCTTACTGGGAAGAACTCGTCATATACTTTTACGTTGATGGAACAATAAACTATGTTATACAACCAAACAAAGAAACCAGTCATTACTGATTGTATAAAACAAGCAGCATCCATGCACACTGGTCATTAGACATATCCCGTAGCCTAATCGGGAAACAATAACAATGTTCCTGTTCCTCCATATTCAACTGACAAATTTCTTGCCGAATATGCTAATCATTGATAGACGACTAATGAGTTATAACATTTAATGAAATTGATATAATAATCAAATGGTTACTTGAAAAACATACTAGTACCTTAGCCGAACTGCTTACTCGATCATATTACCTGGACACGTTACTCAGAATATCTCATCTGGACATCTTACCTGGGCACCTTACTCAGATATCTCATCTGGACACCTTACCTGGACACCTTACTCAGATATCTCATCTGGACATCTTACCTGGACACCTTACTCAAATATCTCATCTGGACATCTTACCTGGACACCTTACTCAAATATCTCATCTGGACATCTTACCTGGACACCTTACTCAGATATCTCATCTGGACACCTTACCTGGACACCTTACTCAGATATCTCATCTGGACATCTTTCCTCGACACCTTACTCAGACACCTTGTCCGGACAACTAACCCGGGTCACGTGCTTGATACCTCCAGATAAAAAAACACCTTACCCTTCTGATTGATCATCAAGCAGTGCACTTTAACAATTTACAATATAGACCTTCCTCATGTATCATGTGGTTAACATTCTTAAAATCTTTCCCATAACGTAAAAGAACATTAGGTTGCAATGTTACAGTATACCTTCAGAAGATGATATTAAATATACAGTTTGTACGTGTACTTTATGCATTTCGGGACCGTTATATTTTTATAGTCTAGCGTTCACACTTTCAATAAAATTTGTTATAGGAGTATTTAATTTATATTCGGCAATACTAGCTGCAAAACGTTATAAATGCATGAACTTGCATGTTTATGAACTGTGTCCAATACACCATTAATCTGCATCATTAACTTCTTCTAACAATGTTGAGAATGTATAAAATCATATAAAGGAACGATGATGCAATTATTCATCTCTTGTCATCTAAGGCGTGAAATAAAAAGTTCATGTTTCCCGCTTTCCCCATCAAACCTATTTTGTCCGCCGACCCTAGATTTTTTCCCGGCCCTTTTTGCCGTTATTCTATTTTATACAAATTATACCTCCAAAATATATATCAATTTTGAAAAACGTGTTACCGAACTTCCAACCCTTTGGTTTTGGGAAAGTTAGTAGATAGTGCAATAGTCGTCTTATTGTTAATGGTTCCCTGTTGCTACATATAATCGGCTTTCAGCGCCAGCGTACATTTATTTCGATGATGGGAACCAAATAGTGGCTCCATAGTCTGAATGGTAAATCAAAGTACTGAAAGTACAAAATACTGAAAGGTACGAGGTACACAGGTAAACTGAACTTACATGGTCTTGCACTACAACATGGAACGGTAACTATAGTTTAATAATTGCATGGCGGTTGTGGTTGGAGAAAAACGAAGTACTTTGATGCGCATCAAAATTCACGCGCACCGAGCGAGTGACGGCTATGGAAAACTGAGCTATCGTTCTGTTTACAAAATAGGTAGTCAATTGTATGACACATACGTGTACTTATATCATCGCTTATTTGCTTACTTACGTATAAGAATAGTATACAATCTAATGTATAAATCTGTTGTTTTTTTCGTGTAACATTGAATTGCAATGTATATAAAACTATGCATGTATTTAGATGTTTGGGTGGGGTGTGTCACCGGTGCTCAATGATCTGAACAGGGTAAACGTGGATGTATCTAGTGTACAATTAAACGCGTTTGTAGGTATAATGTAATGATTTATTATCTACAATTGTTTTAAAAAGCTACTACAAAAGCGACAACATTTCAAAAAGTGGACTTTGCAAATGGCGTGGCGGTAAAAAATCCGCGCGGATTAGTCACGTGTACATGAAATTTATAATATTGTGATACTGACTACTAAGGGTAAACAGAAATAAAAGTGAATTACTAGTTTATGAAATAAAATACTAACAGCATCTTTTCTCCTCAGTTCGTATAAAAAGTACTTCCTGCAATTCCCATTTGTGACGTCAAAAGTCACGTGGATTATCCACACTGTTCTATTCTGCTTCATTTTATTCGCTGACCAGTTTGTGTAAAAATCTGCGAAAATAACCACAGCATCCTGATTGTGATTCTATATAAATCGGTAGTCTAATAAAACGAGTGAACTTGTCAAAATTACGATAAAAAGTGTTTTTGCTAAACACAAGCTAAATGTATTATATAATATCTTACGGACACTCTATCCATTCTTTGTTATTTATGCGTCTATTTATGCGTCTATAACATATTCAGTCTGATATGGGCGCATTATAGTTTTATTTCTAAATTGTTTCCTTCTTGACATCTCCTCGATCCGTCTCCCCATTTTATAAGCAAGTCGCTTTTTAGCTTTTTAAAAAGCTAGCCGTGTTCCCTTTACAGTACAATTTACTACAAGCATTTTACCACCATGCAGCTCCATCCGGGCAACACAACGAACAAATATGTGTATATTAACTCATAACACTTAGTATCTCACCCCATTTACATATCCTAGACCAGTACAACCATTCATCCCCTAAATGTCCCGGATTCAATGAACATTTCATGTGAACCAATCATTCACGAACAAACATATG
Organism: Lutraria lutraria; assembly: GCA_964023205.1. Taxonomy (NCBI): domain Eukaryota; kingdom Metazoa; phylum Mollusca; class Bivalvia; order Venerida; family Mactridae; genus Lutraria; species Lutraria lutraria. The sequence continues at coordinate 15,803,290 of OZ026841.1, forward strand.
AGCATCGGTGTAATGGTGTCATTTTAATGGTTTGAAAAGCTCGTACATTTCGTGCTGCTATAAACGCCCCTTTTCTATAACTCAAAGAATCGGTTGGCTTCACCTAACAGAAAATGTCCTCTCTATTAAGTCATAATGACTCTTATTTAAATCTCATCATGTTCGACAGTATTATTGCAATATGTCGTAAAATGGTTGGTGTTCGTAATTTAACGGCAGACCTCCCAGAGAGCGAAGGTGTTAAAACCGTAGGGACATTGGATTTTTATTAATTTTGTGGCCCTTTATCAACCAAAATTTTGTCATAAAATGATATTGGGCATGAACAATTAAATGAAGCAATCTTTGTACAACCCTAAGTATGATGACAATATTAGATTCCGACTTTATGTGTGGCATAATTAGTAAGTCATTAAACATTAAAGAATGTATGTTATCTCAATATGTTTGTAATAAATCAAAATTACTATAAATCATTATAATTACTCTCATTTTTTGTAAGTTACCATATTTGTTGATATACTGTTTTAGATTGTTTATGTTTTTACTAAGGTAATACTGTGACGGTCATATGGTAAAACAATCCAAAGTAAATATTGGTGGAGACCTTATTATACTCACAAGAAAAAGAAAGGATGCACTTGATTACAGGGATTTTTTTATATTCATAGAAGAAAAATGTAGGAAAATGTAGGTGTCAAAATAAGCAAAAATGTATTGGCTAGACGATATGAAAAAATGATACAGCGCGCAAAGGGTTATTTTCTTTACTCATAATGATAAATCCGTAATTCTGAACTTTAGAACGAAAAAAGCTATGCCCAATATTAAAGTGACAACTTTCTTTTTCGTGTCAGTATAGCTCTATTATCAGAATGGAAGACAGATACTGTCTCCAAAACGACTTCATTCTTCACAACCTCAAACTTTGTACATTTGTATTACATAAATAAAATACCATATTAATAAAAAAGCCGTGTCCGCTGTTATTTGACACAAATAGGGGTTTGTAGGTGGAAATGTTTTTTTTTCTAGTTATTTCTAAGTATATCTTACGTACTTTTTAGATACTGTTCGTCCACAAATAGTATTTGCATTTTTGGACATTGCTTTAATGAAAAGTGCGAACGATGTGAATTAGTTGGGTAATTTGAATCACGAGTGTTGTTGTTTTGGGTCTATTCATTCATTTCCCCAATCAGAACTTCTCGGCGTTTATCCAATAAAATGCCTCGGACATAATAGACAGGCCGCCATATTGTTGCTGTTGTTTATAGGCTACTTTCTATCATGGCTGGCCCTGGATTCCAACGATGGAAACAACATGTTTCTCTTTGAAAGGGAACTTGATGTCCATGTTAGCAATTGCGAACGATAAATACGTTCGAAAGTCTGCCTTCTTCGAAACGAGTGCCTTGTATATTTGTAACCCTACACTTATGTACGAGACGTATATCTCAGTGACGGGGATGCCCGAGTAGAACGATTGTCATTATCCAAGTGTTTCCTATATATTATCTGTATTGCAAACACGGGCAGAGAAAAAAATGTATTCTAAAGTCAGCTTCCTGCGTCTCATACGTTTCAGACGGCCACGAAATGATTGGTCCGAAAACTCACAGTCGATTCAATATAGTACTTGTTAAAACATTCGAGATGATCGAGACTTAAGTATAAAACAGGAATACAAACTAACAAACAACTTGGTCTCCAAATATGCGATCACGTCATACATCGCATGTACACATTAAGATGTATTAGGCGCTATTCGTGATTATGGTTTCATACAAGCAATCATGACTAGTCCCTCGCCGCTTTGAGTTCGAATACAACCTGATACCAGACAAATTTAAGAACCATTCCTGCTAGCTAATGGATGGTCAGTGATTTTACCGAGGTATTTGCATGGACTCTTCCTTCACCGCTTAAGCTGAAAGGGTCACCAAATGACAATGGCTTTGTGTGCGGTGTTAAATCCCAGACCTGAAAAACCCAAAATGACAATCATTGATATATATGACCATAAATTATTTACTCCGGACTGACAGAGCAAAATTGCCATTACAGTGTGGGCATTGACAATGATAAATATTGTTTTATAACTGATACAAATATAGGATCATATACAGACATTATAAACTATATAGCGTTTATTCTAATATATAAACATGTACTAGCTGTTGGTCGAAGCAGAGTAATAATCATGACATAACATAATTATGTACAAGATTACGTATGCATAATATGTGTACTTCTTTCTTCGAACAATCAGCATCAATACAGATCAGTTAAGAGCACAGCGCAGCAATGATTTATTAATGGTTCAATAGTTCAATAGTTATTTCCTGGACCTTGCATATTATCTAGTGTTTGAAAGTGCCTTGAATTTTGCAAAATTGACGCGGACGGAAAATGTAGTCCCATGTTGTTCGGTTTGGCACGAAGCGACGCCGCGTTGAAAACCTCATTGAACTGTACGGAGGCTATCGTCTCGCATACAAAAATCGATCAACAGAAATACCGCTGACTTCTGCCTTTGAAGTGACATTATGTTTGTACACACATAAAACCTGTTCAGTTTTCAACTAAATATCAACACTATTCTTTTATGACTAGTGAACTTAAAACAAAATTTGAATCATATAAAACGAGTATGAGTGTAACTTTTATACCGTAGTTGTAAAAATGAAAGCGTAAATATAGCATGCCGGAAAATCAAATTTCAATAAATTACCGTATTACCATAGCCGGTATTTTTATACTTTAGATAAAACGCTGACGAATGAAAGAAGTATTTTCATTAATTGAGTTATCATCGTCATCATAGAACACCTGTCAAACTAAAGTGAATGGTAGATCTAATAATAGTGTATAGGTAGTTAGGTGCACACAATCGTAATAAACTTATAATTATATCAAATCAAAACGGTAAATCAAAAAAAAAAGATTCAAAATATTTATATAATAAAAGATCAGATAACGATTCATGGAGTATCAATTCTCTACAAATTATGGTTAGACTTTCTTGTACGTGTAACAATATTTCTTTAAAAGTTTTTAAGAAATATATTTCTTGATGTCAGAAATGGTGTATCTTAAAAAAACGAGCAACACAATAGTTTGTAAATAAAATAGGTATTGCTATACAACAATAAATTCGAATATCTTGAAACATGTGAACCGAAAAGGGCACATGGATAAAAACGTTCACTAACATAGAACGGGAATCAACATAAACTGGATGTGAATTGACACATCTTATGACAAATGGCAACTGGACAGTGCATTGCACAAAAAAGAAATTTGAATACGAAAACTGCACAGTATTTTTTCAATTATCAAGAACAAAACCCCACCCACACCTAAGCAAAATCAATGCACTGAGAGTACTGCCAGAAGCAAAAGTTAAAATGTAATTCATAATATTTGGTAGATGTGCATTAGATAATACCAAAAAGCTCAACCAACTGTAGGCACCATTTTTCAAACTCAAATGTATATATTGTTTGGACCAATAATTTCCTCAAAATAGTCAGTATTGGCTCAGTGAAATGAAAACGTTTTGGTAGAGGTTCACTTGTCATGTTCCCAATTCTGTTAAAGCTGATAGTAAACTCATACCTTCACTTCCTGTTCACTGTAAAACACGCCTGACTCTTAAAACTTAGTAATTATATGTAATAATAGAGTTAGTTTTTCCTTTATTAGGATTAATTCTTTAGCGATGTGGTTGAGTGTTAATTCTATTTTAAGTTTTATGTTGAAGATGTTTTTATTAAAGATGTATTATACAAATAAGAAATTCATTCCGCAAGATCGAGTGCATTCCGTACTCTATATCTATCCGGTAGGCGGAGTTACGGTTAACTGGTGTCCTCGCCCTGCTAGTGTCTTTTAGCGATTCCCTTGTATATACAATGTAGTAGCGAAGCGTTTTATGAATGAAACTTTTGTGCGGATGAATACTGAATTATTAAACTCAATAGTTTTACAGTTGGAAATGCCATTACAATGTAATTATTCAAAATGAACATAATCCTGCAATATATCCAACTTGTATCATAACTGCAATCGGTAGAGTTATACAACCGATGGTACTATTTTTCAACGCGAATGTTTGGCGTCACGTTTTTGTCAAAACAAAACTGGATGTATAACTATAGAAGCGCTCGCTTCGCTTTTGCTTCTAATAATAATTACATGCATGTGGATTTGTTTTCTTCATTAAGTGAAATAGCAAAGAATCTAAAACAAAAGCATTCGTCTATGATACACACGACACGAGTATTACAAAATATAAAATTACTTATGTTCCATGTTTTCATAAGCACGTGACTGCATGACGATAGATATGTGACAATGTTGTCTCAACATAATGTAAACACAGCGCATCATACTTAGAATGATATTCCATTAAAGCGATTGATAAATTGAGCAAATTCCTCGTAGTGCACCATGGCATGTGTATAATGTGTGAATGAATGAATTTCGTAAGCATATCTCCGCTTACATTTATATACAATTAATAAACTGCTTATCCGCATCACTTATTTTGTTTAGTTTCCGTCTCATAAAATTAGATAAATGTTCATCATTTCACATTATTTACAACGATTTAGCATTCATTTATATATCTGAAAATGTACATACACATAAGGAAATATTCATTAATGATAAAACTACCAATTAATATATTTCCTCTTGGTCGCTGTTCACTACAAATCTATGTATCTAAAATAAGACATTATTCAATAAGGCACTAACTTAATAAAGGTCCAAGTGTGGTTAATACATCTTCAACAAAATGAAAATGACACTTTCCTTTACGTCATAGCAACAAAGAATATAAAACACTTACGCCAAGGTAAGTCGACGCGGAATCATAAACACTGCATCTATGATCTAAAACGAAAGAAGCTTCAACATATATATTGTGTTATAACACAAATTAACTTTATAATTCACTTCTTAAAGTGTGCTAAACACCGTACACCAAATAAAAACACAAATCTGATGTCATATTGCGACTAATAGCAAAATACCCTTTTTATATGCCACCGCAAAATACAGCATTGTATGTCAAGGCAATATATCATATTGTATGTCACAGCAAAAAAACAACACATTGCATGCCACAGCAAAATACCGTATTGTATGTCACAGCAAAATACCATATTAATGTATGCCACAGCAAAATACCATATTGTATGTCACAGCAAAATACCACATTGTATGCCACAGCAACATACCATATTGTATGCCACAGCAACATGCCATATTGTACGCCACAGCAAAATACCATATTGTATGCCACAGCAAAATACCATATTGTATGTCACAGCAAAATACCATATCAATGTATGCCACAGCAAAATACCATATTGTATGTCACATCAAAATACCATATTGTATGTCACAGCAAAATACCATATTGTATGCCACAGCAACATACCATATTGTATGCCACAGCAAAATACCATATTGTATGTCACAGTAAAATACCATATTGTATGCCACAGTAAAATACCATATTGTATGCCACAGTAAAATATCATATTGTATGTCACAACAAAATACCATAGTGTATGCCACAGTAAAATACCATATTGTATGTCACAGTAAAATACCATATTGTATGCCACAGTAAAATACCATATTGTATGCCACAGTAAAATACCATATTGTATGTCACAACAAAATACCATAGTGTATGCCACCGTAAAATACCATATTGTATGCCGCAGCAAAATACCATATTGTATGCCACAGCAAAATACCATATTGTATGCCACAGCAAAATACCATATTGTATGTCACAACAAAATACCATATTGTATGCCACAGCAAAATACCATATTGTATGCCACAGTAAAATACCATATTGTATGCCACAACAAAATACCATATTGTATGCCACAGTAAAATACCACATTGTATGCCACAGTAAAATACCATATTGTATGTCACATCAAAATACCATAGTGTATGTCATATCAAAATACCATATTGTATGTCACATCAAAATGCCATATTGTATGCCACAGTAAAATACCATATTGTATGTCACATCAAAATACCATATTGTATGTCACAACAAAACACCATATTGTATGCCACAGTAAAATACCATATTGTATGCCACAGCAACATGCCATATTGTATGCCACAGCAAAATACCATATTGTATGCCACGGCAAAATACCATATTGTATGTCACAGCAAAATACCATATTGTATGCCACAGTAAAATACCATATTGTATGTCACAACAAAATACCATATTGTATGCCACAGTAAAATACCATATTGTATGCCACAGTAAAATACCATAGTGTATGTCACATCAAAATACCATATTGTATGCCACAGTAAAATACCATATTGTATGCCACGGTAAAATACCATATTGTATGTCACATCAAAATACCATAGTGTATGTCACATCAAAATACCATATTGTATGTCACATCAAAATACCATATTGTATGTCACATCAAAATACCATATTGTATGCCACAGTAAAATACCATATTGTATGCCACAGCAAAATACCATATTGTATGCCACAGTAAAATACCATATTGTATGCCACAGTAAAATACCATATTGTATGCCACAGCAAAATACCATATTGTATGCCACAGCAAAATACCATATTGTATGTCACAACAAAATACCATATTGTATGCCACAGTAAAATACCATATTGTATGCCACAGTAAAATACCATATTGTATGTCACAACAAAATACCATAGTGTATGCCACAGTAAAATACCATATTGTATGCCACAGTAAAATACCATATTGTATGCCACAGTAAAATACCATATTGTATGCCACAGCAAAATACCATATTGTATGCCACAGCAAAATACCATATTGTATGTCACAACAAAATACCATATTGTATGCCACAGTAAAATACCATATTGTATGCCACAGTAAAATACCATATTGTATGTCACAACAAAATACCATAGTGTATGCCACAGTAAAATACCATATTGTATGCCACAGTAAAATACCATATTGTATGCCACAACAAAATACCATATTGTATGCCACAGCAAAATACCATATTGTATGCCACAGCAAAATACCATAATGTATGCCACAGTAAAATACCATATTGTATGTCACAACAAAATGCCATAGTGTATGCCACAGTAAAATACCATATTGTATGCCACAGTAAAATACCATATTGTACGCCACAGTAAAATACCATATTGTATGCCACAGTAAAATACCATATTGTATGCCACAGCAAAATACCATATTGTATGCCACAGCAAAATACCATATTGTATGTCACAGCAAAATACCATATTGTATGCCACAGCAAAATATCATATTAATGTATGCCACAGCAAAATACCATTTTGTATATCACAGCAAAATAGCATATTGTATGTCACAGCAAAATACCATATTGTATGCCACTGCAAAATACCATATTGTATGCCACAGCAAATTATCATATTGTATGCCACAGCAAAAAAAAACATATTGTATGCCACAGCAAAATATCATATTGTATGTCACAGCAAAATATCAAATTGTATGCCACAGCAAAAAAAAACATATTGTACATCACAACAAAATACCATATTGTATGTCACAGCAAAATATCATACTAATGTAAGCCACAGCAAAATACCATAGTGTATGCTACAGCAAAAAAAAACATATTGTATGCCACAGCAAAATACCATATTGTATGTCACAGCAAAATATCAAATTGTATGCCACAGCAAAAAAAACATATTGTACATCACAACAAAATACCATATTGTATGCCACAGCAAAATACCATATTGTATGCCACAGCAAAATACCATATTGTATGTCACAACAAAATACCATATTGTATGCCACAGTAAAATACCATATTGTATGCCACAGTAAAATACCATATTGTATGTCACAACAAAATACCATAGTGTATGCCACAGTAAAATACCATATTGTATGCCACAGTAAAATACCATATTGTATGCCACAGTAAAATACCATATTGTATGCCACAGCAAAATACCATATTGTATGCCACAGCAAAATACCATATTGTATGTCACAACAAAATACCATATTGTATGCCACAGTAAAATACCATATTGTATGCCACAGTAAAATACCATATTGTATGTCACAACAAAATACCATAGTGTATGCCACAGTAAAATACCATATTGTATGCCACAGTAAAATACCATATTGTATGCCACAACAAAATACCATATTGTATGCCACAGCAAAATACCATATTGTATGCCACAGCAAAATACCATAATGTATGCCACAGTAAAATACCATATTGTATGTCACAACAAAATGCCATAGTGTATGCCACAGTAAAATACCATATTGTATGCCACAGTAAAATACCATATTGTACGCCACAGTAAAATACCATATTGTATGCCACAGTAAAATACCATATTGTATGCCACAGCAAAATACCATATTGTATGCCACAGCAAAATACCATATTGTATGTCACAGCAAAATACCATATTGTATGCCACAGCAAAATATCATATTAATGTATGCCACAGCAAAATACCATTTTGTATATCACAGCAAAATAGCATATTGTATGTCACAGCAAAATACCATATTGTATGCCACTGCAAAATACCATATTGTATGCCACAGCAAATTATCATATTGTATGCCACAGCAAAAAAAAAACATATTGTATGCCACAGCAAAATATCATATTGTATGTCACAGCAAAATATCAAATTGTATGCCACAGCAAAAAAAAACATATTGTACATCACAACAAAATACCATATTGTATGTCACAGCAAAATATCATACTAATGTAAGCCACAGCAAAATACCATAGTGTATGCTACAGCAAAAAAAAACATATTGTATGCCACAGCAAAATACCATATTGTATGTCACAGCAAAATATCAAATTGTATGCCACAGCAAAAAAAACATATTGTACATCACAACAAAATACCATATTGTATGCCACTGCAAAATACCTTATTGTATGCTACAGCACAATACCATATTGTATGCCACAGCAAAATATCGTATTGTATAGCACTGCAAAATACCTTATTGTATGCCACAGCACAATACCATATTGTATGCCACAGCAAAATGCTATGTTGTATGCCACAGCAAAATACCATAATACACGCCACAGCAAAATACCATAGTGTAGTGGTGCAACGATATACCGGTTTACCGTATATTTTGATACTGCGTCGCGCCGACACGTACCGCGGTACGGCATCCATGTACCGCGATATTTTCCATAACAATTCAGCACATAATCCATTGAATTAAATGAATGCAGACATAGTTTTTAGTGTTGTTTTGAACCATCAAATACCGATTCATCCCTCTGAATAACAAGTTATCGATTATTTGCATTTTTTTTAAAAAAAAACCTACGTTGGTACAGTGTGTAACCATTGGTACTGATAAGCCATCTACTGGTTACTCTATCTCTCGGTGTCAATTGGTTAACACTTATGTTAACAGTGGCTTTTGTTTTATTGCGTTTTTCATTACTTCTCTGTACTGCAATACGTCGACTGTATTGCAATATATCGTAATACGGGTTATGCCGTATTGTTGCACACCTATCATATCGTATGTCACAGCAAAATGCCACATTACACGCCACAGCAAAACATCATATCACAGAAAAAATGCCATATCATAAGTCACAGCAAAATGCCACATTACACGCCAAAGTAAAATACCATATTGTATGCCACAGCAAAATACCATATTACAATGCATATGCCACAGAAAAATAACATGTATGCCACAGAAAAATACCATATTGTATGCTACAGCAAAATGCCATATTGTATGCTACAGCAAAATGTCATATTGCATGCCACAGCAAAATACCATATTACACGCCACAGCAAAAATCCATATAGTATTGGTGCAACGATATACACATTACACGCCACAGCAAAATGCCATGTTATACGCCAAAGTAAAATACCATATTGTATGCAACAGCAAAATACCATAATATATGCCACAGCAAAATGACATGTTGTATATCATAGCAAAATACCTGATTGTAGGCCACAGCAAAATACCGTATTGTATGTCACTACCTTCCTATTCCACGTCACCATATCAAAATTTGCAATATTACATGATTGAAATTTTGACGCTACATTTTAGGTACATAATTTTACATACGAGTCCCAGTGCATGGTTTGAAACTCACAATATATAGCTGTATATGATACAAGCATTTTAGCTTGTTTTCCTTATCTTTATTATCACCTTGATATCTTTGATCATCTTTCTAAATATAGAATGTAATTATCAACTGTCCGGTATTTGGGGGAACCTATAATTCCTTATATGACATCCATGATTATCTCAATATTACTATAAATGACGCCAGCACATGAATTTATTGTTTCAAATAAATATTAATGAAAATTCAAGTTATCATATTCCTTTGCAGCGTGAGTAATTAATTAGAGCAGATATACACTACTCAACTTTTATAAGCAGTCAACATGGTCTATTCTGAATATGCTGTGAACAGAATTATGATCATTTACTTTATTTAATACTTTACAGATGATGCGTGTAATGTCTCTCTTATTCTTTAACAAAGTGAGTTTTTTTTATTAAGTATAGAAAATGTCTGTGATTGCCTTATATAGATTAATGGTTATGTACATACCTGTATTTACAAAATACTCAAAATTCTATGTGACCAATTATTAAAGTTGAGCAGTGTACTGTAAGTTGAGTCCTTGTTTAAAAGAACATGTTCAAAATTAAATTCCGGGTATATGAAGGGAACCATAAAATAGTTTGTATCTTGATACTTATATTTAAGAAATGCATTTCAGTGGTTTTCATTTGAAGGTAAGTCTGAAGCGAACGTAACAAAACCTTCGTTCGGTTTATAGTTACTAACACGAAGATCATGTTGACACTATAAGGAAATAGTTACGCGGTGCTGTTATATAATCCATGGCAACCACTCAACCCACTCAAACTAGCATACCGCAAATTTGCAGATATCGCACGTTGATTGGATAAAGAAGTAAGGAACACTTTTCATATTCGTCCCCGTTGCACATAGCCATTGTCTAGATCGAAGCATTTCCTATGTTCAGTGGTTTTACAAATAGAGTCGGACGGAACATTATAAATAACAAATAAGTTAGAATTTGAGAAACAACAACAGAAGAAAACATAATAAACAAAAATTGCATAATAAACAAAAGAACACATTAAAAAAACAAAAGAACACATTAAAAAACAAAAGAACACATAAAAAACAAAAGAACACATAAAAAACAAAAGTACACATAATAAGCAAAAGAACACAAAGAAAACAAAATAACACATAATTAACAAAGGAACATATAACAAACAAGATCAGCGTTCTTTTTACCTTAATCAATAAACGGTCGAATGGTGTAGTACGTCACTAGTACCTATAATCGGAAGTCTTACAATACATGTCAGGGGCGTATCTTCTTATAGATAATGTAGACCGCTGCCAACACAATTCTCCAGGAAAGTGAACAATTCCTGATTAAACAGCATTACTTTTGGGCATGGCCCAGAAACCCCTAGAATGATAAATTTAATATAGATAATGACTGGCAGTGTTATCATCGACTTGGCGTGACGTAATACACTAAACCAATACGATATCGTATGTTACCTCACACAAATCATGGTGATGGCTCAATATACATGTATTTTGAAATATTGCAATATTTGTGAGTATTCTTATACCTTACATTCATGCATTAGTATTATTAATAGGATGAATGCAAGAAGGTACCAAACACTTTCTATGCCATAATGTTGGTAGGCCTTTCTTGCACTCACCCCTTCTGTTGAATATACTTTAACAAAATATTTGAGGAGAAGACGAAAACAGTACATTGTGTATGTTATAATAATGTGAAAAACTAACGAAAATATCATGGTATTATGTTTCAGAGGTACCCTTGTCCATTACTCTCCGTCATATATGCAAGGTATACCCGTTTTTCCCTTCATGGTAAATAATCTCAGCATTTCGTTATTAAATGTGAAAGTAAAATCGACGATATATTCATAATGATAAAATCTGATGATTTTGCCATATTATCAGACATTTCATCAGTAATTAAATGGGGGAAATTTAAATTCAAACTATGCGAATAATGCTTTTACGTCGCCGTATTTACATACAATTATTGCTAGCTTGGCAACATAAACAGTATCATATGTTTGTATAATCAGACACCTTAAACATCAATGCGCTGTTTATAACCATTGCCCGTGAAATGTTTCTCTAATATAACATACGAAAGCAATCAGTCTGTATTGCGTAATTGACAATATAATGAAAGCCAGTGAATTTTGTTGAACAAATCACGCCCTCACCGAGTCGCTATATTAGATTACAAAGAAATTCCGATTGCAAATTTAATCTAAATCGAAAAAGTGTAGATGTATGATCGATAAGATTTTTAGTGCGATTTTATCATATTCATGCTTATAGTGCAAACCACGTGGAGCACTAAATGGCCATTTATATATAAACGAAGGCGGATCAAAACGTATGTATACGCATTGTATCGAATCAAACACACGTCATATTTATCACATGACAAAGGGAAAAAAGGTTTAACTTAGATTTCAATCAGACTTATTGTAACCTATACTTTTAATTACTAGTATATCAACTTGAAAGTCATATTCCTGTTACCCAACCATGACCTCAGAAAGACGTGAAGTCAATGACGTCATTGACATAATCATGTGATAAGTGCTTACACGCATTTTTCAGTGAGAGTGGCCTTTCAGGGTCTACTTGTTTTATAAAAAAGCAACAAAAACTTTAATGCTTACAATAACATGATTTATAATTATTGTCCTTCATTGTAATACAAATTTAATGTCCACTTTTCTTTTTCTGCTTATATGCATATATTCTTCAAGTCCCAACCAAGGTGGTTCTTCATGCTTACCCCTCCCCCCCCCCCACCACCTCGTCCAAGACAAAAGCTCAGTTCAGAGATCGTATATACTTTATTCACAACGTTTAAGGACGTTTTAGGAATATGATGTTTCTTTCAAAATGGCAAACACCAGATGCTGAGTCTTGAAATATGTTTCTTTTCAGCACAATCCAGTTTCCATGACCAAGTCAAGTCACTTAATTAATGACTAATTGTTATTTAGAATTCTAGTTTTATTTATTTATCTAAGTCTCTATTATATCAGTGTAACATATCATATCAATATAATACAATACAATGATACAATGTACATCTATCTTCGTTATAAAAGTTATTATAAAAAATGATTTAATATATCACAGTCATATTCCCACTGATCAGATCAGTAAGAATTTAATAAGCAATGTTTATCTTCACCAAACTAAGACATGACATTCTTAACAATACATTTACTACTTTTATATGAAACAGAATAACTTCTTTTATCTCAAATTTCATAGCAGGTCTTGGCAGTAAAATTAACAATTGCTTCCTCATATGACAAGATCTTCATTTTTTCTATACATGTCATATTTTCAAAGTCATTGCATATCCATGTATCATATACATTCTGTTTTACTAAGAAGAGGGTTTCTTATTTCACAATATATTAAGTAAAAAAAGTTTAGTTTTTGTTTTAATTAGGTACTATCACGTTTTTTCCTATTACCGGTTTTTTATATATCATAATTCTATAGGAAATATTTGTATTTTATATCCGTATAGTACTATAACTTAATTCCAAATGACACATTAATTTGTTCATTCATGCATGTTTTATTTTATATAATTATATTCCACCCTTTAACGTAACGTCAAATATTACATGACGTCACGTCCGTTGTTTATTATTATGTATTATTCTGACGAATGCCGAAACGTAAAGAAACATGAAGTAATTTTAACACGTGTTGTTGTTTTAACTGTATTGTAACAATATATTAAGGACCTTCAAGTAAAACATGTTTCTCATCTTAATAATACTTAGAATTCCAATTGCAATACAATAAGATGTCTTTACTCAAAGGATACATTATTGTATCGACCAATTTCAACATTAATTGCATGGTGTTGAGCTACTCCTAAACATTACAGTTACACCTCCGTGGGATCTTTTCAATACTGTTTTACAATATGGTTCAGTTAAAAAAAGTTTCCTTAAAATATCTATAAAATATAAGGTTGTTTCTACCGTTGCCACTGTTTGCATATACTCTGCTAATTTCAGATCGCCATGCATCAATATACTGTTCATGTAGTTTTTGTAAGAGAGCTTGACAAATAACATATTTATTTGATTACTGTCCTATGTCACAATGTTCTATCATATCATACTTCGTAATTCCATTTTTACAATCTCTACCTTTGGCATTATATGCCTATGTAAACACTTTTAGGAGCGAAAGCTCCTTTAGCTATACAACAGTTTTTCTACATACAATTAAGTGACGCCTCTCACTTGTACATCCCCGTTGAAAAATAGTACCACTTGTTGTATCAGTATGCATTGCAGACTTAGCTTTGATAGAAGTTGGAGATATATATTGCATGATGGATTTATCTAACACATTTAAACATCGCTCCTGACAGTAATTTAAATGCTTTGATTTATGTCTGTCAATAGGCATATTAACAAGTCTAGTCCATTGATTGGTGTCATCTTTGTTAGTCTTACACATCCTACTTACTTCTCTAATCGAAAAGCCACCAAAGACCATGCCATTGGTAAAGCGACAATATTAAAAGGACATACACTGTCATGCGCTGACATTCGCCAAGGAAACATATGGAACGGGTAAATACTAGAAGGATATACAGGACCACTACATGTAGTATCATTGTATCACATTGTATTTAAGTTTTAGGATGATTTTATTCAATTTCTATCGTGATTCTTATTGCCAAAGGTCGATCAACGTGAGTCGCAGTTTACAGTCATAACTGGATTAGACTACTACTAGTAGTCCAAATACATGATTCTTATAATATCTTTAACCATCAAGGCACATTTGACTATCCGTCATAAATTGTCATATATGCTTGTAATAAAATGTTAACTAACATACTAATACAATAGTATCAGTACTAAATCAACCTTTAACAAGACCGTGACATAAACATGTCAAAATAACTGTGACGAAAACCATAGTCACGTGATTTATCTTACTCATAGATCAGAACATTTCTATAGCCCCAGAGTCTCTGATTGTGTAACAAAGTCGATAAACTTTATAATACATGCTTATAAAAAACGTTTAGAACGCCTGTAATGTGGTTCACCAGACAGACAGGGTAATCTTTTATATATTTATGTAATATTCGTGTCTTATAGAACAGAATAAATACATTTGATCTTTCGGTTCATTATGTTTATATTGAAACATGTTTCAATGAAACCAGAGAAATATACTCGTCTGTTAGCTATCACGACTGATCTCATAGAAAATTACTAACTAGACTACTAAAATAGAATGAAATACATGACTGTGGTTTCATTAATCGTGACCATGATGAATAAAATTATGATATGATATCAAAGATGCATAGGTCTTTGATGACACGGATGCATGAACAATTATTTATGGCTTCAAAACAAATACAATGTTTAGGGAAACGTTTTCATGGCAGATGTAGAAAACTTTGGACGGCATCAAAATTCATGCGTCGAGCGTGTGACGGCCTAGTGAAGCAATCTCTATCAAGAGTTGTCGTGCGTTATCCCTCACATTACTATAAAAGTAGTTAAAAAACATGTGTCCGAGTCAACTAAAATTCCACTCTGAGTAAAGATTGCTAGTGAGGTTGAAACAACCCCAAATTTCGACTGAAAAAAAATGGAAATACATGTACATGTACTTCTCCAGTCAGTTTTGTAACTAGTGAATATTTGTGTAGTATTACACTGGTTATATCCGTCTTCTTTCGTGTGTAGAGGCACGGTTAGTTCTCAGAGACGCCCATTGCGTCAACCAATCCCTGCAAATGCTAGATGCTACACCATGAAGCTTAACTATAAAACCGGTTCATCATAAATATGCGGAAGCGTTCTTTTGATTCGGCTTTGTTAAACCGTATCAATCGTAACTACTCGGGTATTTCCGTAACTTTCGTTAGACAAACGCCGAGGAGTTCCGATTGAAGCCGTATATGATAAAGATCAAATATGTAACACAAATACACACTCGCATCAGGCGAATACGGTACATAAAATGTAATATATGTATGTGGCTTAAGTTTTTATAATTATGCACATCAAAACGAGTATACTGTATACGTTGAAATTTTGGCGGTGGTTTAATGTTCGCTATTTTGGCGGTTGTTAGGTTTCAGCCAATATAACCCCCCGCCAATATTAGTATGTCACTCGCAATAGTAGACACAAGAAGACGAAATTGGCAACGAATACATCATTGTCATCAGTTTTGATTGAAAAAACATATCATCAGTTTTGTATATACAGAGACATGCCTACATTATTTGAAGAAGCAGTTGAGCACATAAGGGATAAAAATGGTTTAATGAAACGTTTGTTGCCAATGTAACACTTGCGGCATACCTTGACAATATGTCAAAGGAAGGAACATACGGCGACAACCTGACGCTGATAGTCTATGTTAATAAATCTGCTTACTTAAAGTTACGTTGGATTCGGTACATCTTTAGTAATTTAGTACAAAATACTACACCAATGGTATAGTAAAGAAAAATAGATCGACATGAACTACGTGTACAGTACAATCTCTCCAGAGCAGCCCTCTCTTGGGCAACATATTCCCTTCAACAACAACAACAACATGTTTTTAACTCTATACAGTTAAACTATTGATTTAACCTCTCTAGTCTGGCAACCACCTCTCAACAATAACATACTCTCAAAAGATTTCGTTCTGGAGAGATTGCGCTGTTATGTATGGCATTTCCGATGAAGGACAGGCTGGCGGATTTAGATCTAGAGAATACAATGACGAATTCAGTCCGACTGTCCGTCTGTCCGTCAGTCCTTTCACAGAATGATCAGTATCAGGTGCTGTAGCGCATACTCTGAGGTTTTTTTTATTCGGTCATTTTTGGCTGAGCTATTGCCCTTTAATCAATGTTACCTTATAATGCTTTTGTGCACAGCTTCTCTTACATTTTCTAGCGATTTCCATCAAACGTATAATCCAACAGAACTCCCGGGTTCCGGGGTACAATTCTTTTTCTCATTAAACTCATTATATGAAACTGGGGTAGATGTCTAAAACACAAATATGCTAAATAAGAAAGATTCTTTCATTTAAATACTTGTTGTTAAGAATATCTCCTAGGATATGATTTACAAGTGTCCATTGTGTTTTGAACTATTTTTCTTAGAAAAGATTGTCATGTAAGATCGTTACAGAATGATATCATCATTCTATCAAATATTCTGTAATAACGATGAGATCGAGTTATTTCAAATGAAAATAACCCTATAATAAGATATTTTATTTTTGTATTATATCGAATTATCAAGGACATTATATGTTTAACCAGGTTTTGTTTGGTAAACAAAGATTTTCTGGAAAGCACACACTTAGTAAGTGCATGAGAACTATAATTATTGTATAATTGTTTGTTATGGCTCCGGGGAAACACACTTAAACGTTGCACCTTAAAAATGGCAATATCTCAGTTATATTTTATTAGTAAAACAACAATATTTTTCCTGTTGTATAATTCATATTGCATGAAGGTGGGAAATTCTGGATTTTGTCATATTGAATTTAAATTAATACACGTGAATATTTTAATATGCACATTTAAAGTCTCCCACAAGCTATAAAGTGGTTATATTAATACATGGTAAAAGGTGTCAACATGTTATTGATAATCAGCAAATGGTTAACAGCGCATTGATTTTTCTGCATGTCTCAGAGATTGCCTTTGGATGATTTCAAATTTTCCTTTTCTGTGACTATGTAGTTGAGATATATGAGCAATTTTTTGTTGTTGTTTTTTCAGTAATGAGAAACAACTACAATCGTGATGCGTGTATAGGGACGCACGATCGCGAATCCATGTGCCAGCCCACCCCCATTTCGTAATTTTCTCTCGATTCGCCCCACGTTAATTCGTACTTTTTCGTCGGATTCGTCCCGAGTCAAATCGTACCAATTTCTCTCGATTCGTCCCGAGTCAGTTCGTACTTTTCTCTTGATTCGTCCCAAGTCAATTCATATCTTTTTCTGGGATTCGTCCTTAGTCGATTCGTACGATTTCTCGGATTCTTCCCTTGTCACGTCGTATATTTACATCGGATTTATCACTTGTCGTTCGTTTAAGATTAATTTGTTAATTAATTTTTATTCCAGTCTTTAGGCATTTTCCTGCTCTTGGAGATCTGAGAGAGAAGAGTTTATTTTTTAAATATAACCAAAACACGCCTTTTTCTCTTTGAGAACTAATTTTATCCTTTCAACACCAGCCTGGAGCAGGGTAATCGACCTGACAGTCAGGTTCTTTGTTCTGACTCTGAGATATTATCTCCAATTCGATTGAGGAAAGCTCAGTATGTTTTTGTCGTTGAGCTCGTGTGGACGAATGTTGGTCCATTGCATATATATGCGGATGCTCGATTGATGTTCTTCTTATGTCTATGGTGGGGTGGGTATAGAATGGAAATCCCCAAGGCTGTAGGTTTTGTCCGTGCTGAGGACTTCTCTATTGTAGGCCTACATGCAGCAAATAATTTGCAGTTATAATTTGTAGCTCCATTATTTCATATACGAGACGTATGTGGCTTGTACGTTTATGTTTTTCACTGTCAAATTGAGCAGACGAATATGTAACAAAAGACAGAATCCATTTAAAAGGGCGAATAAATCACACACGCATATATTTTCACCCAAACTAACGTGATAACGGTCTAATACTGCAATGTCATTATTAGTATGGATATGATATGATCCCCCCCCCCCCAAAAAAAGAATTCAGATTTGATTTCGATGATAACAATCAAATTCACTAAAAATACTCATGTCTTCATGATATCTTTCAAATGAGAATATATACTCACATTGATTTCAATTATAGTATCTGTATCATAATTCTGATTTCATGGATGAGGAGTCTGGTGTAATGAGAAGATGCACTGGATAGGTTAACATTGAGATATACTGGAAGAGTGATCAAAGTTAAATATAGATAAATAAAACTGATTGTAACGCCGATGTAATTAAGTAAGTATAACGTAAAATTGACATACGTGTTATTTGTGTGATATGAAACTTATCTTACAGAAACTGGTCCAGTTATTAAACTGTCACAGCAAATTTTATTTGAGAAGTGTACACACCAATGCGATCATGAACTAAAACATTAAATTGGGATAAATTACTTTCCTTTGCTGCCTGATGTAATAAAACAATGATCAAAACCCAGTCCAAGAATGCAGTCATTTCGTTGGTTAAATTCAATCATGAGGTTTGAAACAACCAATCAGATCTCTATTTGTTAGACTGGTTTCAAATCTCAGTTTGCTGAATACTAGTAATTATTCTGTAATAATTTGGTCATAATATGTTCTTTGTTGCACTACGGCAATAATACATGTAAATATAAATACCACTTTTGAGCTAATATACCCAAAAATAAAAAGTCTATAGAAAAATCGATTTTCGATGATATCGACAACAAATAAATTGACCGAGCCTGATCGTTATAAACATTATCTACAGTACCCATTGACCATACTAAATTATCATCGGAAAGTTTGACATATAATTCACTGGTGCATTGTGGTGAAGAAGTTGTCAAGCTTTTCAATGGGAATTTAATGCCCATTTATCTATTGCGAACGATAAACACGTTTGAAAGTCTGTAATTCTGAGAATGATTCTTGAAGACGAGTATCTATTACTGAAAAAGTAGAGACAAGAAACATAATATACATGTAACTAAAATGTGTAACCCTACTCTCATGTACGAGGCGTATTTCTCAGTTACGGAAATGCCCGAGTAGTTACGATTGTTAGATTACGGAAGGTCGATAGTTCCCAGGTGTAAGCCTAAGGTCTTCCCCTACCATTAATGGCTGGACAGTCGCCGGAAGACTTGGCTGTTGATGCAACGGTAACCTCCATCGAATTAGTTTACATGAATTTCATACAGTAAATAGTTTAAAAATTGTGGACTGAAACGTGTAGAATTAACATCTAAAATAAAACATAGACATCAATACTTACTAGAACGTATGACCGATTCTTGAATACAGTCAAATCTGTCAACAAAAACAACCATTGGGAATCATAAAATTTAGTCTTTTTTGATAGGTTGGCTTTATTCAGATTTCATTTAGATCTAAAATTTAATAGTCAATAGCGGTTTCTTAAAGGACAGCCTTTATTCACAGGGTGGCCTTTATTCAGAGAGTTTACGTTTTTTAGAGATAGCTGCAAACACAGGTTTGATAGTTCTTGTATTTTAGTAAGAAAGAAATACGAGAAAAAACAACAATGATACAAGCCTCGTAAATCTGAACACAAAACACAGCCATCAAGAAAATCTAAATTATGATTTAATTCAATATTAATAGTGCCACTTACCGCCACGCATTACATTTACATTTGTCATGCGTTTATGCAGCTGTTAGGTTTCCATGTACGAGTTCAAACGTGCACAGACAACGTTGGTGGTCGATATAACAAATTATACATAGTTGAAACGTATCTAAAGACAGACATGTTTTATTCTACGTACAGTCTTAACTTCAAATCTAATACTATATAAAATAATACTAGTTTCTTTTGAGTAGACATACTGTATGATGTGAAGCCTAGTAAACGGTTGCGATAATGTTGACAAGAGCAGTTTGTACATTTTGGGCGACATGCACGGGATAAATGACATGTTACGGAATATAGATTGAGGATGATTCCGTACAGACTGGAATATGACATGCCCATGATATCGTTGCTTAGTGGGAATGCAAAAAATGAAGGTATTTTTAAACAGTTCACGAGTCCATGAATTAGTTTGAGACACGCTGTGTTGTTTTTGCTTCACCAAGAGGGTGGGAGGGGTATTGATTGTAAATTGTATAAGATTATTTTAAATTTACCTTGAGAAGTACAAAAGGTGACTTCCATTAACAGATTACTTTTAATTCTGAGGTCATTTTGTTCTAAATAAGCAATGAATGTTTTTAAAAGAATGACTTTATTGGAAATTTATTCACAGGGTGGCATTTATTCAGAAGTGGCCGAAAAGACAGGTTTGACTGTATATCGAACGTTCTGATAAGTATCTCTTACAATTATCTAATCTTCAATGAAATATACAACAAACAAACTGTTATATTTAGAAAATAAAAGTACAACAATACAGTATTATTATACCTCATGTGACTTATTTACTCTATAGTCTTATGTGACGTCAGAGGGTGGCAATCCGTAATGTTACCCTTTGACATTACATTTCGGCCCGCTTGCCATAACGAAACTGCCCTCACGCGCTCACGCAATATTAATGGGTGTCGGGTTTTATTCAATAGAACGTAATGTTCACCCTTGACGAAGTAATGTCGACCGAGGCGGATGAACATTACGTTCTATCACCCTATGTGGGATGTGATATTTATATATGCATTACAGTGTTTGAAACATGAAATAAGAAATGTGTCCGTTAATTAATAAAGACAGCACGCTTCATACGGATAATATGGTATGGTATAAATCACTCGTCTCCGTTCTTCAATACAAGTATCTTATTGGGTAGCAATGTTTTAAATTGTTAATACTGATGATTTATTGTGTCAGCACGAATAATATTTTGAGAGAAAATTGCGTGAATTTTCCTTATTTTTATCAAACACCTATACTATACATAAATAGTATAGGTCTTTGTTTTTATTAAAATTAATGTACGTGTCTATTAAAACACGTAATTTAATGGTGATTATGATCATAAAGATACTTACAATAATCATGATGTTGAAGGTGATATTAATGATGATGATGATGATTATTATTAAATACTATTGACGATGGTGAATGTGATGATGATGATGATGATGGTAATAGTAATGTTGAAAATATATGGGATGAAAGTTGATACGTCAAAGATGCGGTGTTATTTCCATTAATCTGATTCAAATTGTCTTTATACAAACTGGAAATATTGCTATAGGTACAACAGAGGCTTATAATACAAGTGTATATACGTCTCTGCGTGGGTACAGCTACACCGTGGGTTCAGATATATTTAATGTCATTTACAATTTCAAAGCATTAGTGACTCTATCTGCGCTGATCAGCATTACCATAAATAAACACTGTGCATTCTTTCATCTAACTCTAACATTATGATGTTAATCAATAAAGCAGTTTCCACATCATTCGACTTTTCGATTAGCGCATATATACATAAAGCTGAATAGATAATAGTTTAACCCGTACCACAGTCTTTTTGATGTTTTATTATGATGACAGCGAAATTCTGAACAATTTAGTACGGTATCGATCAAGTCACTGTACGGGATGGTACCTGACAATACTGGCTTTTAAACACTCTCGTTATGAAATGATAATTACAATAAATGCATGAATTCGGATAAGTCGACATTTGATTATCCATGTGACGGATGTAGATTTTATACAGTCGAGTGACATAAGATGATGATATAAAATGCAACATTAATTGTAAGGAATTAGAAATATTACCTCGATAGCGTCTTATCAAGTGCAATGTACGAATAAGCGTTATAAGTAGTCAACAAACCATTTATGAATAAAAAATTCTCTATTCATAATGTTTATTAATGAGAAAACCAATTTTAGTGACGGATTCAAATCTGTTTCAACTTATTTTTTACCATAAATGTATATACACTGTATAAGAGATGAGCGTATTATCAATAAATTGGGGAAAATGGGCGTGACTTCCATTTGTAGTCAGACAAGTTCTACCATGAATATAGAGTCAATATGCCTCGAGGAGAATAGGGGTCAGGACCCACATTGTTGAAAAATAATTTCGCAAATACTTCATATCTGATCGCAATGCTTTTCACTGAAAACAGGGGGTTTTATTGATACATATTTGCAATGGAAAATAAAACCAGTTACACGACATGGGAAAGAATAAAATCCCAGTTCACTTATAAATGATTTGTTATTATTACCTACAGAATAAGTCTACACAAGGTTATTATCAGAGTTTGATTACTGTGTACAGGTAAAATTAACGAATGAATGGAATCAGTCCATTCACTAAAAGATTTGTCTGCCAGCTATTTGAAAAATGCATTCTTATATGAATTTGTTCATTCTTAATAGTACACATGTACAAGTACATTTGTTATTGTAATATTTTTGTTACATGTTTGTAATATATATATGTAAACTTATCTTATATTAAATAAAACGCATATAGTTGTCAAAGGGAGATCATCATATTTTGTCCGTGTACAATTTTTTAATCATTTCATTGAAATTAGCCAATTTCGGAATCATGCACGCATTGGAATTACGTACAGAAAGCAATGGAATCACTTCCAGTTATAAGCATTGGAATAACTTGTGGATATAAGCACAGAAAGCACTGGAATCGCTTGCAGATATATAAGCATTGGAATCACGTGTAGAACAGAAATCATATACAGAGACTGTCACTATGTATCTGCAAAGCGCAGCTGTTGTTTCAAATCACCCAAATGTCCATTTCACCTACATGTATCTACTATCTAATCGTTTGACGTTATTCAGATGTTTTATGTTCGTGTTTTTGGGCGGGTTATGGAAGTATCTCATAATATAATTGTTACCCACATATGAACAAACACTAAGATGGCATAAATTTGTTGCAGGTCTTATCTAGTTTTCAAGGAAGATAAAAGATAACACAGGACTTTTAAGAACTGGGTGAAGCAAAGCTTCCAACATGAAACCATTTCAGTGTTTTCATTTTCTTGAAGTACAATTGTATCTTAGTATTGTGCGATTTTATTTAACTGCCAAAGCTGAATAATTACACCCGTCACTGAATGCTATCATTTTAGCTTCGTACCACAGTCGATGGCAATGATAAATGCATTGTATGCATCTACATTTAACATCCACTAAAACTATAAAATTTCACCGAAGCTAAAAATAAATACAGAGCGATTGTGGAATTATGCAGCTTTGACAATTCTTATAAAATTGCACTATATTTTGTAATCATTTCTTAGTACAGATATGTGAAATGTAGATATGATATGAACAGCACCAAGTTTCATGTACATACACATGGTTTGTTATGTCTTAAATAGCCAGTACATGACAACACTGGGCATATACTATACCTAATGTTTTACGTCTTCCAATCTCAATTCTCTCACGAACAGTTCAGAAATTTTAGTAAAGCATCGCTTCAGTAAATTTTAGGAAACGAACAAGATACTGCACAATGAAGACTAAAATACATACATAGAAATACCAGAGTCTGAAAGATGATACTGTCAAGGTTGGATTAGCACAGCTACATTCTTGGAGAAAAACAAGATAATCAGGTATAGTTTCATAATGTATTCAAATGGAACAAATATGATTTATAACAACAATTTTGTATATTGATATATATGTGCAAAGAACTATATAACTTTCACCCAGTTTTATCATTAAAGTTCTCATTTCTTTCCCTTCTTGGTCGTTTTCTTCATTGCCTTTTTCGGTGAAGTCTAAAAAAAAATGTAAAGAATACATGGCTTTAATAACTACAGTTATCTTCACAAAATCAAGTCATACAAAACGTACATGAAATATTACATAAAGCTATCATGTAATTTGTTGCACACTGTGTCTTACGGTAAGGGTTGCTTGTGTGACAATGGGTATCCATTCACCCAGATATCAGAGTAACATTTATTCAATCTTTTGAGATATTCTAAAAACAGAATTAATACAATAGAAAATGTTACAATGAATTTTACAGCAATTAACACAAAACCACAGACAAGACAAAGTGGAATTAAAACCATCAGTAAAAGACTGGATGAATTATTTACAATTATTAGAACTTACAAGCAGTTACAGCCAACTAATGCAATTAATGAATGCGATCAGGAAGAAGCAACATACATGAGTACCATAGGAACTGAGGGGGGAGGGGTCAAGACAAAATCTCAAATAAGCCCCCCCCCCCCAATAATTTCAAATGTATTTTACTGAATTTTTATAAATAGCAAGGACTATTAAAACTTATTCTACCCCAACCTTCCCGTTGTAAGACAATATCTAAAATTTCCAACAGTAATGACTTGCATAAAATTATATCTGCATTATTCAATTTCATTCTTGCACAGCCAAAACTAACCTGCCTGTCTTAGTGACCCTATCAAGTGATAAATATTGGGACAAATATTTCAAATACAGAATACTAAAGAATTACATACCTTGGTTGTCTTTCTTTTCTTGCTATCCTGAAAACAATACATTTATTTTAGTTGAACTGAATAACCGAAGATATCGAAACATATCAAATAAAGTTCTGTTTTTTTTAGGACAGAGATGATATAACAAATCTAGTTCATCAATTTTGTAGATAATAATTTATATAACTTGGTATACACTGCACCATTGTCTTAAGTTACATGTTAAGAAAATACAGTGCTTGACCTTATTCATAAAATGGATTTCCTATTTGATAAGTTTTTTTTATGTACAGTTTTACACCTCTATTCAACAGTCGTGTGAGGCGAACAGTTCACCTAACCATCGTTCTTGGGAAGAACCATTACTAGACTCCCATCCTTCTACTTTCTCACATAAAGAGACATGGTCGGTAGCTGGGCTTGAACCCATAACCCTCAGTCAATGAGAGGTTTAAGTGATTTAAACTCGGCGACCTTAACCACCCAACCACAGATCGAGGCGGTCCAGATATGTGCAGTACACGGCTCATATAATGACCATATCACATACATTTGAACATAAAATGCCAACTATTTGTACATATATTACTGCCTTTAATTGTTCCAGCTTAAAATCTATGCATTTTTTAAAAGTATATATTTGGTACTGAACAAACCAATGAAACAAAAAAATCACACATCTCTGCTGAAATATGGGACTTTAAAGAAAATAATTTAATCAGGCAACTTCATTTCTGATAAATAAACATATCAGAGCTGTTATATACAAATCAAAGACGATTACTGATGAAGTGTGTATTTAATTTTTTAATTTAACACACAATTTTAAAACATACAAAACCAAGCAAATAAAATGATAAATTTCAAACCCAATGAAATATAATGTACAGGTTGTTTTTGCACAAAATTTAGTGGTGTCTCAAAAATAAACCAGACTTGAACCTTGTAATGCAAAGACAAAGAAAAGTGACTCGAGGCATGAAATGTCACTGATGTAACAGGTACCCTATATATAGACACAGAGACTACAATACAGTCATATTGTCATTAATTAACTAAAACCTGGAAACCTTGAGGCAAGCACCAAAGACAAAGATAATCATTTAACCCTATCTGACCAGACGTCTTTACTAACTACCCATAACATACTTTCTTAAATTAGACAACATTTTTACAACAAGTCATTAATATTAGAAAAGATGTGTCACGAAAAGCTTCTTAAGGTCACACAAGATTACAAGGTCAGACCAATTCTATTCTAAGTGCACCAAGGCTATAACCATATACTGTAGAAAGTCAACAGATTACATGCTTTATGGATCCCAAATTTAAGTTAAACCAGTAAAGCCTTTTTAAAGCTTTGAATTTTGCTGGTAAAATAAGGCATCCCTTAATGTTGGACATTGTTTGGACAGTTTCTTCAGATAGCCACACAAACATTGGTAATGTATCAATAATACATGTATTTAAGCCGAGTATAGTCTTTGCTTAAATGTGTCCTTTGAATGACCATGGAAACAAATACAAACTAACTTGACTGAAACATAAAAGATTTCTTCCCACCAAATTTGAAAGAAAGTGGGAAAATTGGTTTAAATCTTTAAAGGCAACGCCCAAACACGATGAGGACAACTATTATGGGTGTTTTGAATGTGATAATATCTCATCGAGAGGTCCACAGTTGATACCAAGATAAAACATGCAGCAATAGTTTTATTGCATTAAATATCACTTATATCGTAAAGGGTAAATTCAAACTAAACATGCATCGATAAGAGATCTGCACCTTTTAATTGATATTTCATCTATCACTCCTTATGATAGTATTCAAAAGCTGCACGAGTAAAAAATTAAATACTCAAAATGACAACTTATTAAAAGCAATTCCTAATATTTGACGTTCATAGTGTTGACACATCGTCCCGTACCTGGCGGAATGGTGCACTGTGGTCTCTTCAATTATTAGCTAAACAACATTTTAAACAAACATGCCATTTTTAACAGATCAATGACAATCTAAGGATCATAGCGTGTATGTCCCACTAATGATTGATAAAAGTCATCTCAAGCAAGAATAAAGAGTACTTATATACAAATCAGCTCAAATAACCAAACAAATAATGATAGCCAAACAGAGGAGGTCATCTTCATATAGTGTTTCTCTGTTCAACAAAACAAGTAAATAAATCACTATCAATTCAATATCATTTAAGTTTGAGCAAGTTTAAAGGAAAGACTTGTAGGATTTGGGTGGCAATATAAACATACGAAGAGTGTCAAAACACCAACGAGGGAGGTCTGTAGCCGTGTATGGTATATCCTTTACTTAGATTAGCCATGTTGACAGATTAGCGGCAAAAAGCAAAAATTTCATTCAAGATTTTTTGTGAAGCATTACTATTTGCTTAAAATATACTGATTGAAAAAACCAGGTCAAATAATATAAGAGAAGATTTATCTGGGTCAGATGGGATAAATTCACTCTGTTCACATTATACATGTCCAGCACGAAACAAGAAATCACTACAAAATAGTAGCAGAGATTTCTCAAAAAAAAAACTTACATTTTTCTAGATGAGGGCATTTGTACGGAGGAAAGCAAAATTACTTTTTTGTAAGTCATTGTGTACATAATATCGATGGATTACTATAATGAAATAAACCAATAAATTTGAAAAAGTCAAGAGGGAAAATCGCATTCAAATGGCTGTACTTGAAAAACAAAATTCTGTAAATCATACAGGTATAAGTAATACCAAATTAAGCCACAGCTGATCTATATCCAGTCATAGCGGCTATCTAAGTTTGAAAGTACTCAAAATCAATAAAGTAAAGTCAAGAGATTTTTAGTAATTAAAAGTCAATTCCTCTATTTTTATTTGGCTGCCCCATCATTCCAATGATTTATTGGTGTATGAAAACTGGTTTATGTATCACAGAGAAGTAGGTTAGAACCAAGTTAGAACTCATGAGAAGTAAATAATCTTGATAACAATTTTATTACTCCTTCACATAAAACAACTACTTCATCTTTAAAAACAACAGTTAAATACAAACATACTTGAAACCAGCTGACCAAATGTTACAAATCTTCACAAACCAAACATGGCGGAGGGAATTTTTGATAATGCCCAATTCTATTATCTATTCCTTGTCAAAATCAACATTTCTTATGACCTGTTAACCTAAATATTGGCTTTGAGTCAGGTTCAATCATTTAACCTATATATGTAAAACTTTTTATAACTACAAAAAGGACAAGAACTAAGACCAAATTGAAATTTCCAAAACACAGGATCACAAACCTGGTGAGCAAGAATGATTAAACCATGAGGCATAACCGATCCTTTATTTCTGAAATATTAGGTTTGAGTTTTATGCCCCTTAACTTGAACAGTAGAGTCACTTAGGTGGACAGTGGGGACAACTAGACAGTGTGAATCACTAAGGGGTTATAAACAAGAAGACCATATTAATGATTTCCAAAATAAATCTTCGTAAAATGAAGGGGCGAGGTAATGATTGAACATTCTAGGGCCAGGACCATCCACTGATCATTCAAGTCAATTTTTTTTAAATTGGCCCCAATGATCTGAAGAGATGTCTTTCGAAACAATTGTTGAAGACATACCAACACACTACTAAACACTCAATAATGGATTGAACAGTCTTGGATGAGCTAAAAATCCTAAGCCAATTTGATCAGGTAGGGAAACAACTTCCTTTTCCTATGGCATCAACAGCTTACATTAATGCCCAATGAGAAATAGAAATCACACCTCTATTAATGATTGGATTTCCTTCTTTTAGCTTTGACTATTCTGCGTTTCTTTCCCTTCTTCAATGTGACTGTGAGATTTCTAACCTTACTTTTATCCTGCAAAGGAAAGGATTCTTTATTTGCCCCAAACTTTAACTTGATTAAACTTCTATTAAATTTTATCAAACACAAGTACCACTTAAATACTATAACCATAAAAGTTTTATTGTTAAACAAATGATTTACTGATATGTGTGGCAAATAAAGATAAACCTTTCCATTAAAACAAGGTAGACAACACAGACATACACCCAGACAAAATAAGTCAGGCTGAATTACCTCCCTTTCATCCCAAGTTAAACCAGTTAAACAATTCCTGTCTGAATTCTAACAAATACTGCACCATAATTCCAACAATATCATTAAATTGTCCAAATCGTCAGAAGACAAATTAAAACACAACAAAATGATTGTAAAAGTAAGAAAAGTTTATCAAAAATTGCAACTGTACAAAAAATGACAGTTTTAGGAACAATACCATGCACCGAGTTATGCAACAGACCCAGTATAAGACTGCATTTATAAGACACCTTTATAATGATTCGTGACTTTCATGTAAACTCAAACCAAACCTAAATGCTTTAATGTAGCTTGATTTTGAAGCTGTTTAGCTCATGAATAACAGCATGTATGAGAAATTTGGTCATTGGTTGAAAATAAGGCCAAGGACATTCACTGGTTCCTGTTTCATTGAAACAAATATCAGCCGGAAGTCAACTGGCATGGGTTTTAGATCAAACAAACCTTTGGCAATCAGGACCCATAAGTCTTGATGCCACAGGTAATGAGTAGTACACTATAAAGGAGACAATTGTGTTATATAAGTATCACAAACCTTTGCGGCTGGCTTCTTCTTGCCCCTGAAAAATATAGAGGAATTATGATACAGTGTCAAGAAGGTATGGAAAATGTGTATGTAGCACATAATGGTTAAAGTCCCACTAGCAGGTACACTTATTGGTCGTAATAGTTTTTATTTGTCCTATAACAGAGGAATCTGGGGCGTTTTCCTCCCGTGCATACTTTATAGCAAGAAGAAATGTTTCCGAAACCCTTATCGTATTTTTTTCAATATCATTGAAATAAATACTATTTATAGAACAGCTGTATTTTACCGCAGTCAAGTTATGCACACGGAATAAAGTGACGCCACACGCTCTATATATTTCAAGTTACAAAAGCAAACTTCACAGTGAAATGAGTGTTTTTATAAGAAAAGGGGCTTGTTTCATCGGTAATAATTATCTTTGGATAATATCAGCAATTGTTTGTTTTTTGCATATATTTTGTATAGCAAAAAGCTAATGGGGCTTTAATAGTCTGAACTACTATAGGCTTCTCTTTTATATATAAAATGTGCCTCATAAACATGCAGTGGTGACTAACTTATGTTTAGTCCATCTAGTGAAAAAGAAGGTTGGAACCCAAGACAATGCTTGCAAAAAAATAGCAAGTTATGCAAGGTAACAGATTATAAAGGCTGCTACAACAACATTTTCAACATGGAATGGAAAAGAGTTATTAATCTATTAATCATTGCAATTGTTTTGAAACAATTTAAAACTTTTGAAGTAGTTAAATTATACTCAGGATTACAAATTGGACCATAAAAAATTCTAACAATTCCATAGTCCACATTAATGACATATCTAAGCCATTTAAGATAGATTTTTACCATTCCTTGTTTGTAAATCTTATCTTAAATGGTAAACATCTGAAATACTTGTCAGTAGCAAGAATTGGTTAAAAAAGCAAGATTTCTTATCCATGTTATGTCTGTGAAATGGATGCCAGAGGTTTAGAACAAATGTACATACTTTTCTGGACTGGACTCAGCAGTGTCATCCTCTTCCATATCTTCTTCATCCTCCTCTTCCTCGTCTTCTTCATCATCCTCCTCCTCCTGTTGTATACACAAACAAGCTTATCTCAAAATACACATTAATTAACAAGAGTGCCAGGTCACAAAATACACTCGTCAAGGGCCATAACTTAAAGTGCCGGGGGCGATTGGGCTGGTAATCCAACTTGGTCTAGATCTCATGGCCATAAACATTTCCATCAAGTTTGGCGAGGATCCGAATAAAACTGAATTAGAGAGCAGAAAACGTTGTGGACGCTGCCCCCCCCGCCGGACAGACTTGATGTAATTGCAAAGTAATATACATACCCCTGCTTCTACACTGTTACATAAACCATTAACATAATATTATCAATAAGCTTACCTCGTCATCCATACTGTCATCAGCACTAGACATACTTTCTGTCTTACCCTTCTGGAAGTAAATAAAACCAGAATAAAGCATCATTGTCAGCATGTATATTAACTATACAAAGGACAGGCAAAAAATGTTTCTGGCTGACCGGCCAACCCTTTTTTGTCATGTTTCTAACAAAAATTCAATGAAAAACTATTTTGGGGTGAATTTTGCCTCCAAATTCATAAGTTTTGTTCTGAAAAAAACAACACCTACCAGCGCTTATAATTGCTTTGGTCAAACAACTGACTAAGGTTTTAAACACAGATAATGAATTCAAGTTGACAATATTAGATATGCTAATGGCATCACCATGCAGTTTTCAATTAAGTCAACCATTTGTGTATCACAAATTAAATTGGAGAGTCGAATTTATATTGGAAGAACATTAGTGCTTATTCGAAAGGAATTCATGTTTTCATGAATCTTTCTTGAACTATATACATACTATATACATGAATAGTTCATGAAGCATGAATAACTTAAGGACAGGGGAACACTACACTAAACGAAATAGTAACCAGCCTTTGATTTTTTTTGTGCAGGTACGGAAGCTTTCCTCTTCTTGGATTTTTTTGGACTGTCTTCCTCTTCCTCAACAACTTCTTCATCCATGGTATCTTCAAGTGCAGATTCATCTTGACTACAAATTTCTTCTGGTGGGAATTCTACAAATTTACCATAGAGGAAACAAATGTCAAAGCAACCAATGTACAGCGTATTTCTTTTATTTCAACTGAAGAAGATATGTTAACTGAATAATCATGTAAATTTTATCTACCAAATTAGATTCTCTTGAACAGAAATTGTGTAATGATGACTTTTTCTCGAACTATTCTTGCATACTTCATGTATGGTTCATGAAGCAAGAATAACTATCTGACGGGGGATCTATTCAAGGAGAGTAACCAAGAACAATTCTGCTCAAACGAAGACATATAGAACAACCTACCGACTAACTGTTGACCACAAAGCGCTATAGGTCCTTCACCTTCTGCAAGTTTAAATGTGACCGCTACTTCATTCCCAAAACTCATGTCTAATGGACACTGAAAACGTAATAAGTTTGAAATGCACAAAATGAATTACAAAACATGCAGATTACTGTTGTTCAATAAGTTACTTCCAGTAACATTCTCATTAAAAGGGGGCGGGTCTCTAACTATAATTCTCGAAATGTATCTAATGGTAAAGAAGTGGGACATTGGATTATAATTCAGTACCTCAAGCCTTATAAAAAGCCATAGGGACACAGAAAGGTTAGGTAACCAGATAATTATATAAACACAAATTAACACATACACAGTCATAATTATATAGATCTATATTAAATATTAAATGCAAATAAAAAATTACTAAGTCAATGAAAGATGACTTACCATATCTGATTGGCCTAATGTTAATGAAAGTAGAGGCTGTTTTAACATTTTTTTATCAAAATTCTTAGTTTCAATTTCAACAAGATTTCTCTCCCCTTTTACAGCTGATGAACCAAGAACTGCATTCTTGAGAAATAATGTGTGAATCATGTAATCATTATCTTCATCTTCCTCTTCAAATGTCCAAGTAAATGTAGGCTTCTCTTTGTTCAATTCAACCCCTACAAAATAAACACACATGTATTCATGCCAAAGACCTTTACTTACATAATTATGTAATGTATCTATTTGGTCTTTGTTTATGGTGTAGACCACAGGGCCCCAACGGTGTTTGGATAGTATATTGGGCTGTTTTTGGTTCATTTTTTGTCAAAAACAGCCCAATATACTGTATAACCGTTCTGGTCCCCTGTGGTGTAGACCGCAAATAGAAAAAAAGTAAATACGAAATTGACGCCATCTTTATCAGGTTTTAGGAACCAAACGTCCCCAATAAATTCGACTGTAATGGTAACTAATTAAAATGTTATGTCCCACCCTCACGTTCGTTCTCTATCTTCCATTGAGGTCAAACACCTCACGGGAATGTAGACCTTCCATGGTCAAACAAAATACAAAAAATATACGTACCTGATAAAACAGAATCATGTACACATATGTAACAAGTATGACAAGCTTAGAACGGGAGATAGATCTACCATATGTATAATATCTACTACCAGGAATGAGAAATAAAACACATATCAAATGTAGACTACATAGAAATCTAGGACTATATTTATAAAGCGCGTTTCAGCAGTTTTGATGCCTACACGTGAAATCTACAAATTTATCTCAGTGGATGCGCATCAGACACATTCTACATGCTTTCACATCATTCATAAACAGAAATCTATTACAAATGAATTAAGTTCAATATATAATAGTGCTAATTATCTATCGCCAGATAATAAATAGAATCTAAATAATTTCAAACTTACCCCAGAAATGTTCTTGTGATGGTGCGTCATTCATTTTCGTTCCTTCTTTTCAAGATCAACACAGCTTTGTCCAAGTCCAGTGGCGAAATGGCAGAGTACACGCGGTCACGGTCCCTTTTTGTATGCCTACTGCACGAAGGGCACGGGGAAAACGTTATTTTTCGCGCCATATCTAGCCACATGGTTCCGGTTACGGATTTCTTTATGTGTCATTAGTTAATAATGTGATACATTAATATATATTCACATTAAATACATTCATCCTTTAATAATAATATGTACTACGCATACTTCCCAATGATATATTTTTCTGGGTACAATATATTTTCTTCCACAATAATTTATTTACAGAAATATAATTTAAGCCAATCAAATTGCAGCATTTATTCCGTTTGTTTACCAATTAGAGATGACGTGGTTAAACCGGGTGTTAACACATAGCCTAATAAATTCTGATGCAAGATTTTGAATATATGAACCCATATTCCAGTACCAATATGAATCTTTGATAAAAATAAATGATAATAAGGTGATTTAAGAATGAGAATTTTAAATATGTTGAAAGATATTGTATTTCTAGCTAAATGTCACATGTTTTCGCGATGTGCTATCATATTCTTTTTGCATTTTTTCAAATGATTCTAGTTCTATGTCGTATATATTTGATTGTTCGCTTCTTTATACATTCCTAAACTTCACTTATGCTTAATGTTTTTGGAAAATTCTATGAAGATATTTAATGTGGAGCTATCAGAATAATGATCACCTGAACATTTTGTTGATTTCAGATCCTATCATCTGTGCTTTGTATATTGTCAAGGTATCATAAAATCGACATGCATCTTTTCTCTATCCATGTTATGATTGTTGTATTGTGGTGTCTTCTTGGGTTGAGTATTCACAGTGTGGCAGCGAATAACGATGGAGCTCTTACAGTTGTGGAACATGAGGAGGATAATGGTATAAAAATTTACTTTTTTCCATTATTTTGTATTCATTTAAAAAATAAATAGATAGTGAGTTACAAGTATTATATGTTGCTATTTTTTCAAAATTAAAGGAATGTAGATGATTTAGAACTTGTCTAAAACATACTTGTAATATTGTTTTTTTGTAAGACTAAGAAACAAGGTTCATTTTAGTTAATATAGTATTGGGTGGTGTAGGATCATGACAGGGTTCTCAATAAGTTTGTGGCCAACAGGCCCAAAAGCTAGCCTAACAGGCCTGATAGGGGTGGTCCAGGCATTTTTCAAGCAGTATTTTTAAACTTTGAGATTTCTAACCGGCCCTCAATTGTTTCTAAGCGACTAAATATGCCTGCAGCCTGTTGTTATTGAGAACCCTGTCATGATGATGCTTCTGTCTATTAAATGACGAAAAGGCAGCTTAGGCTTTAGGGCTTAAAATATAAAACTTGAGCAGGCAGCTCAGGGCTTTGACGAATCAACTTTTCAGGCTACTCGTCGGGGAGTCGTCCTGCTGGACAACAAGCTTATAATTTTAATTAATTCGACAGAAATTTTAAGTTTGTAACCCGACCCATGTCATTTTGAATTTCCTACTTATAAATTTTATACAAGTGGATTTGTCGAGCCTTTCAACTTGTTTGATATATCAATATTATTTATTTATTTCTAGATGTAACTTTAGAGAATGAACCTGAGAAAAGTGATACAGACACTGCGAATATTAAACCAATAGAATATAAATCATTTGAACCCACAGATGAATGGCAGACAGTCAGAGATGGTAAGATAATCATGTATGACTTAAAGAATGTTTTTTTTAAAGTTTGAAGTCTTTCTAATTTTTTGCAAATTACCGTAATCACTTGTGTATATGGTTTTTAGATATGAAAGATTTATTTTCCTTAATTGTTCCAGCAGGTCATTTGCTATAATTCATTAATTGTCTTGGGTAAGCAATAAAATTCAGTTTATCCTGATTTTAGCTATGGCAAATTTGGATTGATTTCTACACATGATTTTTGGACCCAACTTTCGAAGTAAAAAGTTCAACAACATGTGTCATTAATATACACAAGTGATTAAAGTATATTTTTTCTCAGATCTGGTGAAGTGATTAGTTTGGTTGCCATTGTTAAGTTAAACATTTACTTTGATATGTCTTCACTAGATCATGCAGGGTTCTCAATAACAACAGGCTGCAGGCCAATTTAGCCGCTTAGAAATGTGTTTGGGCCGGTTAGGAATCTCAAAAGTTTATAAAATATCGTAGAAAATGCCCGGACACCCCCTAGGAGGCCTGTTAGTCTAGCTTTTGTGCCTATTGAACACAAACTTATTGAGAACTCTGTCATGTATGCAGTCATTCTTCACGAATAGCTTTTTCAATAACCAGACATTCAGTCTTGTGAAGGTACAAATTTTACCAGACTGAATGAACTTTCTACATCATTAAAATTTAATGTAATAAAAATTCTTCACAATAATGAAAATTTTCAGACCAAGCTATTCCTCCTGGGTTACATGTTCGGATGAATTTTCAAACTGGTAAAAAAGAAGCTAAACTAATGGATGAGCAGCCAGATTTGAAATCATGGCGTGATGGAGATAGGCATGGTATTCTGAACAAGGATCGAAAACAGTTATCTATGAACGAACTGAAGAAAGCTTTAAAAGATTTCAAGACAACAGAATTAGATGATACAGATCTTGAGGTAAACATATGAATATATTATAATTCCATTTCCAGTAAATTAATTTATCTCTGGACTGAATGTTTTTGTTTTAAAGGAATTTATATATTAAGTAGTGCTCATTGTTTTTTATAATTTACTTGTTTGTAGCAGTAAGATCAGTGACATACTGTATAGATATCATATACAGTAAAACCCCGATTATCGGAACTTATTATTGTATCTATACGTGTACGTCATATATATTGGAGTGAACTCCCTTTGTTTTCATGCAATTGCCTGGATTATCCGAAACCCCGGATTATCCGAAGTAATTTTTTCGGTCCCGACGACTTCGGATAATCAGGGTTTACTGTATGTCACTGTCCAGTAACATCATAGAAGAGCAGGTATAGTCAAGTGGTTGTAGTTCTTAAACCAAAAGTTGAATATTGGAAGTTCTTAAATGTTCACAATCGGCAGCTCATGCGATAATATGTTTATTTTAAATCAGAGAGAAGAAAAAGTGAAACAAAAGTTTAGATCCTACGAAGAACTGAAGAAAGACTTCATCGAAATGAATATGAACATCGAAACTGATGCTGAGATTATTGAGGGTTTACTAACAAAGTTGAAAAATAGAGACACATCAAGTGATGATTTACTTGCAATATTGACTGATTTAGAATATTATCTACACCAGGTATGACTTTTATTCTGTTTGTGATTACATTTTACAAAACGCCCCTGTATAAATGTCTGAAAGACACCGTTTCTTGTTTCAGAAAAATGTTTGAACTCTCCAAAAATTTGTTTTTCTTTTAATTGAGTTTCACGCCCCTTTTCAACATTCAGAGTCATATGAGCCAGACAGTTCACCTAACTATCGCTCCTGGAAAGAACCAGTAATAGACTCCCATCCTCCATAAGCAACTGCCTATATTTTCACATAGAGACATGGTCGGTAGCTGGGCTCGAACCCATGACCCTGTATTAGTAAAAGGTTACAGTGATTTGAAGTCAGCAACCTTAACAACTCGATCACGGAGGCAGGTCTGTAGAAATAATGTGTCTGTTTTTTTTTTTTAAGTTTCAGTAACTATTTTTTCACTCATTCTGTTGTAATTTTCTAAACAAAGTTTATTTCAGATCGACAATGGTGTATTGTTTAAGGATATGGGTGGAATTCCTCAAATACTGAACATATTGAATACATCTGATGTTGAAGGATTGCGAATTGAAGCAGCATTAGTACTAGGTGCTGCTACTTCTAGGTATGATATCTCAAATGGTTATATTCACTTAGCTAGGGTAACTGTCTCAAAAATGCTTTTTTGTTAAGTATATGCTGGTAAAATTGTGGTCTATTGTAGCTGATTGATTATGGTATCTGACTAGTAATCACTAGCCCCTCACTGTCTCTGTCTAGTAATCACTAGCCCCTCACTGTCTCTTATTAGTAATCACTAACCCCTCACTGTCTCTGACTAGTAATCACTAGCCCCTCACTGTCTCTGACTAGTAATCACTAGCCCCTCACTGTCTCTGACTAGTAATCACTAACCCCTCACTGTCTCTGACTAGTAATCACTAGCCCCTCACTGTCTCTGACTAGTAATCACTAGCCCCTCACTGTCTCTGACTAGTAATCACTAGCCCCTCACTGGCTCTGACTAGAAATCACTAGCCCCTCACTGTCTCTGACTAGTAATCACTAGCCCCTCACTGTCTCTGACTAGTAATCACTAGCCCCCCATTGTCTCTGACTAGTAATCACTAGCCCCTCACTGTCTCTGACTAGTAATCACTAGCCCCTCACTGTCTCTGATTAGTAATCACTAGCCCCTCACTGTCTCTGACTACGGCGTAAACTTTCAGCATGATGCAGGATTTTATTTGCACGACCCTGCAACATGCTTAAAGTTTTCACTAGGTCACCAGGGCCAAATAAGGGAAAACCTTGTGAACACTTTAGAAATCACTGTTTTGACTTTATCTTCATGAAACTTTGTCAGAATGTTTATTTTAATAATATGTAGGTCAAGTTTGATAATGGGTCATTTCTGTAGTAAAATTAGGTCACTAGGGCAAATTGCTGGAAAACCTTGTGAACACTCTAGAAGTCACTGTTTTGATTGGATGATCATGAAACCTTGTCAGAATGTTTGTCTTCATAATATCTTGGACGAGTTCGAACATGGGTCATCTTGGGTCAAAAACTAGGTCGCTAGGTCAAATCTTATGAAAAACCATGTTAACACTGTAGATTTCACAGTTATTATTGGATCTTCACCAAACTTTGTCAAATTGTTTGTTTTAATGATATAACGGTCAAGTATAAATATGGGTCATCTGGGGTCAATAACTAGGTCACCAGGTCAAATCTTAGGAAAACTTTGTTAACACTGTAGATGTCACAGTATTAATTGGATCTTCACCAAACCTTGTCAAAATGTTTGCCTCAATGATATGTGGGTCAAGGATGAACATGGGTCAGCCGGGTTCAAAAACTGGGTCACAAGGTCAAATCTTAGGTAAAAATCTTGTAAAAGCTCTAAATGTCATGGTTTTGATTGGATCTTGGCCAAACCTTGTCAGATTGTTTGTCTTAATGATATTAAGGACAAGTTCAAATATGGGTCACCTAGGGTCAAAAACCAGGTCACAAGGTCAAATCTTAGGAAAACCTTATTAACACTGTAGATGTCAAATTTTGATCGTATCTTCACCAAACCTAGTCAGACTGTTTGTCTTAATGATATGTAAGACAAATTCGAACATAGGTCGTCTGGGGTCAAAAACTAGGTCACCGGTTCAAAACAATGTTTTAATGAGTGAACAGTGATTGTCATGTGAGCGATATAGGGCCATCTTGGCCCATTTGTTTCATTTTGTTATTACAAATTTTTATTTCAATATTTGGAATGAACTTCATATGTATTTCATTTAATTTCACGTAATATCAATCACTCCTGCATCAGCATTACCTGAATAGCAGCCACTGTCAGATTTTAATAATTTGCTTCGTTATAACAATCGTCTATATACTTAGGAATGTCTTATTAACATAATTTGATTTTGATTGCAAATACAAATATATACCAGTCTTAACATGAATGCACCGAATTCACGAGCAATGCATAATGTGAAAGGATAGTGGCAAGATTAATGATACAATTTAACACGATTCACTTTCATAATGTTACACTTTCATGATCTGTCATGATAACCCCGTATTTCAAAGAATGGAACGATCCTCGACCTTTCGAAACGACTTACTGCTCGATTTCTATCTATAGCTATTTTACTATATATTAATTTATCTATCATTAAACTACGCACAGTGTTAAGTTCAGTTTTAGTTTAGGCTAATTTTTTTACATCGATTGTATAGCAAGCTCTTACAACACATGTTAACTACTCTTGGTGACCGCCTCCTGGATTCTGACCAGTACTCACGCCGAACGAAGGAATTGTGAAGGTTCCTGTCCAAGTCCGCCACTGAAAGGATTCGATCCTGCAACTTCCGGGTTAGGAGTCCGTCGATCTAGCCCTACACCTCTGCTCCTGCTAAGTGTTGAAGGATTGATGATTAATTGTATATCTTATCATGCGTGGCGAATACCCTAAGCAAAGGGAAACAACTCCGTAAAATGGTTAAATGGCACAAGCTGGCAATATGCGCTGCAACAACTTGCTAAATAATCAGTATGTGAAGGTTAACCGTTTTGAGAAACTGGTACATGTATAAAAAGGTTCTTTAGAAGCAGTGTGATGATACAAATGTAGAAAGGAAAAGGGCACAGTAACTCCTTCAATTATCAACGCATTAAAAATCTAGCTCATGTATGTAAGAAACTTAAATGCAATGATTTTGTCAAGGTTTGTGGGAATTTGCATGCAAAGGGTAGGCACATACAAGCATATATACGTTTTATGTTTTATAAAGGGCAACAACTTGTGACATGCATGTGTTTATAAGTGCATGTCTTCATGCACACAGGGTCATAGACATACACACTGAAGTGAAGGGATACATATATTGTTTGAACAAAGACAGCTGTCGAAAAAAAGTAGATCAGTTACTTGAATGCGTGTCGGTAATGAATTGCGTTCTAAGTTTGCGAATACTTTCTATTAGTTATGGGGATTTTCATTCTATTTCACGGCATTATGATGCAAATTAATCCATTCATAAATTGCCACTACCAGGATTGAATACGAGACTCGTAGCAGTCATATTTACTGTATATCAATTCCACTAATGAAAAAAAGTTTGTCTAGAACGGTTTATAAGTTTATATCTACCGCATAAGAGTACAGTTTCGTACATTTTTACTTCACAAATTTTACAAATACAAGATTTAACAATTGCTATAAGTTGGCGTGGTCTTAATTTTTCTACGCTTGTAGATTTCACCCAATGGAAGAAGGAGTTTCCTCTGAATGAGGAATTTCTTCTGAATA
Source organism: Lutraria lutraria (assembly GCA_964023205.1). Classification (NCBI taxonomy): domain Eukaryota; kingdom Metazoa; phylum Mollusca; class Bivalvia; order Venerida; family Mactridae; genus Lutraria; species Lutraria lutraria. The sequence continues at coordinate 15,844,229 of OZ026841.1, forward strand.
ATTAATACGTCATGCCAAGAAATATGGGTCAAAAGTGAGATTAGACACCTTCGTTGATAGTTGCGTTAGATATCGAATTTTTACAGTTTTTGTTAAATGCAAGTATAAGAATTACATACTAGTGTATGTAACATGATTTGAGTGCACATACATGTACAACAATTGTATTCGGTACCCATGACAGAATGCAGTGCGTGATTTTTTGATTGCTTGCAGCTGAAACACGCGGTTGAAGTGATTGGCTAAAAAATTGAGTATTATTCAAGTAAAAAGGGTTCATTTTAGATAATGCATCTTCACACTTTTATTTTTATCATTTTAGTCCATACACGTAGATCTTGATTAATCTTGGAGATCATACCCTCGAACCCTGGTATGAGTATAGTTCAAAATGTATACACATTGATAGAAATATGCATTTGCAAAAAATACTATTCATATAGCTTATACATAATGAGCGTGTTTGGTGTTTGTTTTCTATGCTTCATGATTACCAAAGTATCTAGAAAATGCATAAATTCTCCCCAGAACTAAAAAAGTTTTTACCATTTCAAAATGTACTTCAGTCGTTATTCATTTTCAGACTTTTTAAAAATCGGACTTAGGTTTATTTCAATGTAAAATAAGAAAAAACCGTCTCCGTGAAAATATAAATGTCGGTATCAATATAGAACTGTGAAATTTGCACTAAGTTTCATACTACTGTCACTAAGTTGAAATAGAATGGACGCCCAGTCTTAAAAGACAAAAAATGAACATAAAATACATTAGTTTTCTGTCACATGAATGTAAAGGTAAATAACTTTTACAAAAGGTATGATCAATTCAATAATCACTGAGGTTGAGATCTATCTAACATATGTTGGTTCTTCACATCAGTTATTTAGCTATGTGTCACATTGCTATATGTATACTTTTTACTTATTTTGATTATCATTTTCGAAACAGCGGAGCCGAATTCAAGTTTTCACTGGCACTATAGCTTCAGATATAACTCGACAAAAATCATCTTTCATTTGCATGTAATTTGTGAAAGCTCGATCTATTTATGTGATTTTTATATAAAAAAAAACCTCCGCCGTTTTCCCATGTCGTATGTATGTTATCATAATAACATGATATGTATGTAGGTATGTACTTTTGCATTTTGTATGTATGCATAATGTATTTTTAAGTATGTGATTAATGTATGTATGTAATTAATGCATGTATGTAATTAATGTATGTATATGATGTATGTATCTATGTCTCTGATTTTAGATAATAAATTACCAGTTTTCAAAGCATAACCTTTGTTAGCAAAGGAAAGATGATTGGTCTAATACTGGTCGTTTTTTTTGTATGCATGTGATGACATGCGACAGATGCATTATCCTATTCAGAGTTATCGATTTGGGTTGCATATCTTAATCGAATATTACTTCATCTTATAACCAGGATAAAGTCAGAATACTGAACGAATATATCTTTTAAAAATCATAGACAATAATTAAGAATAATAGATGTTAACAAACAATATCAGAGATAGAATGATATAATGAACCATGGCTGTACTTACCTAAACGCACTGTACCCACGTGCATTCATATACAGTGAGAAATGAAAAAAATACAGCCAAAATATTTTTAAAACATATTGCCAAAAACCCACCTGTCTACATCTTACAATTTTTGGGTGGGGGGGGGGGGGGGGGTAATCCCAATGGACTAGTAGAATGCCTTTAGTATTACATGCACATACTCTTAATTTGACCTTATGAGTATTATTTCTAAAAGCTGACTAACCTTATGATTAAAAGTACACGAATTAATTAAAGCGCTGAGACGATTGTTATGGACAGGTCTTGAAATAATTCATGTACCGGTAATCCAAGTCTGGAACATTGAATTAAAATCACGATGAACATATATACTGTCCTGAGCCGACGACTATATTCTTGTATATAAATAATTCATACTTTCTTCAAAAGTTTTTTATAGACTTTGTTATCCGTCTAAGCTTTCAAATGAGTCATATTTCATTTCTGTACCATTTTATACTGGGTTTATGATAACTTAGCCTGACAATAAATATTCATAGAAACGAAAGAATAATAATTATGTATATATTGCAACTAAAAAATGGTAGAAAACGAATTTGCTCTAAATTTCCTGAACTAAGAATAAATTATTTTATGCTATAAACCTTAGTAGAAAATAATTAAAGTGTTATAATTATCAGTATATTACTTACACACTCATTCAATGTTTTTGTTTATTGCCTTTATAGTATTGTATTATCATAAAATTCTATATATTAACATTATGTGCTCTTCTGTTAATTAATCCATGTCTTATGTCTTCATAGTTTGTATGTATACTGGTAAATTAAAAAAAAAAGTACTGGTTTAAAATTCTTGAGTCTAAAGATAATGAATATACCAAAATAATTTATAATATACTGACAACGGATTTGGAATTACGTCCGAATATTAAAAACTTGGTTAGTTTTTTTGCATGATTTATTATGCTCTTTATGTTTTCATGAAGTCTGGTTATTTCAAGGTGTATGACAAAAACAAATAAATTGGAGGATGATTGAATGAATCATCAAGGGCAAATTTTTATAGGGATATATTCGGGAATTTCGAATCACAAACGATATTTAAACATCATTACAGTTGAAAATTTAGAGAAGCCTTTTCAAAACTCAGATTAAGTTCACATTATTTAGCTATAGAAACTGATAGGTCGAATAAATCTAGAAGCATACCTTTTGATGATAGAAAATGTATTTTCTGTGTGAAATTAGAAGACAAGTTTCATTTCATCATAGAATGTCCATTATACAAAAATCTTAGAAAACAATATATAAGTAACTACTTTTGGGAAAGACCATGTATGTTTAAATTTATAGAACTGACTACAAGTAAAAACGAAAATGTAATAAAAAGATTGGGAATATATGATCATAAAGCATTTTTATGTAAAAACAAACGATACAAATTTAATTATTCCAAGATATATTTTAATATAACTACTTTTTATGTATAATTATTATTATTTAATTTTTAATTTGTTATTTATCATCATACGATAATGTATACATCTTCTCCCTGAAGTGTGTTTATATTGTTGATTTGTTTATGCATGTATATTATACATGTATGTATGTATGTATGTATTACAGCAACATATAAACACTATATCATATTACAAAAGAAATGTAAATTAGCTAAAAATATCTTACTAATATGGCGTTTGCATTCACTGCATGGATAATCTTTTGGATTATAAGATAGACGATATTTTACTTCAAATACATTATGCCGGAAGCCTATTTGAACATATATACAGCATAATTATACTGTGATACAGTACAATATACGTAAGACAATCATGTTTAATTTTACAACTATTTTTATGGCAGGTATATGCACGCATCATTGGTTTATTTAAATGAATTGAACGCATGACTTCATACTGTACACGCAGCGAACAAGCTGATAAAGTAACAATGATTCTGATTGGTTAAATTAGTACTTTAACGGCCAATGATATTTTACATGACCCTGGGTCGTGCAGATTAATCCTGCATCATGCTAATTATTGTTTTACGTGCGGAAGGGTCAAAAGTAAACTTTCAGCATGATGCAGGATTTTATTTGCACGACCCTGCAACATGATGCTAAAAGTTTTCAGCATGATGCTGAATGTTTCTGCATGATGCTAAATCACTAGCCCCTTACTGTCTGACTAGTAATCACTAGCCCCTCACTGTCTTTGACTAGTAATCACTAGCCCCTTACTGTCTCTGATTAGTAATCACTAGCCCCTCACTGTCTCTGATTAGTAATCACTAGCCCCTCATTGTCTCTGATTAGTAATCACTAGCCCCTTACTGTCTGACTAGTAATCACTAGCCCCTCACTGTCTTTGACTAGTAATCACTAGCCCCTTACTGTCTGACTAGTAATCACTAACCTTTCACTGTCTCTGATTAGTAATCACTAGCCCCTCACTGTCTCTGATTAGTAATCACTAGCCCCTCATTGTCTCTGATTAGTAATCACTAGCCCCTTACTGTCTGACTAGTAATCACTAGCTCCTCACTGTCTCTGACTAGTAATCACTAGCCCCTCACTGTCTTTGACTAGTAATCACTAGCTCCTCACTGTCTCTGATTAGTAATCACTAGCCCCTCACTGTCTCTGATTAGTAATCACTAGACCCTCACTGTCTCTGATTAGTAATCACTAACCCTTCACTGGCTCTGACTAGTAATCACTAGCCCCTCACTGTCTCTGTCTAGTAATCACTAGCCCCTCACTGTCTCTGTCTAGTAATCACTAACCCCTCACTGTCTCTGACTAGTAATCACTAACCCCTCACTGTCTATGTCTAGTAATCACTAACCCCTCACTGTCTCTGTCTAGTAATCACTAACCCCTCACTGTCTCTGTCTAGTAATCACTAACCCCTCACTGTCTCTGTCTAGTAATCACTAACCCCTCACTGTCTCTGACTAGTAATCACTAACCCCTCACTGTCTCTGTCTAGTAATCACTAACCCCTCACTGTCTCTGTCTAGTAATCACTAGCCCCTCACTGTCTCTGTCTAGTAACACTAACCCCTCACTGTCTCTGACTAGTAATCACTAGCCCCTCACCCTCTCTGATAAGTAATCACTAGCCCCTCACTGTCTCTGACTAGTAATCACTAGGCCCTCACTGTCTCTGATTAGTAATCACTAGCCACTCACTGTCTCTGATTAGTAATCACTAGCCCCTCACTGTCTCTGATTAGTAATCACTAACCCTTCACTGGCTCTGACTAGTAATCACTAGCCCCTCACTGTCTCTGTCTAGTAATCACTAACCCCTACCTGTCTCTGACTAGTAATCACTAGCCCCTCACTGTCTCTGATTAGTAATCACTAACCCCTCACTGTCTCTGTCTAGTAATCACTAGCCCCTACCTGTCTCTGACTAGTAATCACTAGCCCCTCACTGTCTCTGACTAGTAATCACTAACCCCTCACTGTCTCTGTCTAGTAATCACTAGCCCCTCACTGTCTCTGACTAGTAATCACTAACCCCTCACTGTCTCTGTCTAGTAATCACTAGCCCCTCACTGTCTCTGATTAGTAATCACTAGCCCCTTACTGTCTGACTAGTAATCACTAGCCCCTCACTGTCTTTGACTAGTAATCACTAGCCCCTTACTGTCTCTGATTAGTAATCACTAGCCCCTCACTGTCTCTGATTAGTAATCACTAGCCCCTCATTGTCTCTGATTAGTAATCACTAGCCCCTTACTGTCTGACTAGTAATCACTAGCCCCTCACTGTCTTTGACTAGTAATCACTAGCCCCTTACTGTCTGACTAGTAATCACTAACCACTCACTGTCTCTGATTAGTAATCACTAGCCCCTCACTGTCTCTGATTAGTAATCACTAGCCCCTCATTGTCTCTGATTAGTAATCACTAGCCCCTTACTGTCTGACTAGTAATCACTAGCTCCTCACTGTCTCTGACTAGTAATCACTAGCCCCTCACTGTCTTTGACTAGTAATCACTAGCTCCTCACTGTCTCTGATTAGTAATCACTAGCCCCTCACTGTCTCTGATTAGTAATCACTAGACCCTCACTGTCTCTGATTAGTAATCACTAACCCTTCACTGGCTCTGACTAGTAATCACTAGCCCCTCACTGTCTCTGATTAGTAATCACTAACCCTTCACTGGCTCTGACTAGTAATCACTAGCCCCTCACTGTCTCTGTCTAGTAATCACTAGCCCCTCACTGTCTCTGTCTAGTAATCACTAACCCCTCACTGTCTCTGACTAGTAATCACTAACCCCTCACTGTCTATGTCTAGTAATCACTAACCCCTCACTGTCTCTGTCTAGTAATCACTAACCCCTCACTGTCTCTGTCTAGTAATCACTAACCCCTCACTGTCTCTGTCTAGTAATCACTAACCCCTCACTGTCTCTGTCTAGTAATCACTAGCCCCTCACTGTCTCTGTCTAGTAACACTAACCCCTCACTGTCTCTGACTAGTAATCACTAGCCCCTCACTGTCTCTGTCTAGTAACACTAACCCCTCACTGTCTCTGACTAGTAATCACTAGCCCCTCACCCTCTCTGATAAGTAATCACTAGCCCCTCACTGTCTCTGACTAGTAATCACTAGGCCCTCACTGTCTCTGATTAGTAATCACTAGCCACTCACTGTCTCTGATTAGTAATCACTAGCCCCTCACTGTCTCTGATTAGTAATCACTAACCCTTCACTGGCTCTGACTAGTAATCACTAGCCCCTCACTGTCTCTGTCTAGTAATCACTAACCCCTACCTGTCTCTGACTAGTAATCACTAGCCCCTCACTGTCTCTGATTAGTAATCACTAACCCCTCACTGTCTCTGTCTAGTAATCACTAGCCCCTACCTGTCTCTGACTAGTAATCACTAGCCCCTCACTGTCTCTGACTAGTAATCACTAACCCCTCACTGTCTCTGTCTAGTAATCACTAGCCCCTCACTGTCTCTGACTAGTAATCACTAACCCCTCACTGTCTCTGTCTAGTAATCACTAGCCCCTCACTGTCTCTGTCTAGTAATCACTAACCCCTCACTGTCTCTGACTAGTAATCACTAGCCCCTCACTCTCTCTGATAAGTAATCACTAGCCCCTCACTGTCTCTGACTAGTAATCACTAGGCCCTCACTGTCTCTGATTAGTAATCACTAGCCACTCACTGTCTCTGATTAGTAATCACTAGCCCCTCACTGTCTCTGATTAGTAATCACTAACCCTTCACTGGCTCTGACTAGTAATCACTAGCCCCTCACTGTCTCTGTCTAGTAATCACTAACCCCTACCTGTCTCTGACTAGTAATCACTAGCCCCTCACTGTCTCTGATTAGTAATCACTAACCCCTCACTGTCTCTGTCTAGTAATCACTAGCCCCTACCTGTCTCTGACTAGTAATCACTAGCCCCTCACTGTCTCTGACTAGTAATCACTAACCCCTCACTGTCTCTGTCTAGTAATCACTAACCCCTACCTGTCTCTGACTAGTAATCACTAGCCCCTCACTGTCTCTGATTAGTAATCACTAACCCCTCACTGTCTCTGTCTAGTAATCACTAGCCCCTACCTGTCTCTGACTAGTAATCACTAGCCCCTCACTGTCTCTGACTAGTAATCACTAACCCCTCACTGTCTCTGTCTAGTAATCACTAGCCCCTCACTGTCTCTGACTAGTAATCACTAACCCCTCACTGTCTCTGTCTAGTAATCACTAACCCCTCACTGTCTCTGACTAGTAATCACTAGCCCCTCACTGTCTCTGATTAGTAATCACTAACCACTCACTGTCTCTGATTAGTAATCACTAGCCCCTCACTGTCTCTGATTAGTAATCACTAGCCCCTCACTGTCTCTGACTAGTAATCACTAGCCGCTCACTGTCTCTGACTAGTAATCACTAGCCCCTCACTGTCTCTGATTAGTAATCACTAACCACTCACTGTCTCTGATTAGTAATCACTAGCTCCTCACTGTCTCTGATTAGTAATCACTAACCACTCACTGTCTCTGATTAGTAATCACTAGCCCCTCACTGTCTCTGATTAGTAATCACTAGCCACTCACTGTCTCTGATTAGTAATCACTAGCCCCTCACTGTCTCTGATTAGTAATCACTAGCCACTCACTGTCTCTGATTAGTAATCACTAGCCCCTCACTGTCTATGATTAGTAATCACTAACCCTTCACTGGCTCTGACTAGTAATCACTAGCCCCTCACTGTCTCTGTCTAGAAATCACTAACCCCTCACTGTCTCTGTCTAGTAATCACTAGCCCCTACCTGTCTCTGACTAGTAATCACTAGCCCCTCACTGTCTCTGACTAGTAATCACTAACCCCTCACTGTCTCTGTCTAGTAATCACTAGCCCCTCACTGTCTCTGACTAGTAATCACTAGCCCCTCACTGTTTCTGACTAGTAATCACTAACCCCTCACTGTCTCTGACTAGTAATCACTAACCCCTCACTGTCTCTGTCTAGTAATCACTAACCCCTCACTGTCTCTTATTAGTAATCACTAGCCCCTCACTGTCTCTGACTAGTAATCACTAGCCCCTCACTGTCTCTGTCTAGTAATCACTAACCCCTCACTGTCTCTGTCTAGTAATCACTAGCCCCTCACTGTCTCTGACTAGTAATCAATAACCCCTCACTGTCTCTGACTAGTAATCACTAGCCCCTCACTGTCTCTGTCTAGTAATCACTAACCCTCACTGTCTCTGACTAGTAATCACTAACCCCTCACTGTCTCTGACTAGTAATCACTAGCCCCTCACTGTCTCTGACTAGTAATCACTAGCCCCTCACTGTCTCTGTCTAGTAATCACTAGCCCCTCACTGTCTCTGACTAGTAATCACTAGCGCCTCACTGTCTCTGACTAGTAATCACTAGCGCCTCACTGTCTCTGACTAGTAATCACTAGCCCCTCACCTCAGTAAGTTGAATTCAATCAGGGACCAAATGTCTTTTGTGAGGAAGCTGCATAGCTGTTGTTTCAGCAATGAAATTGTAATGTAATGCATTACATTCTCAAGTAATTCACACCATGTCTGCTAGCTTGCTTATGGAAAGTCTGTGTTTTTTCCAGGTGTACAAAACTTGAGAATGGTCTCTGAGCTTAAATCTCATATCTTGTCTTTCAAAATTTCTTTCAAAAGTTTTTTACGACATGACAATAATAATACACAAGGGTGTTGCCATAATTGATCTGAACATGTATTCAAACATGCACCAGCTTTATCTTTTCAACCATAATGATTTATTTAAGAATGGAATGGAGATTTGTGCTTGGATATTGTTCTCAAGTTTTACAACCTCATAACATGGCATCTGCCTCCACCATTAAAAGCTGGAAAGTCAACAAATGATCATGGCTGTTGGTAGACATTAAAAATCAGTGAAAAAATATACTAGAATAGCTTATGAATAAGCTTCAATTTGTTATATTTATTTTAATGTGTGGAATTGTTACACATGTTTTATGAATGTTTAGTTACGTATGATAACATTTTTATTACAGTAATCCTAAAGTACAGATTGGTGCACTGGAGGCTGGGGCTTTACACTTATTGTTACGACTCCTATCCGTGGATTCGTCCCTGAATTTTAAGCGTAAACTCATTTATTGTTTGTCTGCACTATGTCGACAATTTCCATATGCCCAAAAAAGATTTCTCAAGCTAGATGGATTGGTTGTTTTGAGAAAAGTATTTGATCAACCTGGTATTGAGAAAATTTATGTGAAAATTGTGTCATTGTTGAATGACTTGCTTCTAGAAAAGGTAAGTGATGATGATATGTATGTTTACTGTTAGTTGACTTTGTGTAATTGTTTTTCTACCAACCGTATGATGATTAAAAGAAAATCTTAAGACTTAAGGGATGTTAAGACTTCTTCTGTGTAAGTCTGTGGTGCTGATAAATCAGAGACTAAATTGAATGTAATCAATTCTTTATGATATATTAAGATGCTAGTATGATTTCAAGACTAAAATTTGTTCTAAACAGTCATTGTTACTCTAAAATGTCAATTACCTGTAATACTATCATATTGAAAAGTATGCTGTCTATGTTCACAATATGCGAACAAGTCCATGTTTATCAGAGCAGGAGAATACGGTATGTGATCTTTAGTTATTGAACCAGCATGGCTTTAACAACAGACTTGAAATATCCCCCCCCCCAAAAAAAAAATGTAAAAAAATAATATTTACTTCAGACTTCATGTTTTTATGCTGAGTACATTTTGTAAAACTGAAAATATCACTAGTTTATTTATGACTTAGACTTGAAAATGTGTTTGAATTTTATGACATTGGGTTAGGAATGAACTCTAACCACTACTGCGACCATGGCAACATTGAAAATTAAGCCTCCTTGCATATCTATGTCTCTGCAAACTTTTAACATGATAGAATTGTTCTTTTTTGTGATGTCTTGATTTTTATTTCAGAAACTTATTATTGAAAATTCCGACACAAATGCTTCTGTTGATATTGATAAGATGAAGCAGTATAGTCAGTGAGTTTATTTATTTCTTAACTTGGGATAACCCACCGTTTATATGTAAAAAAGTATTTTGTTATGCCCCACCCACTATCACTACTGGAATCACATAAAATGTCCCGTCGCTTTGCATTTCTTGTTAAGGCCGTAACATTGTGTTAGTGATGGATTTCAAAATAACTTTGCATTCATGTATGTTCACAAATTGAAAAAAAATCGAGTATGAAAAATCGTCAATTTTGAGTTTCGTGGTTTGCAATCTTGTTTCTTTACAAAAAGTGTATTAATTATCATTCTAAAAAAATCCCTTTTCTCTGTTAATGTATTTTCTCATCAGGGTCTTACCCTGTTTGCTAAGAATTCTAACAGGATTTTTAGAGAAAGGGTCAAACCAGGAAACAATGGTGTTAATTCATAAACTGAATGGGGGGCATATATGAATTTAAGCTATAGCACCAGCTTATGTTGATTTATTTCATTATTCCTCAAAGAAAATTAAATTTAACTAACTTCTGAACTGGAATGTAAAAGTTACTAGAGAACAAAAGACTTGTGATTCGATTTGTTGGATCGTAAGGGTTGAATTGTGGATTTGGTCGCCACATATCCAACAATCCACAGTCCTAGTCAAAAACAACATTTAAACACAGTTTGGCAACAGAAGTTCCATTAAATCAATTCATATATATATTCATTTATATTATTACCTTTTGTATCATTATTGCTAGGTAAACAATCAAATCAATTTTATTTTTTCAGAGTAAATTTATTAGAAGCGATGATCGATCAAGGTTGGTGTGAGAGAGTTATGTCGCTACTACAGTTATCTGATCATGAAAGTCGTGAGCATGTTCTCAATACTATGCAGACTCTAGTGAAATCTTGTAAGACTACTTTCATACAATCTACGGATGACTTGATAAGTTTACGATCTGAATACTTACAATTATCGCAAGATGAAGAAAAAGGGGACGATTATTTTACTGGCATTTTATCTGTGATAAATCATCTATTACACAATATTGGAATTAAAAATGAACTATAATTGTATGCATGAAATATGTTTGGATTCATCGAATACAGGAAAGTGTTATTAAGTGTTATAGATTTGAAGTTGTGAGTTCAAATCTTATCTCATGAGATTTTTGCGTAATCACTCTATCTTAATGTGATGTATTACTAGTACAAGTTGGTATTAGATAAAGCATTAACTGAAAGTGGTAAATAAACTTTCACAATCAATATTGGACAAAAGAGGAAAACTAATTAAGTCCTCTGACCGTATTCACTTAATTAACATATGAAGTTGAATAATTATAATCAAAGTACTGAAAGTACTCATGGATACTTAACTTACATAGACTTGCATTGCAACATGGAACAGGAACTAGTTAAACAGTTCATGTCGGATGTAGATAACATACTCCATGTATTTTGGTCTGCATCAAAATTCATTTGCGTCACGCGAGTGACATCTTAGGAAAGCTGAATTATTGGTCAGTTTCCAAAAATAAGCACATGTCACCTTTTGCGGTTTAGAAGGTATAAGATACCATTATTATATAGTACAAGGATTGAGTAATATTTTTACAAAGTACAAGGATGTTTTCTGCCAGTCATAGACTCATACTGTATTTTTTTCCACCTAACCTCCAAAGAATGTAAATAAATATGTTTCATTCATTTTGGTAAGGCATAAAAAAATAGATTGTTTCTGGTTGCCCAACCTATAATAATATTAATGTTTCCTTGCGACCCTTTTGGCAAGATCTTAGGGATGGTACAGCCATTTTTTCACCTTTCTGCACACTTATAAGAACAAAATCAAGTAAGGAAAAAGAACCAGAAACACACAATTTTTTATGCTTTGCCCTGTCTGTGTATTGTAGCGTTTTAGCTTCATTTTACTCATTCCAATCCAGGATAGGTCAGTCCTAATCTTACCTTTTCTAATTTCTTTCTAAACATATCTTTAGTACTTTGTAGGCACAATTCGTGCTGTAGATTTTGCTGTTAGAATCTGGTCTGGTCTGGGCTGGTCAGTGTTAACCAGAAACAAGATTATTTTTTATTCAGACCTATTTGTCTTCATGTACTGTGTTTATATAAGTAACTGTTGTAAAACTTTACTTCTATCATGGATTGTACATGCCTTTTTATGCTAGTATCTTAATGAAAATGTCACACTATTTTTACATTGCTACATTACCAAATACATTCATTCACAAATCTATATACTATGATTTTATTAGAATTTTTATTTCACAGTGAAAAAATGTGATCATTTGTTAAGTATACCATTAATGTGAAATGATTATTTTTGTAAGAACACTGATTTTCAAGAATATTTTAGAATTTGAAGCATTATAATAATGGTTTTGTTAATAAATAATTATGTGTAAGTTTATAATACACAATTTGTATCATTCACACTGTTCAGTATTAAGGTACATGTAGGTGTCAAGACTTTATAGGTAACACTCTGCAACAGATGTAATGTGTCAAGTTCATATCGGATGCTGTCTGAGCCAATATTCTACAACATGGTAAAAATTCAAAAATAGATCAGAAATCCTGAAATTTGACGTCAAGAGTTTATGAAACATCTGCTGCATCAATTTACATTGATAGAGTTGTTAATCTGAAATCACATAAACTAATTTCGCAGGTTAAGCACTTTTACAAACTGTATTATTGGGGTTTATTATAACCATCCATACATGGTGGTCATTTGTGTGTCATGAATTTATGTGCTATTTTATCTATTGTTATATTGTAATTTATTAAAAGTATAATATCCACATGTTGTTTAAGCATATTTTCATCGTGGTTGAAGTTCACCTTCAGCTACTTTGGCGCATGTTTTAACTTGAACAATGTGTGAACTCCCAAGGCATACACCTTGGAAGATGAACCAAAAAACTTTAAACTATCAAAATTGTAAGCATCCCCATATGGAAAATTTGTTCCCAGTTGGAATTTGAACTCTCAGTTATAAGGGGCTGTAAGTGATTTGAGTTTGAGTAATGAATTACATGTATATGACTACTCAAGATGTGCTCAGACCTGCCTCCGTGGTTGATTGGTTATGGTCAATGCAACCTATGTGATAGAAGGTCGTGAGTTCGAGCCCAGCTGCCAATCATGTCTCTTTATCTGAGGAAGTAGGCATTTGCTTATGGAAGATTGGAGTCTAGTTCTGGTTCTTCTTAGCAACGATGGTAAGCTGAACAGTTCGCCTCGTATGACTGACTGTTGAAAAGGGGCGTAAAACCCAAACAAACAAACAAACCAAAAGATGTCCTCTGATGGTGTCAGAATTAACACTGTATAATTTAGGCCATCTTGGAGTGCTGCTTCAATACTACGATCTATGGTAGAAGCTGACCCATGATATGTACAGAGTAGTGGGAAGTCACTGGTTGAAAACATGGTTAAATGAAGGTACAGAATCCATGATAACTGGTTAAGTTAACTGCCTACTGGTTTAAACATATCAATGAAATACCGTAAAATGTAGGCTTGAACCCCCTAAAAAATATTTTGTCAATACTTCAATGATAAGCTGATGATACTGTAAGAGGTGAGTCACAGACGTAAATTGAATTAATCTCATTAAACATCATAAGATTATGAACATGATGAAGAAGCAGTGTGAAATTTATTTACACACACATTTACACACAGAACAAGTTATTAATTTACCAACAACATGTCCGTGTAGTTCAAGTAATGAAACATCAACACATGTAAAACTGAACGAAGCTGTGAATACAACAAATACACGGATCGAGAATATTGAGACAACAGTCACGACCAACTGTAATACTATTACACAACTCAACTACAAGATATTAAACCTAGAGACAAAGTCAAGAGATAGAAATTTGTTGATCTACGGGCTAGAGGAACGAGGTAAAAATACATTTGAAGAGGCAAGTGGTTTCATTTTTGAGTATTTGGAGCTTGAATCCAGTGACATATATATTGTAAATGCTGTGAGAATTGGTCAGTCTAGGCACAGGAGCCTGTTATTCAATCCGGAAAAAAAATTATACTCAATAAAAAATTACCTACGTATAGAAAAAAAACAACAGGAGTGCAATGCCTCCCACTCCCCACCCACATCGCCGATACAAGAATCTCTATTAAACAGCGGTCAACGCGTGAAATTCTGGTCTACATAGTTAAAGGCTATAAAAAGGTAACAAATGCAGGTCCTACCCTTGACATTTTCTCAGTTTTGCTTATCCTATTTCAATAAATCTAAGAGTTTCTCCAGCGGAGGGTGGCCATTGCGTGACGTCATAAGGCGGGTCAAAGATGCTGCTATTAAATGGTTTAATATCAAAATACCATAACAAACTAAACACAACTGAATTACGTAAGGTGTTTAGTGAAAATGATATTGTTTGTTTAACTGAAACATGGGGCTGTACAGACTTTGATTTTCGCGTTGACGGCTTTGAACACTTTGAATTAAACAGAAATGTGAAGCTTAAACATACTACAAGGAATTCTGGTGATTTCATATTCTATACTTGAATCAAAGCTCTGAAGGTACTGCTGTTGTTCGGAACTACAAAGCAGCCAAAAGTAGAATTTCTTTGTAGGGTGAGTTTATGAATCCGAACGATAGTTCGCACATGAATTTCGATGCAGACTTAAGTACTACTAACGCTTTTCTACACCCGCTATGCAGTTGTTAAAGCTGTTCCCGTTCCATGTGCTTTCAGTACTTTGATTTATGATTCCCATCTGATCACAAAAAATAGTTAAGCAAATAGCATAATATCATATAGTCTACATTACCTGCCTCTTTGTATACTCAACTTTTGCAGAATGTAATATCTCACACATGAAGACACACTCGAAGAAAAAGTTACACGTTATAAGCATTAAATCAATCGATTACAATTTCCCGATGAACCACTTTTTGTTAAATATCTGGTTGACACACAGTTATCATCGCATCGTCCATGAATTCAATGATGACTTCTATACGTTTACAATAGAAGCTAGGAACCAGACAAATTAGCAAGTAAAGCACGAGGATTATGACGTCATCCTTCCTTGAAATGTGTGTACTGATAGTAAATACTGTAGTATACCGAGGGACAGGATTGTTTAGATTTTTTACGACTGTCTAGTATTGCTCCTTTACAATATTGCATAGCCATCTGATTTTGACTTATATGTACACAATATTTGAATTTGTATTTATGCCATTGAACTGAAAAAATGGAACTATGTTCGTAGGCGGAAGGTTGAATAAATGGAAGCTGTTCGGTATGCAGGTTTTCAATGAAATCTGAGCGATTTCTGAAATACGGTAATAACTTTATTGTTCGTACCGAACAACAAAAATGATCTATTGATACAAAATGATATCAAACATAATAGTATATCCTACACAGACGATTCACATCTGTAGTGTAAGATCGATAAGAAACATTTTCTATACGATAGGGATTTGATTATATGTTAATGTTATGCCATACCCTCAAACTCTACAAGGAATGCTATTGTTGATAATAATATTTTTGATATTCTCTCCAGTGATATGGCTTCTATTAGTAGCACCTTAGACAAAGATGCTTATTTTATGTTATTTGGAGACTTTAATGCTAGAGTAGGCAATTTACAAGATTATGTCACTGATGATAGCACTAGTTTGTTAGAAGAAAATATTTTACCTGACGATTATGTCCCTGATATACCTTTACCAAGAAATACAAAGGATTTTAAAACCAATACAAATGGGCATTTAATTACTATTAGATTTACTCAGACAATCTACTTTACGCATTGCTAATGGTAGAGTTTGTGGAGATGTTGGTTCATTCACATATGTTAGTAAGTCTGGTTCCAGTTTAATTGATTATTGTATTGTTGATCAACCCTTATTACATTTTATTAACAAATTTATTGTACAAGAACCTAATATACATTCTGATCATTGTTTGGTAGAATTTTCATTTCCATATGTAACGATGTACACGAGGATTTAAGGAATAATACTAGGGTAAATCATGAAGATGATATTGAATGCTTAGATTTTTTCTATAAATGGAACAATAATAAAAAAGATGATTTTCTTGAGAGAATAAATAATCAGGATTTTCTTTCACAGATATGTGAACTAATACAAAGTGTTGATAACAGTAGTTGTCCGGAAAATATTGATTCATCACTTCTGTCTTTTAAAGAGAAAATTGTAAACCACTATTTGTTAAATATTACAACAAATCTGACGTACCTTACAGTAATAATAAGCTGTCAATATTTGATGACTCATGTATGTCTGCACGTGCTCAGTATTACAAAAAATTAAACGTGTATAGAAAAGTTAAGAGTGAACGGAATAGGGTAACTATAGTTTCTTCTCGTACAGCTTACAAAAACAATGTTCGTCGTTTTAATTTCCTACAGGCTAAATCCCGAACAGATAAGTTGTTAAAAGCTAGAGTAAAAAATGCTAAATTATACTGGAGTCTTTTAAAAGAAAGCGCATGCCCAACCAATATTAACGCAAACAGTAAATGTAAAATATCGATAAATCAATTTTCACAATATTTCAAAGCTATAAATAATCCTGCTGACAGGTTTTTTCAGGCATATGAAGACATAATTCACTTTAATGAAAGGTATTTGAATTCCGAACGCAAAATTTTGTTTAAAGAGCTAGATAGCTGCATACACATATCAGAATTAAATTTAGCTTTAAATCAGTTATCAAATAACAAAAGCGCTGGTCCAGATGGTATTATCAATGAATTTTTAACATACGGCCGCCATGTCTTGTCACCGTTTCTTTTAACATTATTCAACAAGATTATTTCCCAACATCCTGGAGGGAAGGCTATATGATACCCATTCACAAAAAACACGACATCTTTATTGATTGTTATTGGCAAACTCTTTACGCGTATTATAAATAATATATTGTCAACATGGGCAGATACATATTATATATATATTGAGGCACAAGCTGGCTTTCGCGCTAATATGGGAACAATCGATAATATATATGTCTTGTATACATGGCATCATAAACCATTTCATAAACTAAAATAAAAAACTGTATTGTGCTTTTATCGATTTCTCAAAAGCCTTCGATTATGTAGTTCATCAAAATATTTGGTATAAATTAATCAAACTTGGATTAAGAGGAAAATTTTCAACATCATTAAATCAATGTACGATTCCGTCAAATCGAAAGTGAAAGTAGGTTGTAAGACAAGTGAATCTTTTGAGTGCTTTCTAGGCGTCCGTCAGGGAGAAAGTTTAAGTCCATTTTTGTTTTCTTTATATATCAATGATCTAGAGGACGTTTTGTACGTGAAAGGTTTTAAAGGCATAGATATAAATTTTATGAAACTATATTTATTAATGTACGCTGACGATATTGTTATTATGTCTGAATCACAGGAAGATTTACAGAACGGTTTAAATATTTTATACTCGTATTGTCAAAGATGGAAACTTAAAGTAAATACTGACAAAAGTAAAATCGTAGTTTTCAGAAAAGGAGGAATATTACCCAAAAATATGAAATTTTATTATAATGACCTAGAACTCGAAATAATCAGCAAGTTTACTTACTTGGGAATTGTTTTACTAGTGGGGGTTCTTTTAATGAAACCCAAACTACTTTAGCTGGTCAAGCACTAAAATCAGTTTTTAAATTAAGAAAATATTTAGTTAAATATACAGATCTGGATATTAAACATTCACTCGACCTATTTGATAAGTTAATTTCTCCAATACTAAATTACGGTAGCCAAGTTTGGGGTTTTCATCATGCGCAAAAAATAGAACGTGTTCACTTACACTTCTGCAAATCTTTATTAGGCGTTAAATCAACCACACAAAATGACTTTATATATGGTGAATTAGGCAGGATAAATTACCAGAGTAGAAGACTTATATCAATTATTAACTTGTTGTTTAAAACAATAAATGCAGATGGTAAGAAATTTATAAAAATAATATATAACATGATGCTAAGTGATATTGATACATTTCCAAACAAAATAATAATTTGGGCTTCTTTATTAAGAGATACATTAAATAGACTAGGTTTTCATGAAGTTTGGTTAAACCAAGGGGAAGGGGATTCTGTTGTTTTTATCAACATATTTAAACAAAGAGTAAATTATAACTTTATTCAAAACTGGAATGCAAGAATAAATGAGTCAACAAGAAGTATATTCTATAGAAACTTTAATGATTTTGGCTATAAATCGTACTTATCTTCAGTAAATATTAAACAGTTTAGATTTGCTTTAACACGCTTAAGAGTTGCTTCACATAGACTCGAAATTGAGTCTGGTAGATGGAAACAACCCGCCACTCCTTTTAATGAACGTCGTTGTAAAATCTGTAATATACTTGAAGACGAGCATCATTTTATGATTGAATGCAAACTTTATAAAAATATACGTCATAAATATATCAAACCTTATTTTTACCAGAGTGCTAGCTTATTTAAAACTATACAATTATTTGAAAGCAATAATGTTGAGGAAATTCGAAATTTAGCTATGTATGTTTACCATTCTTTCTTACTTAGAACCGATTACTTGAAAGAAAATTAATCTTAATTGATTCCTTGTTATTTTATATAATTATACAGTACATATTTGATTTTATTATACCTCACGTGATTTTTTTACTCTGTAGTCTTTTGTGACGTCAGATAGTGACAATCCGTAATGTTTCCCTGTGACATTACATTTCGGCCCGCTTGCCATAACGAAACTGCCCGAAACGAAATTACCGGGTGTCGGGTTTTATTCAGTCTCTGTCGTATCGAATACTATCCTTGTCTAGACACTTTAGGCACTTAGTAGAATGTAATGGTAGTTTGACATCCGGTTTGCTGTATACATTTTGACAGCAAAAGGTACCATGGTCTCAGAAAGAAGCTTCGTTTCAATTTCTTTTATATTTGTTACAATGTTTGTTGCATTTAGTGTCCTTCTTAATTTTTTTTTCGGGATAATAAAATAAATATCACATCCCACATAGGGTGATCGAACGTAATGTTCACCCTTGACAAAGTAATGTCAACCTCGGCTAACGCCTCGGCCGACATTACTTGTCTCGGGTGAACATTACGTTCGATCACCCTATGTGGGATGTGATATTTATATACTAATATGGAACTATCTTGTACAAGGGTGAACGTTTATACATATCAGATCAGCCAAATAATGATGTTAGTATTGGAAATTATAATTCAGTGTAAATGTTATTGTTCTTTTTGCTTGTTGATTTGTTGTTATTATGCTAAGTATGTTCAATCTTACGGTTGTATCTAATGATTATTCTTTATAAGCAGGGTTGGTTAAATGTTTGCCTGCATTTATAAACATGTGTGTGTGTGTGTGTGTGTGTGGGTGTGTGTGTGTGTGTGTGTGTGTGATATTTTGTCTTTTTGTTTGTTTTTTCTATTATCTACTTGTCATCAAATTAAATGTAGTCTAAAGGGCGTGATACAGCCCTTACATTATTAAATTTTATTTGTTATTAGCAATGTTTGCTTAGTAAACTATTGGATTATTCTAATACACTGGTACCAAATTATATCTATCTATCTATCATCTTGAACCAATTATAATATCCATTATATCCATATTTGTTCAGTGATCATTTCTGATCAAAACAAATATGTTGGCTTTATATATGTTATAATCTTAATAAACTTGAACAAAGAACAAGTTACAAATTAAACAACAACAAGTCAATGTTATCATGATGTATTTATATCTTTATATCATAACAGATACACACAACTACATACAAAAGCAATCATCAATGACTTCAAGCCACAAAGTGCCAGACAATCATTTAATCATTTTTATACCATAAAATAAAAGAAAGTATAATGGAGTCCAACTCACCGATTACATATATAGGAACTTGACATCAAGTTGTATAGCTGTAGGAGCTGAGCATAGGCACTCGATTCCGTGATTTTTGTTGTTCGGTACGAACAATAAAGTTATTACCGTATTTCAAAAATCGCTCAGTTTTCACTTTTCCTGCATACCGAACAGCTTCCACTGACCTAGTTTCCGCCTAAGAATATAGTTCCGATATTTCAATTCAATGGCTAAATACAAATTTAAATATTACTTGCATTTAAGTCAAAATTATATGGCTATGCAATATCGTAAACGAGCAATACAAATCAGTCGTAAAAATCTAAACAATCCTCTCCCTCGGGTTATGTACTACAATAATTACTATCATTACACACATTTTAAGAAAGGATGACGTCATAATTCTCGTGCTGTTAATGCTAATTTAGTCTGGTTTCTAGCTTCTATTGTAAACGTACAGAAGTCATTATAGTATTCATGGACGATGCGATGATAACTGTGAGTCAACCAGATACTTAAAAAAGTGAATCATCGGATTAATTTAATGCTTATAACGTTTAAACTTTTTCTTCGAGGCAGATAATGTAAACTGTATATAATAGTATGCTAATTGCTGACCCAGCCAGCATCACTATGTCGGCCCGACGGCGGCTAAAGAGCGGAATATCGACAATATTTGTCAACGTCAATCCGACATAGGGCCGACGTAGGTGGATTTTATAAAAAAGTGTGTATTACACTTAGTGTTAACTTATTTAAGTTCTAACCTATTCTGTAGACATGAATATGTAAAATATAAATGATAAACACGATGAATCTGACTCTTTACATTCGTTCAAATCTCAATATCTAGTAGATGTCGGATTGATGTAGGGCCGATGTAGACGAATGTATTTTGTCATTAATGAGTTAACTGTTTTTACATAATCAATGAGGCGAATGAAAGAAGTGAAGAAGCAAAACGTTAATTTTGCATTATAATGTAAGTATTCATTTACATTTTGAAATCTTAGATAACTTGTAACAAGATTTAAGTATCTAGGTCAACCGCCTGCATTAGTCATTTAGTGCTGACCGCCATATTTGAATTTCTTGAACTAGTGTCAGCAGCAGGTCGGATAGATTCATGAAAATAACAAGTTTTCGTTGCAAGAAACATGTCAATGAGTTTGGAAAATTACTTTAAAAGGCATACATCAACAACAGCGGGTGAATATTGACAGTAAAGTAATTATCTT
This sequence comes from Lutraria lutraria, assembly GCA_964023205.1. Taxonomy (NCBI): domain Eukaryota; kingdom Metazoa; phylum Mollusca; class Bivalvia; order Venerida; family Mactridae; genus Lutraria; species Lutraria lutraria. The sequence continues at coordinate 15,865,444 of OZ026841.1, forward strand.
GGGAACTTATTTTAGCTTGTTGCTTTATTGTCATATGTTTTCGCGACTGTCTATAACAAAAGAAAATTGCTCATGTTACTAATTTCATGTTTATGCAGAATATCTACATTCAAGGAATTTTATGTTATTCATTTGATTTCATTGTTTTACCATAATGGTTTATTTACACCAAAGACCAATGGCCAGTATGTACTCAGTCTAATGATTAAATTCAAAATTATTTCTAAATCTTTGTGTAAAATTACTCTTATTTCCATTTGTCTCTTGTTTTAGCTCCAGACCAGCAGATTTTTACAACTATACAGTATAAAAAAGATGAAGCAGAACTGGTTTTTGAAGTACAGAAAGTGCACTAAATTTCTAAATAATATATTAAACATGATTGATTGGAGAACATTATGCACTTAGAGGATTCAAGGAATTACAACTTTTATTAAATGACAGGTATGTGTGGCTTGTATGGTAAATTTATATCAATTAGACATTGAACTTTCAACTGCTCATATTAATTTATTCTGTATAAATAATGAATGCATGAATAATTATTCTAAAATATTCTAATTATAAATAATATATTGATGGAAATAAGATCTACCAATAAACTCTATTATATAGGAGTATACAAGTATAAATCATGTCATTGTTCTGTTAATGTTGTTAATTTTTTAGTATGACTAGATACCATAGATTGTTATAAGGTACATGTTTGAAATACAATGAATATGTTGTTTTTGAATTTGATTTTATATTTTACAGGTCAACTATCAAGGAAGGATAGCAAGGACACAGCATGGCATACACATGTATTTAGTAGTTAGTCGCCAGAGAGTGTGTCGGACTATACAATGGTTATGTTGTAAGTTGGCAATATACTAGTAACATTCATTGTAAGTTACAAATGTAATTATTATCACATATATATCATATATATAAATATATCTTGTATACCACAATTAGATATTCAAGATTTTAAGCTTGATTACTCTTAGTTGCTGTGTGATATATTGTAATTTGTAAATTGGCTGGGATATTCACCAGCCCGATCAGCTTAGTTGGTAGAGCATCTGACTTGCAAGCAAGAGATCACGGGTTCGAGCCATGCATCGGGTACATTATTTTCCTCTCCCTATTACATTTGATGCCGTTAGTATGAGACTAGCCTCGAAATCCTTTTTTTTAATAAAAAGGAAGGAGCAATGTGGTGGTGTGATACATAAAAGTAATACATTGTATTTATGAATTGGATGGGATATTCACCAGCCCGATTAGCTCAGTCGGTAGAGTATCTGACTTGCAAGCAGAAGGTGGCGGGTTTGAGTCGTCGCATTGGGTACATTATTTTCCTCCTATTACAGCAGTATGATTTAATTTGAACCTAATTATCTACATGAAATAGGAAACTATTTGGCTAATTGCATTAGTTAAAGGAAATGAATTGTGCTTATTGTATGTTTTTAAATACTGTGTTATCAATTTATTGATTAATTATATTGTAGCTGAAGCTGTACAAAGAACAATTCAAAGTGTTTAGGAAGCTGATGTTAAGGTGGTGTTGAGACAGCGCCTATGTAGTATGTACCAACAGTGACGAGGGATAGTGGAAAAAGCAGCGAAAAATAATATTAATCTACTATAAACAATTACATGAATGACCAAAATGAACTTTTATAGTGTTTTTAAGTTTTTGGTTAAGACTTTTGGAAGATATATACAGTGTATTTTTAATTTGTTACTTAGCATTAGTAATTTTGCATTTGTTTATGTATGAGTATGATTAATTGTGTGAATAATTAAATTTAGAAGTGCCAAATAGTACAATATCACTGACCACATTCATATTTTAAAAATAGGATTTCCAGAGTAATGAAAATCTAAGTTATATATTGATTTTTTATTGTATTTTTCATTCTTCGTGTATTTGGGTTTCATTTTAGCTTAATTGTCATAACATGAAATACATTAGATAGTGGAAACATAGCTAGAATTTGAATATATTTTTTATCATAATGGGTCTGGGACTCTATTCCAGTTCATACCCTATGAACTTTCAAGAGATACATTAAGACTCATGTATATCATTTTTCTACTGTTATATTTTGCTCCATAATTTAACAATTAAGCACTTGTTGTTTATTTAAAGAAAGAGAGCAATATTAATCTATCCTTAGTATTAAACCTTAAATTTTACTTTGAAATTATTTCTATTTCATGAAAGGAGTGTCTGGATTTGGAATACTAATCTGGAGCCCAGTCCCATAATTAAGATCATAAGATGTACATGATCACCATGATGTTGATTAAATAAATATAGAAAATACTCTATTTATTTTGTTATCTTAATGAAAGATGACCTGTTAGAAATTAACAAATATATGAAATAACTTGTAGTAGCTTTGTAACCAAACTCTCTCACTCGGGTTTCCTCACATGACAGCAGACTATGATCCATGTATGAACAAGTGTGAGTTTATACAATATTTATCTTACTAGCTTCTGTTCACAGTAGGTCTATACCAGTATTTTAGGGGTCATTAAAGCGATTCCTGGAATATCGGCAGAACATCGGATGAATGTCGGGGAAATCCTGTCGGGCCGACATCGAGCCGCGTTGCAAATTCGAGGCGGGTCGATGTCGGAACGACCAAGATGCCGATGTAGGGCCAACATTGATGGCAATATCGGCTTGATGTCGGGCCGACGTAGTGATGCTGGCTGGGGAACTACTTTTGATGATCAGATAGGAAACATAAATCAAAGTACTGAAAGCACATGGAACGGGAACAACTGTAACAACTGCATAGCGGGTGTAGAAAAGTGTTCGTAGTACTTACGTCTGCATTTAATTCATGCGCGAACTAGTGTTCGTTTTCAAAACTCACCCTACATAGAAATCAACTTTTTACTGATTTGTAGTTCCGAACAACATCAAAACCTTCAGAGCTTTGATTATACGTTTACAGACGTTATTTTTTCAGTTTCACACATCAAACAACGCAAATCTGTCGGAAGAAAAATCATCAATTTTTCCGTTATCGAGTGTATAAAAAAACACGTTTTTATAAACTTGAAAAAATTGAAGATTAATATTTCGACAGATTTGCGTTGTTTGATGAGTGAAATTGAAAAATAACGTCTGTAAGCGTATAAAAATCACGGAATCGAGTGCCTATGGAGCTGTGTATTTTATATAGTTACGATTGATGTCTCGATCAGTGACGGGAATGCTCGTGTAGTTTTATAGTAGTTAATTTTATAAGGATGTTTAAATGTAGATATGTTGAAATACCTGAAATTTTTGCGTACTTTTGACTCACACGGTCAATTTTGATAACATGTTTTTAAAAATGTAGCATGGATGCCCCTCTTTATTTCTTTTTATGTTGTTTAGTATTAGATGTTGTGTTATTTTTTGAAGTTTTAAAATAAAGTGTCAATTGAACAATATATGGATGTTCTTTTTTCAAATTGCCTCAATCATGTGTTGAATACGGTTTCCCTTTTGGAGGAACTTAGATAAAAATTCGAATTGAGGTAAAATTGGACCGATTTTGTCCTTTAAACAACATTTGTACTCTACTCTTATCAAAAAGGTGTATAGATTTTGATTGGTCATTAAGAAACACAGTTTTCAAAATAAGTGCATGTTTTTTATAATCCGCTCAGAGTGGCCTTATAGGGGGTCAAACAATAGGACATATAACTCGCAAACGACCATGTTTTTCTTTTTGTTTTGTGTTAGTGAAGGCCCGCCGGATTATTCTTCATACGTGTATATGCAAAGTTTTAAAAAAACCAGTCCGTTAGAGTTCATTGTGACAAACGTCCGTAATCCAAACAAAACACATTGGGATTAGAAAAATACTCATAGATAAGTCAGAAATAATACACAAAAATGCTTCTGTGGTATCAGATAAAACAAGAAATGTCTTTAAAAAGACAGCCGCGAAGTTTCTTTAATGTTATTTTCACTGTTGAAACCAAAAGTATAATATTTAATATGAGATTCTTAAATTGCCGTTAAAGTGCCGTGTGAACACAAAAAATTATTAATTTATCCCTATAGTCCAATTAGGTCACGTCTTAGTATGTTAATGTTATGCCAGCTAAATAAATTACGTATTTAGTTATATCTACTGTATATTAACTCCAATAAATGTAAAATGTTTCTCAAGAACGGTGTATAACTTTATTTCGACCACATAAGAAATTAAGAATACATTTTCGTACATTTTACTTTACAAATTTTACAACCACAAGAAGTGCACATATCTACTGTATATTAATTCCTATAAATGTACAAAATGTTTGTTACCGTCGAACGGTACATAACTTTATTTCGACCATATAAGATTTCAAGAATACACTTTCGTACATTCCTACATTACAAATTTTACAACCCCTAGAAGTACACATTAAACAATTGCAGACTCGCTATTATTTGGTGTGGTCTTATTTTTCCAACGCTTGTAGATTTCATCCAATGGAAGGAATGGTTGCCCCTGAATCATCCAATAGAATGAGGAATTTCTTCTGAATAATTAATAAGTCATCCCAAGAAATATAGGTCAACCCTTCGCGAAAAGTAATAGAATAACATGGGAATACACTAACAATACAATTGACTACGTACATTAACTAAAACATTATACATGTATATACCCAATATTATCTAGTATTGACGTCCATATTGAACGATATCCCGCTAATAGATTAAAGGCCCATTAGCTTTTTGAATTTAGTAATGTAGAACAATTGATTAAATGATTGTAAAATATAATAAATATATTCTATTTGCTCTAAAACATTGTTCACATAATGCCATTTTAGCCAGATTTCGTTAAAATGTTGTCAGATGCTTTTTCTTATTGTTTGCAATGTCATTGACAAAAATACTCTTTATACTGTGCTAAATTTCTGTATGTACTTCTTGACAATTTTGGAATGTTTATAATGAAAGTTTAAGTCAATTTCACTGATAAGACACCATTCTAGATAAAATAAGACCTACTTTAATTAGCTAATGGGGCTTTAATATTTTTTTGTAAAAATGGGAGCAAAAATATTACTAATCTATGTATCCAGTAATTAGATGTTTCACTTTCAATTATATAACATTTACATGCCTATACTGTATATTGTATATTGAACACCGTCCAGTTATCACCAATTCATGTTACAATACTCGTTTTTCAAATCAATTTACATAGATTTTGCTTCACTACACATATCTTGTCAGATCAAATGTGCCACAAATTGAACTTCTGAAATCGCCTTTTCTTGGAGTCGTGTCCAACAATCCAGTTATTATGAACTACAACTGCATTGGAACGCTGATCATCACTAAACAAGTCAAAATAGTTCCTCCCACTTGGGAAATAAGATGTGTTGAGAGCTACATGACTGACCGTATGGTTGTTTTTTCGCAGCAATTCATTAAACGGTCCTTGGTTTAATTGTGGTGATTCATACAAGAGGTCATGCCATTGTTGAATAAGACTTATTGTGTCTGCATTACTTTTAATGGCCATGAAGCCTGTACACAACGAAGTACGTGTCTCTTCCTGAATTGCAATATCGGCATCTGTATTCAAGAATGGCAATGGGTTTTGTAGCCAAACAGAATCTACGTCAGCATAAATGACATCAGTTCCACTTTTTAGCATGTGTAGTATGTGTTTTGGTCGCATGGATACCAATAATTTGTACTGCTGTCCCTTGTAATTTTGCGCCTCCTTCACGTTCAAATCACTCCTCAAGACAGAGCAATAATTACAAGTTGAGATCAGTTTTTTATAAACTTCATCATCGTCCGCAACAATTGTGATTGGCAAATTTATATCTAATTTCTTAAAGTAACAGAACCAGTTTAGCCAGAAATCAAAGAATGCATCATTAACAGTAAGTAAAAGTGTCCAGTTGCTTGGTTTAGTTGCATTAAAACCAGACGTTGGTTTAAAGGACGAACCAATAACAGAATGTACATATTTTTCCGCTGTCAAATTGTGCTCGTCAGTTCCAGAGGATGTAACATCTTTTTCTTCCTTTTTATGAAGGATTGTGCTGAAACGGGAGAGTATACGCGTTGCTGTCATAAGTTCGTATATTACTAAAACCAGTATAAAACCCAGTAATATACGTACACCGAATTTATTTCCGATCATTTTAATAACTATTTTACGATTTAAATAGAGCGACAAACGTTTTTCAAACCAGGTACACTTGCATTAATCCGTGTTCTTATCAAAGTAAACGAATTCGTATCAAAAGATGAATGCATTTGCACAACTGCTGTTGCGAAATTAAAAATTGTCCAAAGCGTCAAAGTTTTGTCAAGCATCATTATCTCGGTATACAACACATATACAGATATATATGCAATTGATGAGAACACATGTCGCTGCATCGACTAATGTACTAGATTAGCTTGATATCAAAAATGCCAATTATCTACCTTTGCATAGAAAATGCATAGAAAATGCGTATTTTATGTTTGATTGATGACATTGCGAGCTTTCAGAGATATCAGTTGGCTTATCGGGAAAGTTGTCCCCCTTGAAAATCGACTTTGATGACATGGCGGTGACAGGTGCTCTATATAGAGTTATAGAGGCAGTATTTGTTTAACTTGTAATAACTTTATTAATAATTAAGGCACAACATTTTCCCCGTTATGTGCACAATTTTCTTCTTTATAATGATGTAAATTTTAATTATGTTATATATTATCTTCTTGCTTCCCTGATCGTTACAAAATTGGCCCTGTCGGTCTAGATTTTTTATATGAAAAAAGAAGGAAATTTCTAAAATTAAGCAAAAGTAGGAATTTCAAACACCTAGAAAGACATTTTGTAGTATAAGCACAATATTTTCCCTGTTATGTGCACAATTTTACATCTTCCTTCTTTATAATGATATAAATTTCAATTATGTTGTATTTTATCTTCTTGCTTCCCTGATCGTTACAAAATTATCCCTGTCGGTCAAAATTTATAAAAACATTGTGTATTATTAACATACAAGAAAATTCCTATGCAAGAGGCGGAATTCAAGCACCGAGAAAGTCATTTTGCAATATAAGTACAATATTTTCCCAGCTATGTGCACAGTTTTGCATCTTTCTTCTTTATAATGATATAAATTTCAATTATGTTGCAAAGAAATTTCTATAACTAGACATAATAGCGGATATTCAAACATCAAGCATCACATTTTCCCAGTTACGTGCACAAGCTAGATTCTTTGCAGATTCATATTGAATATAATGTATTAATATTATCAAGGACTTATATACATATAAGTCCTTGATATTATCTAACATTTTCTTGCTTCCATGTGCGATCTGAATTGACCAGTTTTGGAAACGTGTTGTTTCTCATAATAAGGTACCTACATGATAATTATAGTTATTTATATATTCCCGTAACCAGGTAGCATGGCTTTAAAGATAAAATCAGTATGACGATATATACAGTATAAGTATAGCTTAGATGTTAGTGTCAGATTGTGAATCAACATTTTTACTGTATAATATAATGAAACTACTAATTCAAGCATAATTTATCGTTTTTTCAATTTATAACTAAAGATCATTAATCTTGATTCAGATGAATTTTGTTCATTTTGTGATCTTTAAAAACATAATTACACATGGTATTTCGTAGCGGTCGGACGTGTTTTTGTGTCGCTCTGATAAAATTCTATTTTTGAGTGAATACGGACTTATTAATTGATTATAAGAAATGGAAACATAGTGAAAACATAATATGGCGGATAAAAAAAATGAAACGAAAACATAAAAAAAGGAAAAAGGGCAGTAGTACTGACGAAGAAACGTTAAAAACAAATAAAGTGCAAAGAAGTGAAGGAGGCCCGACGTCGGGTATAAACAATCAGGATTGTACTGAGGAAATTACTCGAGTAAGTGAAGTTTTAAGTGCTGCCAATTCAGTCCTTTTTGATGATTCGGTGTTTGTTGTTGATTTTAATAGTTCACTGAATGAAAAGGAAGCTATCCCGATAAATATGGCATCTCCATCCAATGCAGACATTATTAGTTACCTACAAAAAATCGAAGCCAAAATAGAAAACGTGGATAAAAAGTTGCTAACATTAGATTCTCTGGAAAAAAAAGTTGATAAATTTGAAAATGACTTAAACAAATTGTGGATTTATGTTCAGGAAGAAAAAAAATCAAATAATGAGAAAATCAACAAACTAGAGGACCGTTTTGAAAATATTGAATTCATGGAGGCGGGTTCTCAATCTAAGATGGAACAGTTAGAAAAAGCCAATTCAAACCTGAAAGATGAATTATCCTACATGAAATCTCAACAAATGAGAAATAATTTAGTCTTTGGTGGTATCACAGAAATTGCAAATGAAACAATGGATGACACTGAACAGATACTACGTAAGCATCTTGTTGAGAACTTGAGAATTGCGCAAGATACTGTTGATAGCCTAAAGATTGAGCGTGCGCATCGTATCGGAGTAAGACGTGGTTCCAACGGAAACATGGCTAAACGTAAGATAGTATGTATGTTCTCCTTTTTCAAAGACCGCGAAATGGTCAGAAAAATGCGGCATCACCTAAAGGGCTCGGACTATTATCTACACGAACAATTCTCACCAGATGTTGTTGAAAAACGCAAGCGTCTTATACCACACTTGAAGAAAGCCAAAGAAGATAATAAAAACGCCTGGATATCATATGACAAACTTTACATAGATGGCAAAGCAGTAAAGGTCGATTAGGAAACACAGGGGGATGGGCCGAAAATATGTGTTTGGAATTGTAATGGACTTATCGAAACTAAATTAAATGACAGGGATTTTAATGACAAAATCTGTGAAAACGATATTATAGTTTTAACCGAAAGTTGGACTGATGAACATTCAGAAATTGATATAAATGGATACACTTGTTACAACTTATATAGAACCTTCAAACATAGACGGGCTAAGAGAAATAGTGGTGGAATGGTAATTTACATCCGTAACTCTGTAAAAGCTGGAGTTCATTTGGTTAAAAATCATTTCAATACTATTGCATGGTTAAAACTAGATAAGACTTTTTTAATTTTGATAATGATGTATACATCAGTTCCACTTTTTAGCATGTGTAGTATGTGTTTTGGTCGCATGGATACCAATAATTTGTACTGCTGTCCCTTGTAATTTTGCGCCTCCTTCACGTTCAAATCACTCCTCAAGACAGAGCAATAATTACAAGTTGAGATCAGTTTTTTATAAACTTCATCATCGTCCGCAACAATTGTGATTGGCAAATTTATATCTAATTTCTTAAAGTAACAGAACCAGTTTAGCCAGAAATCAAAGAATGCATCATTAACAGTAAGTAAAAGTGTCCAGTTGCTTGGTTTAGTTGCATTAAAACCAGACGTTGGTTTAAAGGACGAACCAATAACAGAATGTACATATTTTTCCGCTGTCAAATTGTGCTCGTCAGTTCCAGAGGATGTAACATCTTTTTCTTCCTTTTTATGAAGGATTGTGCTGAAACGGGAGGGTATACGCGTTGCTGTCATAAGTTCGTATATTACTAAAACCAGTATAAAACCCAGTAATATACGTACACCGAATTTATTTCCGATCATTTTAATAACTATTTTACGATTTAAATAGAGCGACAAACGTTTTTCAAACCAGGTACACTTGCATTAATCCGTGTTCTTATCAAAGTAAACGAATTCGTATCAAAAGATGAATGCATTTGCACAACTGCTGTTGCGAAATTAAAAATTGTCCAAAGCGTCAAAGTTTTGTCAAGCATCATTATCTCGGTATACAACACATATACAGATATATATGCAATTGATGAGAACACATGTCGCTGCATCGACTAATGTACTAGATTAGCTTGATATCAAAAATGCCAATTATCTACCTTTGCATAGAAAATGCATAGAATGCGTATTTTATGTTTGATTGATGACATTGCGAGCTTTCAGAGATATCAGTTGGCTTATCGGGAAAGTTGTCCCCCTTGAAAATCGACTTTGATGACATGGCGGTGACAGGTGCTCTATATAGAGTTATAGAGGCAGTATTTATTTAACTTGTAATAACTTTATTAATAATAAAGGCACAACATTTTCCCTGTTATGTGCACAATTTTCTTCTTTATAATGATGTAAATTTTAATTATGTTATATATTATCTTCTTGCTTCCCTGATCGTTACAAAATTGGCCCTGTCGGTCTAGATTTTTTATATGAAAAAAGAAGGAAATTTCTAAAATTAAGCAAAAGTAGGAATTTCAAACACCTAGAAAGACATTTTGTAGTATAAACACAATATTTTCCCTGTTATGTGCACAATTTTACATCTTCCTTCTTTATAATGATATAAATTTCAATTATGTTGTATTTTATCTTCTTGCTTCCCTGATCGTTACAAAATTATCCCTGTCGGTCAAAATTTATAAAAACATTGTGTATTATTAACATACAAGAAAATTCCTATGCAAGAGGCGGAATTCAAGCACCGAGAAAGTCATTTTGCAATATAAGTACAATATTTTCCCAGCTATGTGCACAATTTTGCATCTTTCTTCTTTATAATGATATAAATTTCAATTATGTTGCAAAGAAATTTCTATAACTAGACATAATAGCGGATATTCAAACATCAAGCATCACATTTTCCCAGTTACGTGCACAAGCTAGATTCTTTGCAGATTCATATTGAATATAATGTATTAATATTATCAAGGACTTATATACATATAAGTCCTTGATATTATCTAACATTTTCTTGCTTCCATGTGCGATCTGAATTGACCAGTTTTGGAAACGTGTTGTTTCTCATAATAAGGTACCTACATGATAATTATAGTTATTTATATATTCCCGTAACCAGGTAGCATGGCTTTAGAGATAAAATCAGTATGACGATATATACAGTATAAGTATAGCTTAGATGTTAGTGTCAGATTGTGAATCAACATTTTTACTGTATAATATAATGAAACTACTAATTCAAGCATAATTTATCGTTTTTTCAATTTATAACTAAAGATCATTAATCTTGATTCAGATGAATTTTGTTCATTTTGTGATCTTTAAAAACATAATTCCTGGGACCAATATACACATATAGATAATTTTAACAAAACAAAGTGCGGAAAGATAAGCATCAGAATTAAATTATAGAAACATAATGAATGGCTTTAAATTAGCTGTTGAGCACAACCCGGTCATAAAAATATAAAATAATTAAACTTGTTTCCATCAGAGACGTATAATACTGTTATCAAAATTGACCGTGTGAGTCCAAAGTACGCAAAGATTTCAGGTATTTCAACATCTACATTTAAACATCCTTATAAAATTTACTACTATAAAACTACACGAGCATTCCCGTCACTGATCGAGACATCAATCGTAACTATATAAAATACACAGCTCCATAGGCACTCGATTCCGTGATTTGTATACGCTTACAGACGTTATTTTTCAATTTCACTCATCAAACAACGCAAATCTGTCGAAATATTAATCTTCAATTTTTTCAAGTTTATAAAAACGTGTTTTTTTAAACACTCAATAACGGAAAAATTGGTGATTTTTCTTCCGACAGATTTGCGTTGTTTGATGTGTGAAATTGAAAAATAACGTCTGTAAACGTATAATCAAAGCTCTGAAGGTTTTGATGTTGTCCGGAACTACAAATCAGTAAAAAGTTGATTTCTATGTAGGGTGAGTTTTGAAAAAGAACGATAGTTCGCGCATGAATTTAATGCAGACGTAAGTACTACGAGCGCTTTTCTACGCCCGCTATGCAGTTGTTACAGTTGTTCCCATTCCATGTGCTTTCAGTACTTTGATTTATGTTTCCAATCTGATCATCAAAAGTAGTTCAGCAATTAGCATAATATTATATATAGTTTACATTACCTGCCTCTTTGAATACTCAACTTATGCAGAATGTAATATATCATACATGAAGACATGCTGGAAGAAAAAGGTTAAACGTTATAAGCATTAAATTAATCCGATGATTCACTTTTTTAAGTATCTGGTTGACTCACAGTTATCATCGCATCGTCCATGAATACTATAATGACTTCTATACGTTTACAATAGAAGCTAGAAACCAGACTAAATTAGCATATACAGCACGAGAATTATGACGTCATCCTTTCTTGAAATGTGTGTACTGATAGTAATTATTGTAGTAACCCGAGGGAGAGGACTGTTTAGATTTTTTACGACTGATTTGTATTGCTCGTTTACGATATTGCATAGCCATATAATTTTGATTTAAATGCAAGTAATATTTTGAATTTGTATTTAGCCATTGAATTGAAATATCAGAACTATATTCTTAGGCGGAAACTAGGTCAATGGAAGCTGTTCGGTATGCAGGAAAAGTGAAAACTGAGCGATTTTTGAAATACGGTAATAACTTTATTGTTCGTACCGAACAACAAAAATCACGGAATCGAGTGCCTATGCTCAGCTCCTACAGCTATACAACTTGATGTCAAGTTCCTATATATGTAATCGGTGAGTTGGACTCCATTATACTTTCTTTTATTTTATGGTATAAAAATGATTAAATGATTTTCTGGTACTTTGTGGCTTCGATATTTTGTTTACATTGAAATTGGACTGGAGATGTTACAATTATATTTCATACATGAAATTTACATCAACTGAGCGGGAATGAATTACATATACATATATATACTAATGTTACAACATTCAACAGTGATGATAAACAACACTTAAAGAAATTTATCTTTGTGATTTATCTTGATTGTTTTTTTTTCACGAAATATTTAAGTGATATAGTACAAGGGTTGAGTAATATTTTTTCAAAGGACAAGGCTTAGCATGTTTTTTTCTCAGCTTTTTCCACATAACATCCAAAGAATGTAACAAAATTTAAAAACTTTAAAAACATAAAACATTGCATGTTTCTGGCTGCCCAATTAACCTATCTTCATGTTCCTTGCGACCCTTTTCAGTTTTTGGTAAGGTCCGATTTATCCATTTATTCACCTTTCCGCATGTATTTATGAACGAAATAAGAATGAAAGTTTTCCTCCCTATACCTTTTTTAATGAGAAAGTTGAATAACCAGAAACACACATTGTTTTTATGCAATGCACTAACATTATTAATGTAGTGTTTTAGCTTCGGTTTACTCATTCCAGTGGTATTTTCTATTCATTTCATTGACTGTGTTGAATTTGTTCTTAAGACAGAAAAATTAATTGTTGTGTTTTTTTTAGTACATGAACATAAAACAAGGATATGTATATAGGTCCCAAACTATTGAAACTAACCATTTCTATTTCCTTCTTTCTAAACCTATCTTTGGTACTTTGTAGGCACAATCCGTGCTGTAAATTTTGCTGTTAGACTCTGGTATTGGCTGATCAGGTAACTTGAAAGCTTAGAGCTATTTCTTCGTTTTCTGTGTATATATGAGTCGTAAAACTTTACTTCTACTATCATCGGGTTTGTACATAGCCTCGTTATGCTAGTATATCTTAATAAAATAATGTTATACAATTTTACATTGCTACATTATCAAATACATTCATTCACGAATCTAAAGGTTTTTTATTTCACAGTGAAAAAATGTGCCCACATGTTAACAATACGATTGTGAAAGGATAAGTTATATATGAACCCTAATTTATGCGGAACATTTCTGTAACTTGGCCGGTCTTATCGGCAAAGTTGTCTCCCTTAAAAACGTCTTATCGATCACTCCGATAACGTTTATCGATAAACTGATTTACTATAGATTTATATAGGAGCTGTATGGTTTAACACTAATAACTTGTTTATAACATTAAATGAGAAAATTTTATAACCTCGTGAAGTAATCTTCATTCTCTGCACTTTATTTCAATATATTTTTTTATTAATGTGGTATGTGAACTTATTGCTTCCATTTCCGTTTGAAGTTGGTGACTATCGTTCGTTCATAATTATATATGAAAAATGTCAAAATACTCTAAAACCTCGTTTTTGACAGGCCATAAAGTTGTTTTTTACTAAAATGACATTTTTTTATAACCTCGTGAAGTATTCTGTGGTGTCCAAGCTTTATTACAATATATTTTTTAAGAAATTTGAAAATGTGGAAATTGCTTCCAATTTAGTTTGAAAATGGAGATATTCGCGTTCAAGCGCGCGTTTCCGTATCAATATTGAAGTAAAATGTAAGTACATTGTACGTGTACAGTAGTCGATGTAGCAACTACCGAATTAGTTGTTGTTAGTATGACCTTTCATTCATTTAACACGTGACTAATTGTTAAATTGCTTTAGCAGGTGTATAATTTAAGTCGGTATAGTTTTACCATGTTACAAAAAACTGCTAATTTTTAGCAAACTGTTCGATAATTCAATAACTCGATATACATTTATTTTCTTAACCAGTTTATATAAGCGGGTCTAAAAACTCAAAATATAACCATGGCTACTTTACAGTCCTGTGAATATAAATATATCTATTACAAATTAATAAATGAAGGCAGATGAAGGTGAAATTCAATTATTTTCTCGTGCATGTTTTACGGGAAACATATTCTGTAGAAAGGATTATCTTCAGAAAATATGTATGTAAGATTTTGTTATTTATCACGCTTTATAAAACTACGATTTGTCTAAATTTTTCCAGTCGTGAGCTTGCTGGGTCAGAAACATAGATTAAGTGATTTTATAAACTCAGAAGTATATTCCAATTATTTTTTAAAGCCCAATTTATTTTGAATGTAGTAAATCAAAACAATAGATAAATTGATAATAAAATATGAGACATATATTTTATTCGAACCAATTTTGATGCACAACAACATTTTACACAATGCCTTTTTTAGTATCATCTAGTAAAAATGTTGTCAAATGCTTTTTCTTATTTCTTTGCAATATCGTTGAAAAAAGACCGTAATAAATAAATATAGTGCTATATTTCTATATGTACTTCTTGATTGAAAAGAATATTAAGAAAATGCATTCGTGTGGATACGTTTTATTATCTGATACAGATATGGCTAAAGCCTCTGACCACTTTTATGACTGATGATAAACAATTAAAAGGATGTTACGTAATATTTATTGATTTTATCGCCCTGTTAAAGGGATATTGCTCATTCATGCAGTATCGACCGGGTGTTAAAATTGACATACACTGTTTGATATACGCCATTTCAAATTAAATACCAATTTATTGTTATCATTATTGAAAGTCCCAAGAGATTTACTAATACAGTTCTACTAGGACAGTAACCAATATATATATAAATTTAAAGATAGATAATTCTTTATTTATGATTTATGCCGATGGCACATCATCACAATAAATATATAGAAATACGTGATATTGTACGTAAACAGTGAATGAGTAAGACTAACAAACAATACCTGATTCTCGCGCACACACTCGCACATGCATACCCCAACACCCTTAAAACATTAAATATCAAATAGCTAAATTTAAAGACATTGGACAGCTCCTATTTAAGTGACCCCAAAAGCAACAGGAGGTCTATTCTCTTAATTGTTTTATTGCCCCTTATCTGTCTAATCCTGTCTGGTCACGGTCAGCTTAGTGTCTGGTTAAAAGATTTATGGTGATAATTAGGTTATGAAAACCTTTTGTTGCATTTATAAGCATATAAAACAAATTATATTGAATACTGATACTATTAAAAAAAAAATAATCAGAGTTTCCTATATCTTGTTTGCCTTACTTAGCACAGTCATTAGAGATCGCGTTCCAACAACGACTTGTATCTGGTCGGGAAATAAGAATCACTATGTCAGTTTGACTTGTCCCCGAGCTGTGTAAAAACATGCATTTTTTAGAAATGCGAAAATTGAAAAATTAACCGTGACCGTAGAAAAACTCAACATATTTTGTTCTGTCGAACGATTAAATTTTTGAATTATATATTCATATAATTATTTCCTTTAGTAGTGTGAAACAGGGGTGCTATATATCCCTGTGTGAAATGAATATATATGCACGTATAGAACTGTGTTCTGTAAGGTGTTTTATTCCGAAAAATTAAAATATGTTACTGCTGTAATATTTCATCTAATAGTATGTACTTTCCTTGACCTTATATAAAGTCATTAAATTTGAATCAAACAACATCAGTTTACTGCTGGTTTGTTAATGTTATTCACATCAGTATGCATTTATTCATTTAAAGATCAACATTAAAATATGTAATAATGTATTTTAAAAACAAAAATATGACCTTTTTCTTTTAATAATTTTTTATTGTGTTGAAGACCAAGACCCTTCAATATCAAATTCCCTCAAACTCAGATCGCACAAAAAAACGACCAGGAGATATAGATCTAGGTTTAACGCTAAATAATCCATATTCGATAAGGTTAACTTGCTAAAATCAATACTGACCACTTATTGGTTTTTTGGCGTAAAGGGAAACAACTAGTTTATCACACAGGTAAACAAATCAATAACGACAGGAGTTGTCTTTTCATAGGGAAATAGCGTCAATGTTCCGCATGATTTTTAAGCATAATTTCATCATTATAATTATAATTGTATTGGTATCGTTTATTAACAATTATGTGTAAGTTAATGGACGGATCTTTATTTAACACATAAATTTGTATCATTCACACTGTTCAGTATTGAGGTAAATGTCAGGACTTCATGGGTAACACTCTGCATCTGATGCCAATATTCTACAACATCGTTTTTTAAAAAAAAAACAGATGTTAGCTTTGGTATAAGAAATCCAAGAATTTTACGTCAAGTTTTTTATTATAAAACATCTGCTATGTCAATTTGCGTGTCTTTTAAAAAAGTGGTTAATCTGACATCAATCTGATATCTTACAAACTGTATTTTTTGTGTTTATTTCCACCATCCATGCATGATGGTCATTTGTGTGTCATGAATTTATGTGCTAGTTTATCTATTGCTACAACTTACGAGGGACGTTCGATAAGTAATGTGTATTGTGTACTATTTTAAAAAGAACCGACTTTAATGGTCAAAATAACTTTCCTTCCCTCAAAGTATTTCCCATGGTTAGAAATACAAAACTTCAATCTGTGAATACATTTATGAAATGCGTCACGGTTGGCTGATTTGGATACTTCTCAAAGACACTGACGAACAGATGAACCAAGGGCTCTTCCGGATTGATATCGACGATCAGATAAGAACTTTTTCAGTTTTTGAAAACGGAAAACGTCGCAGGGAGCAAGATCTGGAGATTGCCGTGTGTGCGACAAGAAGGTTACCTTCTCTGACTTCAGAAATTGGTTTACAATGCCAGATATATGTGGTGGAGCATTATCACGGAGTAGGCAAGCATGTTGAAAGCCACCATCTACACATCGTTTTTGATAATATATCTAAAGCTTTCTAAGTACAACATCACCGTAATGCCGCCGACATGTGCTAGGTTTGCCATTAGGCACAGAAATTCTTTTGGCTATTCCATCACCAAGATGGCCCTCTTTGCTCATTGCCCTTTTTACAACTATACGCCGTTCACTGCGTTTGATAAGCCATATCTTGTTTCCAGCTTTCCTAACTGTACTGATTTAATGAACCCAAGTCTCATCACCAGTATTAATGTTTGAAAATTGTCTATAGTTGAAATTTGGGGAAAAAAGCAGTTGTTTGCCGTTTGCACACACGTACCTATTTTGATCATCTGTTTTAAAAAAGTTTTTAAAAAATTCATCGGATCGTTTTTTCACTGTTGAGGCGACTGAAAGAAAAATGTATCCTTTTTTTGGCATTGTAAATTGCCACCCCTGTAGAGTTCGTGTCAAGTTACCTGACATCTTTTTAAATTTAATGACGGCGAAATGACTTTTTCGGATTTGTAAATGATTCAGCATTGTAGTAGAAATAACTTGCATATCTTAAAATACAAAATTATCGGAGCAATACAGAAAATAACGTGAAAATCAACGACAAAACATACCGGTCCGCTAGGTGGCCATTTTCTTCGGTTTCCATGGAAATATCATTTGAATATATCATGTCTGTATTAGCCAATACCTTAAAGGATGTTTATGCAAAATTTCTTAATCGTGGGTCGACGTCTAAAAAAATTACCATTTTTCTGGAGGAAACCCGCGATCTACCTTAAAGAGGATGGGAGTCTAGTACTGGTTCTTCCAAAGAACAATGGTGAGGTTAATTATCGGCCTAGTATGACTCTGTCTGTTGGAAAGGGACGTAAAACCCAAACAAACAAACAAACCGACCAAAAGATGTACTTGATGATGTCACAATTAAGCTGATGATACTGTAATAAGTAAATTGAATAGATCTCATTGAGATAAGATTATGAAGAAGCATGGTGAAAATATGTGCATGATGCAGATCTTAAACAAGTTATTAATTAACCATCGGAACATCTTAGTAATTCTTAAACAACTTAGACGATCTTCATTTACCAACAAAACTTCCGTGTGGTTTTTGAACAAACAACAAGTCAATCTTATCATGATGTATTTATCATAACAGATGCACACATACACACAAATTTGATGACAGAAGCATGACTACATACATACAAAAGCAATCGATGACTTCAGCAACAAAGTACCTGACAAGCATTCAAGTATTTTTTTTCACACTATAAAATGGTGAAGTGAACAATACACTGAGATGAAAATAATTTGACATGATGGCAATTTTTGCTGGTAAGATGATACATGTATGTAACAGCAGAGCAAATTCATAATAGTAATTGAACATTTAGGAATAAAAAAAATGTTTTTGCCTCTGGTTATAAGGTCATTAAAAGGTAGGTATAGGGAATCTTATTTTATTCTTTAAAGCATGCAGAAAGCCCAAACTGTGAGTGAGGAGATAGTGGACATACCACTCCAAAAGCTTAATAAAAAGTCTAGCATCGCAAGAAAATTAGGGTTGGTTTGGTAACCAGAACCAAACTATATTTTATGTCTTACAGACATTTTCAATTTGTAGAGGATAATGTAGCAAATTTCCAGCCTAGTTTTGTGCTGTGATTTCCCCGCTACTTTACACTATGGGAAAATCACTTTTTCGCTTTCGCGCTGCACAAGTTTCGTAGCGACTCCTTTTGACCCCTTCCGAGATAGCTAAAATATCAAGAAGATGTGTCCTTTAATTTTCTTTATTTTCAAGATAATAAACACATATAAAGTCAAATTGAAGAGTCTGTTAATTAAAATGTACATAACAGAAATATAGTTACAATTTCAATAAGAATAATAACTATAATGAGTAAGAACTTATTATTACAACAATAAGATTGAACAAATGTTAAATAAATGCAAATCATGATTTGAATCAATAATGTTCAATAACATATATCTAGTGCAGAAACAATTACAGAATTTAAACCTTACGGAAATGAATGTTGTTTCTGCCTTAATCATTTAAGAAATATTTGTTATCTGTATAATACACAGTAAATTGCATAGCTTATATATATTCAATAGAATTTAATTAAATGAGTACATAAAAAGTTCTTAACGCCAAAATCAATATGACGCAAGATGTGATTTAATAAATCACCAAATATGCAGAATCATTGATATTATTTAATGAAAACTATTTCCATTTAATTAACACATTATCATTAACACACTGTTTTACTACAGTTAAACATTACAAGAAATATTAAACAAAAGTTTATCAACATGACATTACTTTCACAAAATAATTAAAAGTCATAAAAAAAATAATACAAAATTCTTACCTAAAATATCAAGAAGATGTGTCCTTTAATTTTCTTTATTTTCAAGATAATAAACACATATATAAAGTCAAATTGAAGAGTGACTTTACCACAGAAGGACACATCTTTAAACAAATCCCTAAAATGGGTTCGAACCAATGAAAAACCGCGTTAAAGAATTGTTCATACCAAGGTAGCCAATGAAAAATGGACACCGAAAAATTTACGGGCTATTGTTTGACAGATAACGTTAAAATTATCTTATGAGCTTCCGGTCACTTTTTTAAACAATAAAATCATTGAGCTATTATTATAAACATTAGATTAGTTATAAAAAGACATAATTACTGCACTAGCCGTCAGCAGCTAGGGAAATTCAATACAGGGATATCTTAATTAAACAATTAAAATCACTTATAATAAGTTTATACCCTATGGCTATAAAATGCGTTTGATGCATTGACTTTAACAAGAGTCACAAAATTACAAGTAGAGAAGGCAAAAAAATATCAAAATTACATTTATTAAAATTAAATTTGTACCAAAATTTACTGCATAAAACTAGCAAGAACCCTGTACATAGAGAAGCTAATCTTAAGCTTATTTATTTTTGTAGCACTTAATGATGCCTGATCACCAATGCAAAGTCTATAATAAACAGTCACAGTCAAGCAATAAACACTCATATAGACAAAAATAATTTAATTGAGCAACTAACATAAATATAGTTAATGGACCCAATTACCCTCTCATGATCTCATCTATAGCTAACATTTAATCAACATTCACAAAGATCAGTATTTCAAAAATGAAATTGACAAAGTTAATCATACTAATATCATGGTTGTAAATTATTCCAATACATGTATAGTACAAGACTCTAGATGAATTATTTGTTTTAGAGGGTTAAACATCGTTTTTTACCAATACTGTATACATCTTTAAATTTTGGAAAGTTAAATATTGGCGGTGGTCAAGAATTGGCGATTTCTTAAAAATCCGCCAAAATAAAACATACATTGTCCGGGTTCATCGAAACGAGGCTCAATATAATGGCGGTATTTTGAAAATCTCTTGACGAATATCGTACACTTTATTGTGTTTACAGTGTATAAAACGAACTATAAAAGTGTTTAATAAGTCATAAAAGTACGTATAGTGACATATCAGTTATTTGGATAAATGTGTGTTGCCAATTTGTGACATTATGTCGGATAAAAAGGACACTAAAGGTAAGCAAAATCCAAACAAAGAGAATAACGGCGACCAAAAATCACAGAACCGTAATGATAATACAACGAGTGCCGGTGACCACCCAATGTTTCAGCACCCTGGTATGTTCATGCCACCATATCCAGCAGCTCAACCCACGTATTTCCCTCACCCGGGTATACCTATTCCGTTTGCTTCACCAGGGAAAATGGCGGGCCAAGATGGCGGCCCCATGTACGATCTTATTCACGAAATAAATAGCAGACTTAAAACAATTGAAAATAATGTTGCAAAATTAATACCACTGGAGAAAGAAGTCACTAACCTGAAATGCCAAATGTCTTGTGTGCAGGCAGAACAGAAATCCTTGGCCTCACGTGTAATGGATGTTGAAACATTCTGTCAAACCTTCAGTGACATTTCTGATGATTTTTTGAGAACAAAACGTAACTTACAACAAGATATATCCAATCTGAACTCTAAAATAACTCCTATTCTTGACAATGTTGATACGACACAAAACCAAAACACAGTTTTATATGAAAAATTACTTGAAATACAAACTACATGTATATCTCTTCAGCTTGTTGTCTGTATGGACCTGGACTTGTTTTATAATATTCAAATATATAATTCAAAAATAGATCAGAAATTCTGAAATTCGACGTCAAAAGAGTTTATGAAACATCTGCTGCATCAATTTACATTGATAAAGTTGTTAATCGGACAACACATAAACTAATTTCGCAGGTTAAGCACTTTTACAAACTGTATTATTGGGGTTTATTATAACCATCCATACATGGTGGTCATTTGTGTGTCATGAATTTTTCTATTGTTATATTGTAATTTATTAAAAGTATAATATCCAAATGTTGTTTAAGCATTTTATCACTGTGGTTGAACAGTTTACCTTCTGCTACTTTGGCGCATATTTTTACTTGAACAATGTGTGAACTCCCAAGGCATACACATTAGAAAGATGAACCAACCAACTTTAAACTATCAGAACTCCTAGCATCCTCATATGGAAAATTGGTTCCCAGTTGGAATTTGAACTCTCAGTTATAAGGGGCTGTAAGTGATTTGAGTTTGAGTAATGAATTATATGACAACTCAAGATGTGCTCAGACCTGCCTTCGTGGTTAAGGTCAATGCAACCTATGTGATAGAGGGTCGTGAGTTCGAGCCCAGCTGCCAATCATGTCTCTTTATCTGAGAAAGTAGGCATTTGCTTATGGAAGATTGGAGTCTAGTTTTGGTTCTTCCCAGCAACGATGGTTAGCTGAACTGTTCGCTTCGTATGACTGACTGTTGAAAAGGGGCGTAAAACCCAAACAAACAAACCAAAAGATGTCCTCTGATGGTGTCAGAATTAACACTGTATAATTTAGGCCATCTTGGAGTGCTGCTTCAATACTACCATTATCTGATGATCTATGGTAGAAGCTGATCAATGCCATATGTACAGAGTAGTGGGAAGTCACTGGCTGAAAACATGGCTAAGTGCTGGTACAGAATCCATGATAACTGGTTAAGTTAACTGCCTACTGGTTTAAACATATCAATCAAATACCATCAAATGTAGGCTTGAACACCCTAAAATTATTATGTCAATACTTCAATGATAAGCTGATGATACTGTAAGAGGTGAGTCACCGACATAAATTGAATTAATCTCATTAGACATCATAAGATTATGAACATGAAGAAGCAGTGTGAAATGTATTTACATGCAATTCTCAAACAAATAACAAGTTATTAATTTACCAACAACACAACTTAGTAGTCCTTGTACAAAGAACAAGTTATAATTTACCAACAACACATCAATACATGTAAGTAGTTCTTGAACAAAGAACAAGTTATGAATTAAACAACAACAAGTCAATCTTATCATTACCGGTATGTATTTATATCTTTATATCATAACAGATGCACACATACACACAAATTTAAAGTCTGAAGCATGATTACATACAAAAGCAATCAATGACTTAAGCCACAAAGCACCAGACAATCATTTACAATACACTTTATAAGCAGCACAGTATACTACTTTTTACCTAATATATATTTTTCAAAAAGAAATATAAATGCAATTCTTTGTACCCTGACACTTTAAAACAAGCTTTTTAATACTTAGTTTATAATACATATGAAGGTGCTAAAATGGTGAAGTTTTAAAACAAGCTTTTTAATACTTAGTTTATAATACATTTGAAGGTGCTAAAATGGTGAAGTGAACAATACAGATGCAAATAATTTGACATGATGGCAATTTTTACAACGTTGACTTGGTTTTAAATTGGCAAGAATCACATTAAGATGATATGTAACAGCAGAGCAAATTTTTAAGTGATTGAACATAGAAGAATAAAAAAATGTTTTTGCCTCTGGTACATGTATAATGCTCATTAAAAATTGGATAGGTACATGTAGTTATAGGGAATTTTTTTTTATCGTTCTTTAAAGCATGAAGAAAGGTAAAACTAGAGATTTCGGACATACCGCTCCTAAAGCTTAACAAAAAGACTAGCATCGCAGAGAAAATTAGGCTTGGTTTGGTAACCAGAACCAAACAATATTTTATGTCTTACAGAAATTATTCGTTTTTTTTCCAGCCTAGCAAGAACCCTTTACATGGACAAGCTAACCTTAAGCTTTTAAATTTATTTTTGTAGCACTCAATGATGCCTGATCACCAATTCAAAGTCTATAATAAACAGTCTCAGTCAAGCATTAAACACTCATATAGACAAAAATAATTTAATTGAGCAACTAACATAAACATAGTTAATGGACCCAATTACCCTCGCATGATCTCATCTATAGCTAACATTTAATCAACATTCACAAAGATCAGTATTTCAAAAATAAAATTGACAAAGTTAATCAAACTAATATCATGGTTGTTAATTATTTCAATACATGTATAATACAAGACTCAAGATGAACTATTTGTTTTAGAGGGTTAAACACCGTTTTTTAATGACATATCATTTACATATACAGTAAGGCCCCTCTTATTCGAATGTCGTTGGGCCCTGAAAAATCATTCAGATAATCCATGGCTTCGAATAATCCATTTCAGTATAATGTATTGGTTGGAAACAATAAATTCCATACTGTAAAATCGTTACAAACAATATGGTTAACTTAACGATAATTAAACTGTTGACACGCTTCGTGTATGAATTGATGTTACACATTGTTTGTCACACGACATTTGATTCTCAATCGGCCATTGTTAAATTGACGATTTCGAATAATAGGTGTGAAAATACGTGCATTCGTAACTTTAGGGACCAAATAATGTATTCGGATTACACCTGGTATTCGTAAAATCCGATTCGTATAACCGGGGTTCGTTGTACTTGAAATATATAGAGACGCAATCGGGACCGTAGATTTTATTCGTATAATACCGGATATTCGGATAATCGGTGTTCGGATAATCGAGGTTTTACTGTACATGTATATATGGTGACCAGTTCATCTTTCAAGTTTTCCTGGACTGTACTCTTATCAGTTCTAACATTTTCTTACATAAGGAGCTGGCACCTTATCCACATATAGAGGAAAATCAACATTTTTGTCAGATTATTCATAGAACAGTATGACCTGTCATACATGTACCCCAGATAGTCTGGTTTCTAGTCCAGTGCACTATCCACTGGTTCATGGCCACACATAATGATTCAAAATGAACTAAATTTGTTTTAGTCTTGTGTTGTTTCAGAAGTGAGCTCAGCAATTCAGTAATTTCTAACCTAATTTGTCAAAAACTTAAGCACTCAATTCTGATAAGATACAGCAATGTAAAGTTAAACCTGTGTGAATGGTCACCTCCGAATAAAGGAGGCCATCCTGTGAATAAAGGTCATTCTATTAAAACCTGTCATGGATTATTTAGAACAAAATGACATTCAAATAAAGATCGCCTTTCAATAAAGGTCACAAGATCAATTTTGAAGGATGGCCATTGTTTACAGGTTTGACACTATACAATAAATAAGAATTACGTAATAATTACTTCAGTACAATTCTAATGTTGATGAATTCATCATTACACATTTTATAAAAACTTTCTTTAACACAATATCTATGCACATTCCTAATGTACATCTTAAAAGATTGACTAGAATGACCTACCAAGCCTTAATACCAGGACAATAAATACAACCTAGATTTAAATTAATAGTATACCTGTTGTTCTAAATTCATCAAGGTAGATAAAGGTTGATTAATGGAATGGAATGAAATAATCCACATAAACAATATTGAATTTGTAATATTTTTAGATGATATATTGCCTGATATTAATGATTTGATGTGTACTTAAATTTGTATCAAATGTCAATGCATTCTACTAAGGGCTGTCATAGATTCGAATCATATTGAATTATCATTTTTTTTGTCAATCAATAATGGATACACATAATCAAAATATCAATATTATGGAAGAAACTAACAAGTAAATGCTTTCATTTTGAATACAGGAAAACTTAGTCCTGGGGCCATTTTTAGAGATTGTCCTGTTTAAAAGGTCTGTCTGAGTTTATTTCAAAATGAGTCATTTTTTGCTGCTTAGATCTCCTGAAGTGCACAGAAAATCAATATTTTAATTTTACTTTTAAAGTCTTTGGTAGTAAATATACCAGAAATTTCAAATGAACATTTAAAAATCAGACAGAAAATAACAAAACTAGGACCATTTTTTTACAAGAAGTACCGGTATAGTATACTAGTGCAAAGAAACCAGATAAATCAATATTTTTACATTGATTAAAACTTCCCAATAGCCTAGTTGTCACGACTCAAAAATTCCCAATCTGACTGGACACTGACTCATTCCCAAAGAGATGAAAAAAATCACGGAGGTATCATTGTCTTGTTTATGTAGAAGTATAAATGTAATAATATTTTATGTACTTTCATAAATGATTTCCCAATTTATCAATAGTGTCCATATGCAAAAACTGAATCATTGACAGCCCTATGTGAAACATAGGTTCTATATACTACAGCCAAAAAAAACTTATAACAAATCTAGATACAACATAGATACTTCCAGGCACAACATCATTTTCACAAAATTAATTACTAAAAATATAGAGTCCGGCTCTTTATTAACATTTATTATATTCAAAACTCCTCTTCATCTAACTAATGGGTGAGTAATGCTAATTGATGCCAGACATATGTTAGTTCAAAAATGGAAACTAAGTTTGAAATGAAGATGCAAAATTTCACATGATTTATTTTATGTCTCACCTTGGTTTTAAGTTAAACTATAAATAAAACATCAAAAATGGTTAAAGAATTTCATAAAATTATACAAAAATTGCTTTTACTTAGTCTAATCGAATATCAATCAATTCTGACAACCAGGTGAAATTAATCAACTTCAGAATTAGGGCTGTGGCGAGTATGCTAGTACTCGGGTATTCACGAATCAAATTAAAAATCGAGTATGAATAATCGTCATAACTGAGATTTGTGGTTCGTAATTTTGTTTTTTACATAAAGTGTATTCTTTGTTCTTAAAAATCCCTTTCTCTGAATATGAATTTCTCATCATAGACTTCTTTGTTTGCCGAAGTGTCCAATCAAATCTTTAAATATTGGGTCACAGACTCAAACCAGAAAATGATGCTGATAAATCCAGTAATTGGAAGAGAGTACACAGAGAAGAATTCATATTGAGTTACTTCATTATTCCTACAAGAAAATTAAAATAAGTCTTCAGGACTGCAGTGTTGAAGTTTTAGATGGGTTACTTGATGAGAAAAGATTCGTGATTAGATTTGTGGATCGGATTGCCTCCTACCCAATGATCCACAGCCCTATTAAGAATTTCGTGACGTTAAAGTATGACTACTACATTGTATATTATTAAAGTCAAAATGATTAATCATAAATCTCTGCCATTATAAGGGTTACCAGAGCAGACCACCCAGTGAATGGATGACAACCTTTACCTTCTCCAGTCTTATCATTATAATTCTCCCATATATAACCAGTCTGCTGGTACTGTCTGTATATATTGTTAACAATATTGTCTCTTAGTTCTTTATAGATCTCTTCAGCTTGTTGTCTGTATGGACCTGGACTTGTTTTATAATAATCTAAGGCACTTAATGCGAGATAATTCATATTTATCCAGATGGCTCCACGCCAATATGGCGGATCATGTTCGGTATTGTATCTGTTGTACATTACAGTTGTCTGACCTAAGGATCTAAGACCATAGTTTGTCCATATATGTCGTTCACTTTTCATATCTGTTAAAATTCTCATCAATTTTGGTGAACTAGGCTCCACAATCTTCAACAGAAATGGGAACAAACTAACGTAACCGAAAGCATTCACAAAACCTTTCTGAGGATCTGATAAAACCATACGTATTTTATCCAAGTTCATTTGTGGCGGTCGTTGACCTGGCTGGAGGTTAGATGGAGGCTTCGGTCTTTCCAGACGAACTTTATCTGTGTGTAAACCATAGTCACTGTACTGCTGTTTCTTATCTGACCAATGTAACTGATCTAACAATCCATTGTTTGTAAGTAACTGATGTGTGGCTGCGTATTCTTTGCCATCTTGTCCAAGTGACTCTGCAATATCAGCAATTAGACCAGACGCCAATGCCATCCAACATCGTAAATCCACATGATACTCATCATCAGTAGGATGAGAAGCTCTAGGGTAGTCATCTAGACCCGAGGTTAATGTTTTAGGATTCAACTCCTTGTTACTGTTTCCATCTCGACCTTTCCATCTGTACGTAAATGGTTTAGAACCAACTTGGGTCGTGTTATACCATTGGAACCATGCCTTAAGTCTAGGAAAGACAGAAGATAGAAACTTTTTATCCGACTCTTTGTCACTGTGCAGCATTCCTTTAATTAGTCTCTGTAATGGTAGGATAAGTGTTGGCGGATTTGCATTCTCATTTCTCTGCACAACAAACTCATCAGGCACTCTAGCACGAGCTTCAACTCCGAGGATCTGTTCTCTAGGGATCCAGCCCTCTGTATTTATCAGATCTAACCAATGAGATAAGATATCCTTGGATATCTCAGGATCCCATTTGCTGATCAATAAATTATGGAAACCTTCGTCCCAGAGAAATCCTCTAGGAAAGAATGACCGGGATGGTACTCCAGTGTAGAGAGCAGCATTCCAGTACTTGACTGGTTCACTGTTGTACGCTGATTGTACCAGCGATGCTCCATAGAAATACCCCACACTACCGACCATGTTACTAAGAGCAGCTTTTGCAAAATCAATCTCATTGTCAGAAAATCCTTTCATTTTCAACTGAAATGTCTGCTCAAACTTCTGATCAAAATTCATTGTATGTTGTTCTAAAAGGGAATCAAAGACATCTCCAAATAGTCTTTCTGGTCTGTTTGTAAAGCTATTAGATTCAAAAACAACTTCCATTTGAAAGGGCAGTTCAGCAGTAACTTGATACACGAGGAAGTTGACTTTACCTTCAGCTTCTTTAGGTACCTGTCTACCTCCCAGCACAAAGTATGGGGTTTGTCTTGATCTCTCCCAAGCATCCACTCTGATCCCATTCATCACTGAATCCTTAAGTTTATCTAAACCCGGTGAGTATGTTGCCAGGTAACTATGGCGATACGTAGTATTTGATGGAGATTTAGGAAAACTGAGCTTGAAATGTCCAAGCTCTTCGGAATAGCCATGAATTGAATTGAGTCTGCTTCCTGCTTTAGATAGAATAGGTTCAATTTGACCTTGTCCATCAAGCGCTGTGTAAAACATCAGAGAAACCAATCTTTGTCGACTTGGATCCTGAAAAACATCGCATCAAATTATTTCATACCAACAATGCCCCTATCTAATAACTTATCAATATAATATGTTTATTAATGATTTAGGCCACCAGCCCAGAACATACATACAGTAGATTACAATAATTGTTGATCATTTATACAATGTATACATGTGTTCTTTGTAACTTAGACTTAAATAAACATTTTAACAGTTTGATGATGGAAATTAGCTAAAATCATACAAGATGTTGTGTATGAAATAAAGAAAATTGGTCCAAAAATTAAAGTTATTTTTTAGCTCCTTTTTTCCAAAAAAAGTTATAAAACATCAAGTGTTTGCTCACAGACTTATTGTCAAGCAAATGTTTGGATATCATCAAGGAAACATATAAGTAAGAACTTATAACAATGAGCATAGTGAACAGATGGTTTGACATAACTACATTCTCCTGAGTTTAGACAAACATTGAGAATTATCTATTCTCAGTAACTGCAACATCAATGCCATTGATGTTATATATACAACACTTGAACTTAATTAAGTGACAAGAACAGAACTGTTCTTCTTTTATTTGTGATTACGCTAATCAAGCAGTGAATAAAATATAATTGAAATCCACAGATATTTGGTTGATTTGACACTTCAAGTGGTGTAAGCAATATGTATACTATAGGCAAATGGGGTTTAAACTCTACGATCATTACACCATTGATACCTAAATAAGTTATTATTTCAAATCATACTCAGGAAAATATAATTTGTATTTACAAAACAGGATTAATTTCAAAGCCATCATGGTCACTGAAAATTTAACTTATCTGACCATGACCAATATATTATTAAAAGCTTTTAATCAATAAGTATTATACATAAGGATAAAAATGGATATTTTCCAAAACCAGCTTTTAAGAAAATAAAATATAAACTAAGTCATACATTTTGATTTGGTTTAGCAGTAATCCTAGCTGTCCAGTCTCCACCATGACTGCCTCCAGGCCGTTTGATAAATTCTGTTGATATGATAAAGTCAGTGTCTACAATTTCCTGAGATCCAAAGTTAACTCCATCATGTTTTAACCATCCATATTTGGGCAGTCCATCACCCTAAAACACAAAATTGAAAATTAACAACAATATTTTATATCAATTCTATAGAGGTAAGAAATTAGTTTTCTTTAAAACAATTTAGCAATCAAACAAAACCTTATTCTAGTAAATCTAGCTAAAAGCAAGCAAGCGTTTGTTTCAAGTACCTTTTCGGAAAAAAACATTATGTAGCAGTATGGTATTATATATCTACAATAATTGGCTGTGATATTATCCAACCCGATTAACTCTGTTACTAGAGCATCTGACTTGCAAGCAGGAGGTCACAGGTTTGAGACCTGCATTGGGTGCATTATTTTCCTCCTATTCCAATTATATGAGATGCTTGAATAACCACTGACGATAAGTCATTTATACAGCAATTGTTACCTGTAATTATATATGTATGACTGTCATACCAACACGGAGCATTTGTCAGACAGGACAAATACACCTTTACATGGCCTAAATGTGTATTCACTTAGCATGATGAGGTATATACTCAATTGAGTTATGCTTATAATTAATGCAAATTCAAATCTTTAATCTTAAAGGGGCAATTGCCCTGGAACTGAAGGGTCTTGAATAGCAATCAAATTGGTATCATTTTAATGCCTAAATCAATTAATGAAAGTCCTGTAAAATATTTACAAAATATCCCGCTAGTTTACTCAAAATACACATTTCAAGATTTACCAAACATGCCGATTTCGGCCTCAGAATTATTTGTCATTTTTTCACAACTCGACCCTTTCGGTATCTATCAAAACTGAAAACATCGCGGAAAAATGTCAACAAACTGAAATGGTAAGTATTGCTCGTGTTATGTTCACTTGAAAGGCAGCGCACATGCTCAGTTAAACTCTCAGACCTATCGGAAATATCATTGTCGTCAAAAAAAGGCTTACAGCCTTTTATTCAAACCGACATAAAAATACCGGCGCGCGCGTTATAGGGTCATTTTTCAACGCACATTCTTCTTTGACTTTTCGGTAATAATTGGTTTTACAAGTGACAAACACATTTTTGGTGAACAAAAAAAAAGACACAGCAGTTCCTGGGCATGCCCCTTTAAACATGTTAGAGAAAGTAATGCAGTCATCGATCATGGAGAAATATTGAAATTGTTAACATACTTGTAGTAGTAAAATTCTGATATCTTGATTGTAAGATTGATGTATAACATTTAAACAATTAACTGTATAACGCATGAGACAGAAAGATCTGATATTTCTACTGTATTGAAATTGAAGTTAAAATACCTGATCACACCAATGTCTTATAGGTGGTGGCATTTGTCTAGTAAACTGATTTAGCCACATTAAACCCATAACAGGAGAATTGGGGCTTCTTGTTCTCATTCCAAAATATGTATTTGGTCGGTATGATCCCCAAAACCTGCTTGATTCCTTGTCTGGCAATGTACTTCCTTTCGACAACATGGTAGGAGCATAAAGTGGTGTTTTCACTCTTTCTTTTAGAAACATTTGATAGCTGAAAGAAATTAACACAAATACTGAAACCACTAGAGCTTGCTAGGCAGGGGGGTTCTTCATGTTTCGGGGAAGGCACCCTAACCTTTAATATGTGGATGAAATAGCCAGTAGAAGCCTCTTTTGGGGGAAAACCTCATCTGAAACCAAATTGGGGAATGAAATTTCAAGGAATAAATTGGAACTTTGGGAAATTGCATGATTTCAAAGAAATTTTCAGAGGGGTAGACACCCTTTACAGGCTACAACTGTATAATAACAGTGGCATAGCCAGAAACCAATTTAAGCCGATGCACTCTAAGAAGGTCCAGGAGTCACTCAATGGGGATCCGGGGCATGCCCCCAGAACTTTTTTTACCTAGAACGTCTCTTAAATATGGTAGTTTTGTAACAATAAAGTTATATTTTACCTACAACAAGCGATCTTCAACAAGGAAAGGTTCTATTCATTAAAACAATCGATTGAATGCTTGTAAGATGAAATTAATTGTACAAATTATTTTTGATGCTCTGCAAATCTTAGCCAAGGCAACTAACTGCCTTGGCATGCCTCAGCATGGCTACAATGCTGAATAAAGACTAGAAATGTGTAGGGCTGTGGATCGTTGGGTAAGTGGCGATCCGATCCAATCCACGATTCAACACTTTCGATCCACAAATCGAATCACGAATCTTTTGTTATCAAGTAACCCATCTAAACTTCAAAATTGCAGTCCTGAATTAAGACATCTGAACAATTTTTAGGAATAATGAAGTAAATCAATATAAATTGTTCTCTGGCTTAAATTTGTACGTACTCCCTTCCAGTTAAATGATTAACCAGCATCATTATTTAAAGAACAGATTGGGCATCTTGGCAAACAAAGTAGTCCATGATGAGACAATATTTATTCAGAGAAAAGGGACTTTTAAGAACAAAGAATACACTTTTAATTTGTTAAAAAAACAAGATCATGAACCACGAATCTTAGTAATGACGATTATTCATACTCGAATTTTCAATTTGATACGTGAATACCCGAGTACTCGGATACTCGCCACAGCCCTAGAAATGTGTCCAGAGGCCACAAATGCGCCCACTGAGAGCTAAGTTAAAAAAGGACCATAACTCCTGGGAAATGTTTGGATTTTAAAGACTGAATATCCTATCATACTAATTAACTCTCTCTCTACATTGTTTTATCAATGATAGACATGTATACAGCAAATGCTGACTAAGTGTTGAAAAATTAAAGAACCTAAATCTTCATACATTTTGAAGTTTCTTATCTGGACTGATTATAATAAAAGAATCATCTTGCTTCATTCAGGATATTTTTCAGTGATAAAAAACTCCATTTAATATAAAATATTTTAAAAAATCTCTCCCTGGGAAGAATACAGTTTAAAAAAGGGAAACCACCCACCAGCCATTACCTCCCTTTTATATCTAGGTTGGGTCTTTAACGGAAATCAAACTTGACCAGTATTTTATTATTATACACCTTCATGTTAAATATGAAACCAATCCATAAATATTTCTTGAGTTATCGATCGGAAGCTAAAATTTGAACAGATTTTACAAGGGTAACACTATGCCCTTCCGCCAATGCCCCCAAGTAGCATGCTTGGCTAAATGGTAAATTCTACTAAACCTGGTATGGACGGATAAGGCAATCACTATAACTAGAGCTTTGTCACAGAGGTGACTAATACCCCCGTTGCCGCTTTGACACTAATAATGTGAGAGTACACTATATAGCTAAGTTCAAGGGGACATAACTCTGTAATGAGTGGATCACTGGACATGTAAATTGTGTCTTGCACATCTACATTTCATATTGATAATATATTTCAAGTTTCAATTCAATCCCTTGAAAAATGTGGAAGTAGTTTGCTCCATAAACTAAGACTGCTGTTGTACACTTTATGGCTAAGTTCAAGGGCACATAACTCTGGAATGAGTGAATCGCTGAGAATGAAAATTGTGTCTTGCACATCTAAACTTCAAGGTGATATCATATTTCAAGTTTCATTGCAATCGCTTAAAGAATGTGGAAGTAATTCGCTCCACAAACTTGTAATATTTTACGCGGTAGGACGGAACCACTGACTGACATAGTGACTCCAATATACCCCCTCTCAAACTTTGTTTATGGTGGTATAAATAACTTAATTTCTGGTTAGTTTAGTTTAAACTTATTTATTTTACATCGATTGTAGAGCAAGTTCTTACAACTTATATTAACTACTCTCGATGACTGCTTCCTGGATTCTGACCAGTACTCGCATCGAAAGAAGGAATTGTGAAGGTTCCAGTCAAATTCTGCCACTGACAAGATTTGAACGCGCAACCTCTGGGTTAGGAGTCCGACGCTCTACCCCTACACCACTGTTCCTCCCTAATTGGTTCCTTCCGAATGTCAGACATTTCAACCCAACTTTGTTATTGTAATTATCGCAGTAATCAATTCCAAAGAATGTATTCACATTTAAGGACATATTATAAGTCAGTTGTTTGATGATATGAAGCTGCATGACTAGTTGATTTGTAGTAATAATACTCTATTCTAATGTTATTAACCAGTGATTTTTTCCAAAATTTTCTCACTACCCATGCCCATCAAAAGGGGAAATCACTTGTTATCAGTGTTATGTATATCCTTCAATGAATTATGGTGATAAGCCTAAGTCTCATCAACACAAACGCTTTTTGATAGATGTTGCACATCACTTTGATTACTTCACAATAAGGAAGTATTCAAAGTTTTAGGCAAGCATATGGAAAAACATAACTATCCTTACAAATACAATGATAAAAATACAAAAATAATTCAATTTTGTAAATTGTTGCATGTCTTCATTTTACCTGGAAACATTTGATTTTCATTTGCAGCAAGATACATTTTCAAAATGATAGATTATTTATCAATCCAGATTTCAAATAAAATTGAAAAAAATATGTTAACGAATTTGAGTATCGTTACTCATGCAAAATGCATCATATTGCTAGCACGAATAGTTTTGATGCATTTTCCATGTTTGTTTGAAAGGACCAATAAGTCGTGAATGATAACAATCGTCAAACTGACAGAACATTCACAGGGGTCTATTGATTTAAGAAGTCTTACCGAAAATATACGACAACGATCAGAACTACTGTGCAGACAGCTGCTGAAATCACAAATTTCGTGTTGTTGGATTTTTGCCTCTCCGGTTTTGCACCGAGTATGTTCGGCACACTCCTGTTGATTTTGACATTTCTACGCCGGATTTCCTTTGTCATGGTACATTGATTCACAGTTAACAATTTGATTAATCTTAATAATGAACAGTTAACACGATATAAGTATTTTAGGCAACGCGTCAACATCAAATTCATCGACAAGGGAGGTTACTCTTAATTTACCGGCTTTATAAACCCAAAGCATTGAAAGCACACGAAAGAACAAAAGGGCAAAGCTCTGTAAATAGGAAAAAGATGACTTCTCTTTCTCATACTTTTTATAAATCAAACCACATTAGAGATAAACCGCTCAGCTTTCTGAAAATGCAAAACATTTCAATATATCTTACCCAAAATTATCATTTGAACAACGTAAATATTGTCAAAATTTTATTGAAATTTGTCTCTTTTAATTTTGGGTTTGAATTCAACAGCTCTATAGGATTTTATCTTTATATCTATCGGCTCATTTATTTCCATGCAACAATGACTTCAAATTCTTGATTTCTTTGTGTAGATTGATGGTAACATTGTACAACGTAACAATTAATTCAATTATTTGGGTTCTTCCAAGAATCAAGGACTTGTATGTATATATAAGTCCTTGCAAGAATCAAGTTTTATAAGGAGAAAGTTTTTGAAATTTTACTCAGTGTTTATATACGAAAATATAACATACAACACAATATCACATAGTATAATTTTATTTTAGAAAAATATGAGACTATTACGAGATACTACACAGGAATGTAGAAAACACAGTAAAAGAGAATAAATAAAAATCTTTAAAAATCAAGTGTTCAAGTACAAAATGTATATCCATATTATAGGATTAAAGGCACCAGGATATTGCTGGATAATCATGCATTAACTATTGGTACCACAAAAGAAGAAATATGAAACAAATAATGTAATCAAAAGATAACAGATTTTGGTGTAGCCATGGTTACTATTTCAAAGTAGTGTACTTGATTTTTACTGAAACGTGGCTTTCTTTCTTCACATAAAGTACAAATTTCCCCACCCAGACATTACGAAAAAAAAAAATTAGTGCCGGCCCCTTTTTTTATCCATTCAGTGACAAGGATTTTTTAATTTTTGACCTTGTCTAAACGGAATATAAAACCAGCATTCTAACTTCTTGGTTTCTACAAGGACTTACAAACACACATTTCGAGGGCTCAGTGCAACACTGACGTAACTTGTTCTTGTTTCAATGTGAGTTACGACACTGTTGCGTTGAGCCCTCGATTTGTATACAAGTCCTTGGTTTCAAAGAACAACTTTGCGCATGCATACTTGGGTGTTCTTCATAATAATATATCCCTACTGCTCTTTTTATGTTAGCTTTCTTATCCAAATATGCACTCGAACCCATACTTACAAAACACACCATTTAGAAAACAAAATAATACAATATAATTATCAAGTACTTTTTGCAATACTTTTGACATGACATTAGCATGCTGAAGATATAAATTAAGGCAATTAATCATTCAACAGAGAAATTAAAAAAACAACACATATTTCATTGAATTTTTCTGAGTAACACACCTAAGCCGGCCCTCACTTCTGAGGTCAGGTAGTGACTGTAAAAAATCATTATATTTTTTTTTCGGGACTTTAAAATTCATAATATTTTGCAAATAAATCTGTACGTGCTTGTAGATTATAAAAATAGTAAAAAAATAGAAATTTGAAAACTTGTCCATTACGATCACTCTACCTTAAGGTACATTTGAAGTTAGGATGGAAAACTTTTTTTCTAAATCATTTTTAAACACAACTTCTGTGAGAATATAAGATACGGACGATTCATCCCTAATTATAATCATTCATACTTGGATCTTGACATTAATGTAGACACTTCAGGGACGGGACGATACCAATGAGTAGTGTAGGTCAGTTTGCATGAAACACAAGTATTTTTCTGGCTTTTAGTTTGATCATCCTAAGATGCAAGTCAAAGTCTTCAATGAAATTTAAATTAATTACCAAAAATTGTCATGCTTACAATCATACGATGTACTTGTCATATTTAACAAGCAATTATTGTCCACTATCTAAAATAAATAAAATAAAGTCTGTGCATGCCTAGCGAGTGACAGCTATGGAAGAAAAATGTTCATTTTCTAAATAGCGCTTGCTGTCTTAGCTAAAATATGTATGTGAAATGACTCCCAGATGTGCTACATGTATGTGTATTAAATAAAGTGATACAGATATAACAGAATTCATGACAAAAGTTACAATAAAAAACAACATTTGTAACAAAAAAATGTAGAAAACAATAACAAAAATTTGGTTAAATATATTAAAAATTTATCACAGAATTGTAGAGCAAATTAACAGTATAACAATTTCATGCTGTTACAATTAATCATTAAATAAATAATAATATACAAAAATGGCATTTACAAAAATACAAATAGAAGGCACAAGGAAGTATGATTGCTGAATGATGTTCACAATGACATGTACTGGTATGTTGACTCCCCAAGTATGTATAAAAAACAATGCCCTGCTGCTACATTTAGATGGCATGACAGTTTATCTTTATAGCTGATTTTTTGCATACATGACAACACCAAACATTTAAGAAATTCAAGTTGTAAGGATTTATGACAGCCTTGCTCCATTGAATATTGGACCAGGCATTTCGCACCTTGATACTAACTTAATAGATATACTTTGGAATATAATAAAGTACATGGTGCTTATAGGGATGTATGTAAACATAGGTGCTTTATGTAATAATTGTTGAAACTAGTTAAGAATAACAATTACGTCACAGACCGAAGTAACAAAACTTAAGATTTATCTCCAAGCTGAAATTTAAAATGTTTTTTTGGCAAAAATTCAATATCATTATGGTATATTTATTATTTATTTCTACAAATGTAAATACCCAATATTTTATCTGTAAACATTTTCAAGACATGTATTATAAGAATAAGTTTTTTTATACATGTGTATAAATATATATTAAATTTAAGTACTAAAAATTGATCTAAAGTTTTATAATATCTGACAGGGGTATGAGTGAAAGCTCCTTTGTGTTTAAAAAATGCTTGAATTAATTTCAGGGAGAACTTTGCCAAAACCATTGTACTAAAAATTTATGTTTGGAATGTTCACTACCATTAAATTGCATTAAGTGTTAATGTAAATAAATCTAAGACTACAAGTATACTATGAAGATCGAAATAAATCACATGTAGAAGTACACAAACAGACAGATCCCTAAATTACCAAAACAATATTAATTTTCAATAACAAAATTAGTCATGATTTACAGAACAATCTCATAATTATATATAAAAAATATATATGCAAATTATGGTTACCAGGAATTACAGAATTAATATATGACTAATGCGAAGAACAATAATTTTACATACATGATAAGAAAAAATGATAAAAGATTTAAAAGAAGGTTAAAATTTAAAAAAATGGTGTAAGAACATCACAAAGAAAACTTTCTATTTGAATCAAATCATGAGACATCAGACTTCGAAAAACTGATCAGAAAGATGTAAAATGATATGAAAGTCATCTTATTTTTGCTATTACATGTATATGGTTTAAAATTTAAGACATGCAGGTTTCATATATGAGTCAAATAGATTAAAATGCATTAAAATGATGTAATTATATTTTTCATGTAAATACGACCAAATCACAGGACATAACTTATTATCACAATAGTGTTAATTATACAATAGTCAAAATAGGGTAAATTATACATTTACGTACATGTTAGATATGTACATGTAATAATTACTGAGCATCTATTCATCTAGTAATATCAACTGTGTAACATATCATCATGTAACAATACTAACATCACATTATATTCATTGTGTATCTTTCATACTTGAAGAGGTAAAAGATAATTTCCATTACAAATACATTCATACCTGTGAACAAAGGCCACAATGAAAGACATAATATGGCCTTTATTGACAGGTGACCTTTATTCAGAGGGCTTTTTATTTTAAAAAGTCATCAACAGTTTATCTCAAAGACTGGCCTTTTTTTTCAAAGGGTTGCATGCATTCGGATGTGGCAGCTAACACAGGTTTGCCTGTAAACTGAACTACACAGAAACTATAGTAAATCATAGAACTATGCTATAACACATTTTATACAATATGTGACTATTTTCTACATATAATGTCATGGAAATTTATCAAATATAAGCAAGAAATAAGAATATGTTACCGGTATTTAAAAAAAATAAGTTAATTATATGGTTTTGAACAGTAATATTATAAATTGACAAACTGAAATGTTTCATATACATTAACTATCTAATGTAATCTCTGGTAAGTGCATTAACATTATTTATAGTCACACAACAGGTTAATTCAATAAGATTCAAATTAGTATATTTTGAAATAGTATTTTTTGTTCTCAATAAAAAAAACCTGTTAATTTACTGTAATTATTAATGGTTTCTGGAACTCTTTATGTTATTTTTTTCATAAATAACTGCAATATTATAATTATATAGCCAAGTTATATATATAACTGCTCCACACTAAAAAGTCAAGGACTGAATGTTCTTGAACAGGTATCACAATACTAGAAAAATAGTTCTAATGTTCAAATAATCCTATGCGTAATGATACAAATACATATTGGAATTCATGAGTTAAATGTTAGATAAAATTGTGTCAGTACTAAAAACCATCATCATCGTCATCAACACGTGGTGTTGCAATTTTCTTCAAGAACTTCTTCTTCTTTTTCTTTTTATTTCCAGTACTAGCAGGTTCCAAGGGAGGTAATTTACCCGGACGGAAATCGTCAGTTACATATTGAGCCTGAACTACATCAGGATCTGTTTCTTCCCTGATAGAAGAATATGCATTACTGTTACGTCCGGTACGTTGAGCATAATCCGGTTCAAGTGGGTGGGGTTTGTCTTCAAACGGCTGACGTTGGCTTGGCTGGAACGGTTGAGTACTATCGAAAGATTGTCTCTTCGATGTTGAGAAGTACGATGAATCTTCAAACTGACGACTACTTGGACGGAAACGAGATTCAGGTTGATATTGTTCGTTGTCATAGTAATCCTGTTGTTCATGGTGGGTGGGGTATGAATCGTGTTTCTTTTTACTTGATCTTCTTAATGAGCTGAAATTTCAGAATACCAAACAGTTAGAAGATAGCCCTATATTTAAAGCAAAGAAATGACTTAGTGTACCTGAATGACTACCATACAAAACAATGATCCGCTTTACAGTTAAACCCGTGAGAAATGGACCCCTTTCAGACTGAGCCAAAAGTTTGGTTTTCTGAGAAGTCCAGTTTTCAGAGAGCTTTTGATAAATTCAGTATAATTAATTAGCCAATTCTAATTTTATCAATACAATAACATGTTATGGTAACATTTGTATAGATGATAAAAGACCGTGCTAGTACCAACAGGTATCAATTACACTCAGAATGTTAGTCTTTATTTTTTTCACAAAAAGTGTTCCATAAATTTGTTCTAAAGTTAATATATGACAGAATTTGTCCAGAGTCTGATTGTTTCTGGGAGGGGGAGCCATCCACAAATAACCCATCCATAATAGGCCCCAGGACAAGTTAAAAAGTAAATTTTGTCAAGAACAAAACACTTAAAATTGTTCCAAATATATAGAGAAAATCAACTATAATCTAGGAATTTTGCATAGCAGATTTTATTCAGACACTATCATTTTAACATAATCCTTCAATATTAGATGGTACATGTATACATTTGTATGTATAAATTCTAACCTGTTAACGTAACAGATAAAGTATAAACAAATGTTAATAGTAAGAAATATCAAGAATTCTCAGTCAGATGGAAGAAGAAACTATACTTAAATCCACACAATTAAAATATAAATAGCATACACAGACAGAATAAACAAACAGAACCCACAACAATGACAGAGTATTGAAATGAAACAGATGGTGTAGTTAGTGACTCACAGATAGGAGAGCCATTTTGTTAAATCTTACCTGTACCATGAAAACTAAAGGGAAAATATGTCTAACACTTACTTTTTGTAGTCTTTTAAGGTTTGACTTATATGGTAAAATATATTTTTGTCAGTAAGAGGTGGAGTATATTACAGTATAATTTAAGGGTTCAACGCAACAGTGTCATAACTCATATTAAAATAAGAACAAGTTCCGATAGTGTTGCGCTGAGCCCTTGATATCTAACTTAAACACTCCAAGTCTGAACTTTGTTATAATATAAACAATATTAGTAGTAAATCAAAGAAAAGATAATTAAAGCATATTTTTTGTTAGCACTTGAGTTGTACACAAGTAAAAGGATTACTGAACAGACAATATGACAATTACAACAGTGTTGTACAGTAGTATCTATTTCACTCAGAACTAAATCAACACAAACACACTATGTTAAGGTAAACAAACTGCTAAGAAACCATGTGCAGTCTCGACACTTTAACATCTGATTGGACGCCACAAAAGAACCAATCGCAATGCTTAAGATTGCTTTGTCTCAAAACTTTATTTTATAACCCCATCCACTCAATTACTCAACAATTATTTCTCTAAGTCGTACTTAGTTGTAATCAATTTACTTTCTATCTGTTTAATTATTTCAGTGGGTTTTAAACAATTTTTCATTTATAAACGGTGGCCGGTTCCTGGACTGTATCATAACCAGTACTAACTTAACTTTCCACAAGGAACCAGCAACTTCTTCACAAATGGAGGACCAAGATTAGAAGCCAGGTTATAAGTCCAGCGTGCTAACCACTGGACCACGGTCGCAGCCCTATTTCTAATAATAACACTAACAGACAAAACACAAAAAAGGTGCCTACCTTCTCTGACTGGAGACAGAACTAGCCAGACTTAGATTGGATGATCGTCTCATGAAAGGCGGAGGATGAGCCTGGGCGCTGCGTACTCTCTGTGCTAGATGACTACTATATACACACATTGAAACATAGAAAACAAGTGTTAGTTTAAGCCTTGGAAACAAACAGTAGACAGATACATATAACATACCAGAGAGCAGAGAATTAAGTTTTTTTACTTTTCATTTTTTTTTCTTTTTTTCTTTCTTTTTTTTTCTTTTTTTTATCTTTTATTATACAAGAGGATAAGACTTTTTTTCTTAATATTATTTTATTTTTTTACCAGATATTTTTTTTTTTATCTTTATTATTATTTTTTTTAATTATGCTTTATTTATTTACTTGAATACAATGTCAGTTTGTATCATGTACATTAGAACGAACTGATGTTAGATTGTAGTTGCATACTCAATTCTTTATTGTGTTATTCATGGCAACCAGCCCATATACAAGTGAACAATATACATACAATAAGTAACAATAACATGTATATGTAATAACACACATATATACACAGAGACTGAGAAAGCAAGCTCATGAAGATACAACAGTCAGTTACCAATGTTTTTGAAAAGACATGCTGTAGACTTTTCTAAGAATCACATGATAAAAAGGTAGGTATCAATTGATTAATTTGGGGTTATTTTCAGACATTTTTTTAAGCCAAT
The DNA here is from genome assembly GCA_964023205.1 of Lutraria lutraria. Taxonomy (NCBI): domain Eukaryota; kingdom Metazoa; phylum Mollusca; class Bivalvia; order Venerida; family Mactridae; genus Lutraria; species Lutraria lutraria. The sequence continues at coordinate 15,907,509 of OZ026841.1, forward strand.
GAAACCATTTTGATAATTCGAGAAAAATATATTTATTATTTGTACAGTTTAATCAGAAAAATCCATTATTTCTGAATAACACAGATTTTCAACTTTCGATTTAAAAGCACAGTCAAACACATACCGGTACATACATACATTTTGTAGTAACATTTTGAGAAACCCATATTGTCTTTAACCTTTAATAATTATCTTATATATAGTGATGCACAGATTGTTGTTATTGACCACTTTATATATTGTAAATAATCACTCTCAGCTAGACACTTGTTTAATGAACATCTACATCTTACTATTTGCAATCCTCATTATAACAAACACAACTTTATTACAAGATGTATCATGTGCCACTTTTTTATTTTGCTGAATATAATACCCAAACATACAACATTATTCAAGAGAAGAAATATTTATATCTGAAGCAGTGAGGGAGACAACTCTATACAGTGTGTGGTATGAAACATATACAAGTGGAATTATAGACATGTATTTTAATGTACCAGTAATGATTCTCACTATTATGTCCGAAAATTGAATACAACATCTACCAGTACTTATTTCATTACTGTAATTCAGTTATATAGCTAGTATATATAATAAACTGCATTCAAAATAAGATCATTATGTAGAAGTGCTAACAAGAGAGTTATTGCATAAATCTTAAACCAAGCCAACCCTGCACACATGCAACTAAATCTTGTCTAGTATAATAATAAATAAAGCAAAATAAAAAGAATACAGAAGCATGCAGCTAGGTACTGAGTTCAAGGTTATAAAATTAATATTAGTCTCCGAGCTCACTTCCTATACTATGTCTTTTAATGTTTCCAAGTTTAGATTGATCAGACAGTAAGTATATTCATTCATGATTCGTTGATGTAACACATTATCTGTAACATGTGTTAAAACATTAATCAGCTCAATCTTTTCAACCATAATACTTTGAGAAAGGAATTGAGATTTGAGATTGGAGACCGTTCTCAAGTTTAATAACTTCGAGACCCATAACCAATTCAAGCTAGATTTATAGTTGCAAGAATAAAATAAGGTTTAATTAGGTTTTAGATGCAACAGAATATGCCTTCATTGTATTAAGTGATTTATAAGTGAAAATATGTTTTTTCATAAATTTCATGTTTGTTTCATGTCAAACAGCATTTATGTTACATTCTTTGCTTATTCTTTTTTCTTGGGTTGTACTTGTGGATTACATATATGTACATTCGGTTGTCATAAGTATTCTAGCTACAGGATTTTTGTCATAAAGTGTAATTCCTGTGTACCTCTTGTTCTGATTGACTGAATATGTTTATGTAAAAGTTCTCCGTGGTCGAATGGTTAAGGTCGCTGACTACAAATCACTGTAACCTCTCACTGATAGAGAGTCGTGGGTTCGAGCCCAGCTACCGACCATGTCTTTTTATGTGAGAAAGTAGGCAGTTGCTTACAGAGGATGGGAGTCTAGTACTGGTTCTTCCCAGGAACGATGGTTAGGTGAACTGTTCACCTCATATGACTCTGGCTGTTGAAAAGGGGCGTAAAACTTGAATAAACAAACAATAAGTACCGGTATAAGTTATTCTAACAGTGCATGCAAACATAAGTTTCATATAAAATACATACACTTCTTCCTGTGATGGTGGTTTCACACTTGTTAGACTTGGATCAAAGACTTTATCAAAAATTTCCTTAAATTCAGCCTCACTTTTAGCAGGGTACAACATTCTCAACACAGACTCCAGCTCTTCTTTGGGAATCGTTCCAACACGTATAAGGCCAGCTATAAACTCTAACTCCTGTTATAGAAAAAATACAAATGTATCCGCAATGGGCTAATAATTAGAATGTATGACAAAATTAATTGCACAGATATTTCAATAATCTATGATCTAATTTCAAATTATCAGGTCTGAAAAAATAGTTCTGTTTATGGATATCCAACTGACCCTATATTTTTATCAAACTCTTAAGATTCTAACAGTAAAAGCAAGAGATGTAAAATATTTGATGAAAAATTGTACTAGTTATCTCACAAAAGGTATTTTGAGAAAAAAAAATTTTTAAGTACCTACCCAAATTATTTGGACAAGTAATCCTTTATGGGCATAAATCAAAATAATGAAGACAAAGCGTGACATGGGGGGTCAAATTTAGAATGATACTTTTGTTCATAATATTGCCAAAAGTAGGTTGGAAATATATTATATTGTGAAAAATTGACAATGGCTAAAGTATAGGATTAAAGTCTTCTTCAAATTTACAACATTTTAATCAAATAAATATTATATTTTCAATAGCAATCCTTAAAATTCAAACAATTTTATGGATTAAATTATGGAAATAATAACACATTTTTTGTGATTTTTTCAGCAGACTTTCATGAAAACAACTTTTTAATACAAAAAAAATATACATACAACCATAATTTTCCAAAAAATATATATTTATGGCGTTTTGAACTTCTTTTTTTTAAATACGCTTCAAAAAGTTTTTATGTAACATTTACTGCTGCAGATACAAATTAGCTAATTCAATTTTATCAATTTTCAGGTATATTCAAAGATATATGTGAATTTTCACATAATTGGTACTATTCTTGGGTAACTTTACAATGTCCCCAAAACTAGTATATATCTTCTGTTACCGTTACACTCGGGACAACTATTCTTTGTGTATGGTCTTAGGATAATGACAGTATTGTTAATCTATTGTTATACAATTTGTTTCATTGTAAAACAATTAATTTGTTCCATTATTGTCTTATAAAATACAAACAGATAACCTATTTGATAATGTTTTAGTTTTAAATGGTGAAAACAACAACACCAGGGAACGTTCTAAAACTGTAATGTAAATATACGAAACTGTTATGATAACAAGTATCATACAATGGATTTATAACAACATCTGTCAAATGTATTTTGCAATTCATTAAATAAGAACTTTTTTTTGAACAAATCAAAACTATTTCCAATTTGGTAAGTCAATTGCTTTACTGAACATGAATTACAATGTATTAATTTATATATATACAGACTAAGTAAAGGTTACAAATTTGTTTAGTCTTTTAGCATACAAATATGAAAATGCTATGATCATTGCGTTGCAATTCATTCTATATTTTTTAAGATAATAAAAAGATACACAAACATCTGTACTGTTTGATATGTTGTTGGTTGAAAATGTTGTTGGAGGGAGGGGAGGAATTAGAAAACATTTAAAACTGTAGATTTGTCAACTTGTAACAATTAATATTGCATTATCATATATTTACTAATTTTGCCACTTATCAAATTAAAGAAATGATTTCTCAACACATTCAAACTATTTCAAACTATGTTGAACAAATCTTTTAAACATGAATTAAGCCATATAAACAGACATGTATATAGAAAATACACTCGGGACTCACAATTTCTTCTTTGTTTATTTTAAGTAAAACAGTCGGGACTCACAATTTCTTCTTTGTTTGTTTTAAGTAAAACAGTCGGGACTCACAATTTCTTCTTTGTTTGTTTTAAGTAAAACAATACTAAAAAGTTTTTGAAATGTTTTGATTATGAACTATGTATTTGCAACACAACTCAAGGAAGATATGCGTCACTGAAATTAGATTTCAAAATACCGATTTATGAGGACAACCCTCGTTGATTCTAGAAAATGTTTAATAAAAAAGTATCAATTTCAAGTCTTTCAACTCAGAGTGTTTTTCTTCTCAGTCCTCTATAAATGGGAGTTTTACCATTTATTTTGGCATGTTGTAACTTCATGACCCGGCAGTGTTAGTATATTGTTACTGGTATAGTTCCTGTAAAAGCAAACTGAATTTGTGTATAATATTGCATGAAGATGTGTTTGTGTCCCGAGTGTAACATTTTCAATTGTTATATATAAATAATATAATATGTAAAATATGTTAAGAAATCATGAAATAAATCGATAAATTCTGTACTGTTTTCATCTGAGAATGTTTCTTCATCAAAATAAAAGATAATTTACTTTTTATCTTCAGTATACTGAACAAATCTACTTGGTATATATATCTGAATACAACTATTTTTATAAGAACTTTCAAACTTTTTAAACATGCCCCATTTCACTGCTTCAGACTTTAAAGTATTTATTCACGTCAGTTATTTGATAAAAATGTGGAAAACAATTAACATGGACTACTGTTCTATAGTTACATATCAAAATTAAGATGATGAATATATAGCGTTACACTCGGGACAACACTTAAAACCATGTAGACAAAAAATGAATTGCACTACATGAATTTGTTTTAGTTTTGTGAGCTTGTGGGTACGCTTCTGTTTGAGAAATAGAGAAAAAACATATCAAATTCAAAGAATGATAAAAAAATTATTATCTAGTAAGTGCAAAATGTTACACTCGGGACATTTCCAGTCAGCTTTATTCAAGATGGTATAACTTAAAAAACAAATGACTCTTTTGATCATTTCTTTTTTTTAAACAACATGGACAAATATGCCTATCAATATGCTAAACTGCATTTTCTGTCCAAGCATCAGTTTACTTACAGCAATATCGTCAACTTGAATTTCCATTTTTTCCTTGAGCAAAATATTTTTCATGTGCACTTGAAAGGTGATTTCTAAATAATACTTATTATTGAAATATTTGAACAAAATGCATTAAATTTTAAATATAACACATGTACAATGAAATTAAAAACAACCATTGATTACTTACCCCAAAACTGAACAAAATATAAAAGATTGAAAAATGTGTAAAGAAAAAATGTCACGCTAAAAGTGTTACACTCGGGACATTTTTTGCCTGTTTTTCTAATGTAACTTTTGAACGAGTAACACAATCAAGCTGAAATTTTGCAACATTTTTAACAACAGTAAGACACACCATCAGAACATTAAATTACATTCCTGTGTTGTGTGGTATTCTTTAAATCTTGAAAAGAAAAATTGTCTTCATTATTTTGATTTATGCCCATAAGTCTAATTTAGTCAAAAAGTGAAAGCAATCAGGTATCTAGCATTATGTTCATGTATAACAAACCTGGTCTTGAATAGCCCTCCTCTTACAAACTTCATACTCGTATCTCACTTGTTCCAAGGTCTGACTAATCTCTCGCTCTAACTGGTTCCTGTAAAACAAACATTTATAAATATGACACACAGAAACCAATGCAGTCAATCCTCCATAATCCAAAACCTCTCGAATCCAGAATCCTCTCTTAACCCAACGTGTCAGCTAGTCCAATTTTTTAATATGAATTTTGATAAAAAAAAAATTAATCAGTAATCCGGAACCTCTCCTATCCGAAAACCTCTCTGGTCCTAACATTTGTCAGGCCGAACAAGTTCAGATTAGAAAGGTTTTATAGTTTTATATTAATACCAATATCACGCATATATTTTGAGGTCATGTAGCGAACAAAACAACAGTAAAATAACAAGAACAAAAACCGTTATAGTTTTAAACAGTACAAATCATTTTGACAATTATGTATTTCTACATTCATTCAGAAAACAATAGCTAGCTTTATTTAGTCAGCAGTAAAAATGTTAGTATGGTGTTTTATCGAATTTGCCCAAGATTTGGTCATTACTAACATTCTGACACAGTTTTGTGAAGATCTAAATAAAAATGTGTCCTCTATTGTGTTCACAAGTTAAATGTGGACAATGCAAGACAACATACGCCAGTCAAAGACTGATGACAAAGGCTCACACTGAGCACTCTGCGCTTATCAAACTTATCAAAATGTTAATTACTTCATTTTTTCCATGGCAACCATATGATTGTGTATCAGTAACATTTTCTTAATTTTTGCAGCTGTTTTATTTGGAGCAATCAAAGCCTTCAGTTCATCATCTTGTTGAACAACCATAGATTTCTCTCTCTGTTCAAGGCGTAGTTGTAATCTCTCTTTCAACATCTACATAAGATTTAGAATATTGATAAAACAGATACATATCGCTAGTATTTAACGCAAGAATAGTGGCATTTTCATAAATAAGGTTTTTAATAAAAGATAGGTCAAGGTAAAGACAGCATGCCATGAATGCTATAATGAACTTAGCAGACATCCTGGAAATATCTTGAGTCCAGTCAATATAGATATTGAGACAGCAATGTGATCTTCGTTGTAAATTGAATATAAGACAAGGAAAAACAAACTGTAGTTTTACTCCTGTTTTCAACAGTATTACAGCTATACTATCCACAAGTTGACCTAACCAGTTTTCCTGAATTCTCTACCAGTACTAACCTTGCTCTCGGCCTTTTTTGGAGAGTAGGTAGCATTATGGCGAACAATTCTTTTTTAGGGATGGACTTAAATATTTTTGTTCATGCTGTATAAATAAATACTAAACAAATAAGAGTGTACTACCTTTTCTTGCTGTAGTCTTTGGCCGTCTAACCTCTGATTTAAAGCTTCTTGTTCCTAAATAAACACACATTGACTGTTATACAAACTTATAATTGAAATCATCAATGTCATCATAAATCTCCATATTTAGTGAAATAAGTATGCAACAAATGCATCACAAACATACAATGATACAAAAACATTCTAATACTTAAACCTAATAATGACATGATCTAATAGATCTTATTGAAATCACTGAAATTTAATCCCAAATTACTGTAAATGAAAAATACATTGTCACAGAATACAACTCAGCTCAAGTATGTATGTAATACAGTCAAACAAACCTTCTGATGTCGCTGTATGACAGCTTGTGTCTCTGGGTCAGATAAGACACCTCTAGCATTTAAATCATCAATCAGATTTGTCTTTAAGTTATGTATAGCTCTCTGCTGTTCCTCAATCTTGGCAAGCTATTGAATAATACAAACAAGCATTCTAGATGATTGTTTCACGTTATCATGTTAATGTTTTATGTGATGAAAATCATAATCATTATTTACAAGTAGTTTATACAATATAGTCAAACCTGTGTTAGTAGCCACCTCCAAATAAAGGCCACCCTGTGAATGAAGGCCATTCTTTAAAAAAACATCACTGATTTTTCAGAACAAAATGACCTCTGAATAAAGACCATATTCTGATAATACTGGCCATATAATGTCTTTCCCATGGGTGGCCTTTGTTCACAGATTTGAATATACACTTGACAGAACTTTAAATAAGGTACAATGATATTCAACATAGAAAGGTAAGAATATAGCACATAAAGCTAGAATTAATATTGTTTTGTTCATAGCAGAGTTGAGTAGAAAACATACGGTGAGTCAATGAAGATTTATATGTTCGTAATAATTTTATAAATACATTACTTTTTATCAGTAAGGGAATATTGAATTTTTCACAATTTAGAAAGTACATTTTTTATTCTTATCATGAAAGCGTTTAACACTTTAATCAAAGTACTCATGGAAGTTGAACTTATATAGAGTTGCAATGACAGCAACATGACACAGGAACCAGTTTAACATTTGCATGGCGAATGTATAAAACATATTACTTTGGTTCCCATCAGAGCAAGTGACAGCTATGGAACGATAAACTATTGTTCAGCTTCCATCAATTAATGTATTTATTTTTATGTATACCTCTTTAGCCTTGGAAAGCTGTAATTCTGCCACCAGTGCTCCAAGTCTCTCTTCTTGTTCCTTCAAAGCCAAAGATCTTTCTTTCAACATCTCCACACGTATCTAGAACCATAAAATAAATTATAACAACATAAAAAAATAGACAATCTAACAGATAAAAAGCCTACAATAATAAATACTGATCAAATTAACACGTTGGTGGCCAAAATTTCAGCTTAGAGGAAGATTAATAACATATATGATATATAAACTATTTTACTAGTAAATTTAGGAATGTAATTAAACTGCTCATCGCCATTTTTGTAATAATCAATTTTATTTACAAATGTTCAAATTTGTAGACAATTGAATTTTTTCTAGTATATGAGTCTACAAGTAAATACCCATGCAAGAACCATGTGAGCGTGACATATCATCTGTTTCTGAACCATATATAATAATATCCCTTATGTCATCATCAATATGAGCAGATGATATCAAATTAAGATCAAAATGTGATACAAACACAAAAACGTAACAGGGTGCTCAAAAGATGTCAAAAGTTGAGGCTAAATAATAAATTACCCTTAGATGATAATAATTTGACAATAAAATAAAACAACAACATCTCTCCAACCAAAATATATTAAGTAGGGAAGAGATTTGAGCTGGGAGACTGTGCGCAAGTTTTATAACCTCGGACCATTTGTCAAATTCCATTTTATTGGTCAAATGAAAGCCCTGCCATAATAGAAAAAATAGTATAATTGATGCATGGATGCTAGACTGTATTAAATCTTTCTCATTAAATTAAGACAATAGGTATATAAATATCTCTACTTACTGATTCAAGTTCTGTATCCCAGTCCATCTTACGACCTTGTAGCACGGCCATCTTCTGTTCAACATGATCTTTCATTAATGCTAACTTCTTTCTCTGTGCATCTTCATCCTCAGAGTCCTCGCCGTTGTTTTCAATCTGACGTTTCTGTGTCTATAAACATAACATGAATGAACAGTCAAACATGAGCTAGTAGCCATCTCCTTATACGGCCACACTGTGAATAAAGGCCATTCTTTAATAAACTGTCATTGATTATTTTGAATAAAATGACCTCCAAATAAGGGCTACCTGTCTATAAAGGCCACATTAGATATTTCTCAAGGGTGACCTTTGTTCACAGGTTTGACTGTACATATAAAATATACACTAAAACCTCAATAGTAAGACCAGCTTTGGGACCCCATAAAATGGCCGTAATGTTGAGATGGTCCCATAATCAAGTTAACATATACAAGTACAGTACAACCTCTCTTGAACGGCCCTCTCTTGAGCTACTATCTCCCTCAACAACAGCATGATTTTTCCCCAATGCACAATCTAAATATTTATTTAACCTCTCCAGAGCAACAACCTCTGAACAACAACATAATTCTGCTACTCCCAAAGGGTGTTGCTTTGGACAGGTTGCACTGTAATATCAAAAACTGGTCCGCAAAAGTTGGTACACAATCATTGAGGTGCTTGCTTAGTGAGGCCTTACTGTATTACACAATTCGAGGGTTCAACGCAACAGTGTCGTAACTCATATTGAAATAAGAACAACTTACGACAGTGTTGCGCTGAGCCCTCGAATTGTAAAATGGTAATAGTTGAATGGATTTAAGTACAGCACAATGTACAAGGAAGGATTCAAGGATATGATATGAAAACACCATCACAAGATCAATGATTCATCACAAAAGATTTGTATATTCTGAACAGATTGTTTGTTAAGCACGCTTGTTGTAGCTTCATACATAATATAAGTTGTACTCACTATTGATAACAATCAGACTGATACATTTTTGAGAAACAAGAACCGGGTGGGGAAAAAAATCAATATCCAGTGGACATGTTTAAAAAAAAAAGATAATTTTTTTTTGTATTTTCTAAACAAAATGTTTTAATACAAAACATGAACCTCTTTTTCTTTGTGTTGCTTAAGCTGAAGTTTCTCCATTTGTAGAGCACGGCGTTGAGCTATCTTTTCTTCAACCATACGTTTCTGTCTTAACTTATTCAGGGTCAAGCTGTAACAAAGTAACATATCACTATCAATTAATTTCATCTTCAATTTTATTTCTAAACAAGACGCTGTTGCGTTCAATGCCCCTGATGGCATGCTTGGAAAGCAATAACCAATCTGAACAAGGCCAAGGTCAAAGTGGGTGTTTGATAATTATGCGTGGATTGAGAATGGTCATAAGGAACGACTGTACACATGTAAGTGTTCAAGTGTTCTAGTAAGCGGTGTTCCGTAAAATCTACTTAATCTCATAAAGAATCATTTTTAAGTCCAACTTAAGTCAAGGTAAAGGTCAAAGTGGGGTTTGTTGATATGGGTGGATTGAGAATGATCATAGGCAATAACTGTATAAGTATTAAAGTGCTCTAGCAAGCGGTATAATCTACTTAACCTCGTACGGACAGACAGGACAATCACTATATGCCCTGATTTCATGGATGCCAGGGGCATAAAAATGTTCCGTTTGATTTTGTTTGGTCTGCTTATGACTTTACCTGAACTAATCTGTTCCAGCAAAGAAAACTTGACAACTTTTTCTTCTATACAAGTTGGTATAAGATAGTGTGAATAAATGTACAAGTAGATATTAGATATAGTGGACATAATTAAATTTTACAAGTAGATATGATATAGTGAGGACCTACTTACAAGTAGATATGATATAGTGAGGACATATTTACAAGTAGGTATGTAAGAAATATGACGTATGATCCTAGTACCTATACAATAATTACCTGTTCTCCAGCTTCACCATCTGTTTTTCATGTTCTTTTAAGATCCTCTGTCTCTCGTCATCAGACATTGATACTTGACTGTTTACAAGTTTACTGTGAAATATAGTTAGCACAAGCGATCAAATACATTGAATACAACATAAAGACAAATTAATTTGTTCTGCGCAGAATGAAGACATTTTTTTTTAAATGGTAATATTTCATCTTCATGAGACATTGGCAACACTGCATTATTCAAATGTTAAAAAACACTATTATCTTTCTTGTCATTTAACTTATAGATAACTACATACATATCTATCATTGTACCAATGATACAGTCATTATCAAAGCATACAATGGTATTCAATTAAACACATTTGAAAAGTAGAAATAGATATAAACAACAAATTAGAAGGAGGGGTACTTTTACTAGGGTTTAAGTTTGCACCAACAGCCATCGTCAGTTTAAACATTGGAGGAAGACACCAGGCATACAGCTTGGTAAGATCACTGACAGCTGGACTGCTTCCTTACATGTGAAATTTGTCTAGTCTTTGATGAGGTTCGAACTTTCAGCTGCGAGAGGCCTATCATTTCTAGCCAGAGATCATAACCACTTGGGCTGGGGTCCCGTTGAAGGAGATGTTCAATGCATAGACCATTTCTACAGATTCTCTGTATTTTCTCTTGGAGCAAAACCTAACAAAATAGCCAAAGTTATGACTATAAAACAAAGACCCTTACTTGACAACATTGTCTTCATAAAGTCTCAGCTGTTCCTGTTCCAATTTTTCTGCTTCTCTTCTCTGGTTCCACTGTTCACGGTTTTCTTCAAGACGATCTTGCAGTTTATGCATCTGTTTATCTCTATTACGTTGTTGAGAAGTTCTCAGAGCCTCAGTTTCATTCTGATGTTGTCGGAGAAGTTTGGCAATTAAAGCCTCATCTTTTAAATAAATACAAAAATTCAATTACGAAAATAATATACAAGATAACTGTCCTAGATTTTATAAACATTTTGGTATTACATATTGTCTGTTATTTTGAAAATTAAAAAATAAAATATTCAAAGAAATTTCATACTTTTAAGCATATCATTTAAAAATGAATGAAAGTTATTTCATAGTATTCCAATCTTTATTGTATAAGAAAAAAAAACCTGAAAAATCACTATTATCGGACTAAAAATTTTGCTGTATAATTTAATTTATCTAAGTTCTAACATCTAAATTTTTTGAGAGCATTCAAGAGTGAATCAATTTGTTTAATAGTAGAATTTGAGTAAACACAACATTATTGATGTGTAATATTAATTAACACTTAACTAAAATGCTATTATTGGCATTTTATTGCTATACAGTTAAAATACAGTCGACCAACAGATATAACCCATAAAGCAGACAAACAGAGACAAAAGTCATATTATATTCATGAAATAATTTCTAATAATGAGAGTTCTAACTTACCATCACTTCCAATTTTATTTTTGAGACCGTCAGAAACACCACGAAGTTCGTTTTCAGTTTGTATAGCAATCTCAGTACGAAGTTTAACTAGTTCATTCATATTTTCAGAATCGACTTCATTCTCCAGAACACTTTTTTCAACTCTCTGCTGGGAGAGTAACTTCAATCTACCTTCAGCATATGTGACTGGATCTGTTAATGATATGTAAGTACACATGTACCCAGCAATTACGACAAAAGCAATAAGTACATAAAACACTTCAGTTCAAAGAATTTCATGTTACATATACTGGGTACTTGCCTATAGTCGAAGCAGCTGCTGATAAAAGATTTGCCAGTCACATACTAGTAATTAGACTGCAGACTTTGTAAAACTTTGAAAGAAGAAATATGTCGATGGTTCAGCGCAACAGAGTTGTAACTCATATTTAAATAAGAGCAATTTACGACAGTGTTGCACTGAGCCCTCAAATTGTGTATCTATCTTATTGTTATTTAATGTGTAGTACTCATCTATAATAAGAGAATCATGAAACATGACAAGAGATCTCAATCCATGATTAGGCTACAAAAAGTCATTATTTTGGTTACTTGACCATAAAAATTATGGAAAGGTACTTCAAGGTAGGTCGCAAAACTTTTCTATATTTTTTTATAAATATCTTTTGTACAATGAGGTATGATCTGTCCCCAAATATTTCATACATTTTCTTAGGGTCGTGCCAAAAGTAGCGTCAGTCAAGAAACCATAAACACAACTTCTGTTTTCAGACTTACTAAATTCCAATTTAAAGGTTTTGTCAAGGAACATGGCAAAGATGCAACTTAAATGTACAACATTTCCAAACGAGAACATGATTAGAGAATTCATTATATGAGCTATGTTATTGATATAATTAATCAATTCATTCATTAAAGATATCTTTCATGATAAAAGTACATCATACCAATAGGCCCATCAGTCTGCATCTCAACACATCTTCTCTCATATTCCCTCAGCTCAGCTTCTTGCTCCTTACTTAAATCATTGAGACGTTTCTTCTTTAAGTTGCTGAGTTTTTTATGAAGCTCACTCTCTTGATGTGCTCGATCTTTCTCCATTTTCTCCTTGATAGCTACCATGTCTAGTTTGGCTTGGTCAATTAACTGGTTGGCATCGGCGGCAGATATGCTCTTGTTCCTGTAACAAAGAATAACAAATATGAACGCAATTTATGTCATTATGTCATATACTATTACAGTACATCCTCTGTAGAGCAACACCCTGTGGGAGCTGCAAATATTGGCCATTGTTTAGAGGTTGTTGCTCTGCAGAGGTTAAATTTATAGTAAATATCAGCTTATGGAAATTTTGAAGGTGTGTTATAGAGGTTGTTGCTCTACATACAGAGGGCCGCTCTGGAGAGGTTGTACTGTACTTAAACAGCTTCTTACTGACTAGATATGATGTGATACAGGGTCTGTAAATAAATATTTGGTGAGAGCCTATAGGGTCAGTAAGAATCTGTGTAACAAATAAATCTAACAAAGTACCATTCATAAACCAATTGATTAAACTTTTGTATCTTTATGTTTATTTTGAAACTATGATCGCCGACTGGATGTAAATATGGGAAAATATTGTGCATGTGACCAAACAATCAACCAATCAACAGCAAGTATTCTGTATGAAATAAGATAATTTGAATTTAAAATCACATTTAAGCGCACATACGGCCAACAAAGGGATATAAATAATTAATCAAAATATTTATTTACACATACGAAAAAAACAGATGTTGTGGTATGAATTATGTTGAGACCGCATTCAAGATTTTGTAACCTTGGAAACTGATATAATTTTAAAAATGAAAAACATTTTCAGTGGTTTGAAGCCATAATTAAACTAACAAATCATAAATGTAAGCACCACAGATTTAATTCCAGTATAAATGTATATTCTATTTTCCCCATTTTTTAAAGCCTCTTGAAACGACCCTCAGAACTATTTTTCAATACTTACTTCTTCATCTTCTCAATAGTAATTATTTGTTGCCCGGCAACAGTATTCAAAAGATCATCATTGTTTTCTTCAAGAGTTTCCTATTAAAATGATCAATCACAAAGAATACATCATATTGTACAATAAATTATCTACAATAACATGATACTAGTATATAAATTGATAGAATATGATGTGTTAGAGGTCATCTCTGATTAAAAGCCACCCTGTAAATAAAGGCCATTTTTCTTAAAAAACCTTCATTCATTAATTAGAAGAAAATGACCTCAAAAAAAGGACCACTTGTCAATAAAGGCCATATTATGTCTTTCCAAAGGGTGGCCTCTGTTCACAGGTTTGACAGTACAATATGATGTTCAAAACATAGAGTACAGCTGGACTGATCATAATGCTTACAAATTAAAACCTTGACATGTTCCAAGTCATATGACAAAATATAGCTGACATGATCATCTTAGTAAGTATCTGAACATATAATATTTGTTGAATTCATCTATGTAAAAATGTTTGTCTGGTAAGATGCATAATTTTTTCAGTTGTACAGAAAAACTCTACTTCACTTCACTGAGGTCTGACGTCGAATCAACTTCTACGGCCACTTCTCCAGCTTAAATGGTGGCGGGAGAGCCCACAAGCCCGGGCTTAAACCTGGGTAGAACCATCAACCATCTGTAAGATAGCTGGGCATCTTCCTCATAGCAATGAGAGGCTAGTGATTACTAGTCAGAGACCACGGTCAGGGCCGTTCTAATAGTGACAATTAGAATTCTAAAAGACAACTTACAGCAGCTTGGGCTAAAGCTTTCCTTCTTGCCAACTTTTCTTCCAAAGTCATTCTCTGCTTAGATATTTCTTCGTCATACATGCTTTCTAGAAGTTTCTGATTTTTCTGATGTTCAGCTAACAACCATTTCATTTGAGAATCCGACAGTTTCCCCTGATCCTTCACATCGTTTAATGCCTGTATTTGGATTTCTTTTAGACCCATACGACTTCTGATAGCAAATTCCTACATATGTCAATAAAAATGTATTAAATTCAAGTTAACTATAAAACCTATACATCTTAATGAATAAAGAGCTAGGTGGTTTATTGAAGGTTACATATTGGGGCCTATCTGTTAATTGCCACAACATACTATCAACATTATATTATATCACTAAGAATATGTGATGTATCTATAAAATTGATGTGTAAAACATATATAAAACAAGAGGGCCAAGATGGCCCTATATCGCTCACATGACAATCACTGTTCACTCATTAAAACATTGTTTTGAACCGGTGACCTAGTTTTTGACCCCAGATGACCTATGTTCGAATTTGTCTTACATATCATTAAGACAAACAGTCTGACTAGGTTTGGTGAAGATACGATCAAAATTTGACATCTACAGTGTTAATAAGGTTTTCCTAAGATTTGACCTTGTGAACTGGTTTTTGACCCTAGGTGACCCATATTTGAACTTGTCCTTAATATCATTAAGACAAACAATCTGACAAGGTTTGGCCAAGATCCAATCAAAACCATGACATTTAGAGCTTTTACAAGATTTTTACCTTGTGACCCAGTTTTTTAACCCGGCTGACCCATGTTCATCCTTGACCCACATATCATTGAGGCAAACATATTTGAACTTGTCCTTAATATCATTAAGACAAACAATCTGACAAGGTTTGGCCAAGATCCAATCAAAACCATGACATTTAGAGCTTTCACAAGATTTTTACCTTGTGACCAAGTTTTTTAACCCAGCTGACCCATGTTCATCCTTGACCCACATATCATCGAGGCAAACATTTTGACAAGGTTTGGTGAAGATCCAATTAAAACTGTGACATCTACAGTGTTAACAAAGTTTTCCTAAGATTTGACCTGGTGACCTAGTTATTGACCCCCAGATGACCCATATTTATACTTGACCGTTATATCATTAAAACAAACGATTTGACAAAGTTTGGTGAAGATCCAATAATAACTGTGAAATCTACAGTGTTAACATGGTTTTTCATAAGATTTGACCTAGCGACCTAGTTTTTGACCCAAGATGACCCATGTTCGAACTCGTCCAAGATATTATGAAGACAAACATTCTGACAAGGTTTCATGATCATCCAATCGAAACAGTGACTTCTAGACTGTTCACAAGGTTTTCCAGCAATTCGCCCTAGTGACCTAATTTTACTACAGAAATGACCCATTATCAAACTTGACCTACATATTATTAAAATAAACATTCTGACAAAGTTTCATGAAGATAAAGTCAAAACAGTGATTCACAAGGTTTTCCCTTATTTGGCCCTGGTGACCTAGTTTATTGAACTCGTCCGAGATTTTGTTGATATTAACGTTCTGACCCAGTTTTGCTAAAATTGAGCCAAAAATGTGGCCCCTAGTGTGGTCACAACAAAAAGTTTGACGACGCACGACACACACCGCACGATGCCGGACGCCGGACGGAGAGTGATCCTAATAGCTCACTTTGTCACTTTGTGACATGTGAGCTAAAAATGCAGTTAACAGTAAGGGGTGAAATTAACTTTATTTATATGAGTTTAACGCCTTTTTTCAGTTATATACGGGTGGCTGGTTCACTCAACAAGTCTTCCTGGACTTTATTCTAACCAGTACTAACTTACCCTTCCATAAGGAACTGGCAATTTCTCCACATGTGGACAAAAATCAGCATTATTGCCAAATTTTCAAGGAAGGATATGACCTGCCACAACCGGGAATCGAACCCACGTCACCGGGCTACAAATCCAGCTCTTTTTTCACTTGACTACTGCCTGGGTGACATTAACAGTACACATATAAGTCAAAACTTTAACAACTTGACACTCGTAAATAAACTTAAAGCTCATCTATTGTAACATCTATATAAACCTTTCTCAGATTTTCTGTTTCCTCATCCTGTTCAAGTTTTAATTTGTATGTTTCAGCATTCTGTTCTGCAAAGTTTTGTTCATTCATCAACTTCAGAAGTTCATTTCTTTCCTGCAGTATAGATTGGTACATTGATTAGTGTGTTATTGACAGACTGGTACAATAACAACAAATTAATTTACTCTTGAACAATGCGAGAATGAATTGCTCCAACGTATATCACAATATATCAATCAGTTGATGCTCTACACAACTTTTATAGTCAGTCAACAAGATCTTTTGTTAGCTTGTTTATTTGAGTTGCTGGACCCTTTTCAACAGTCTGAGTCTAAAGAGGTGGACAGTTCACCTAATCACTGTTCCTGAAAAGAACCAGTACTAGACTTCCATCCTCCATAAGCAAATGCCTACTTTCTCACATAAAGAGACATGGTCGGTAGTAGGGCTCAAACCCATGACCCTCTATCAGTGAGAGGTTACAGTGATTTGACCTTAACCACTCGACCATGGAGGGGGGTCTCAAGGTGATTTATTTTGAATACATGTATATTGTAAACAGGACTGTCCCTTACTTTATTTGATATTATACAGATGAAGCCACTTTATTCTATCTTAAGATTTACTTATTCTTAAATATGGTGATATTTACTTTTTATCCATAAGTTATCAATTAAAAATAATTTATTTTCTTCAATGTTTTTTAAGGCATCTTGTATTTAATAGAAAAATAAAAAATTTAAGAGACTGATTATTAAAGTTGAGCATTATACATTGATTACTTCAAACATTTCATAGTGGAATTAAAATGATCTTAGTGACAATAAGGAAGTACTAGATAAGATTAACATTCACCTTAGGTGGGAGGTCCTGTGTACTGCCAACTAATTCTTTCTTCTCAGTTCTCTGTTTTTGTAGCAATGAGTTCATCATAGACTGTCAACAAAAAGAAATATTTTTTAAAAAAAGTTTCTACTATAAGCATCTCCAAAAACAAGGAGTGTTTGTGAAACACGGCTGTCCCCTAAAGACCAAATGGATAGTAAGACTTTGACATATTGAACTTAAAATTAATAGGGGTCATCTACATGTGACGACCTTCCTTCCAACCAAATCTGAGAAGCTTGGGCCATACCGATATGAAATCATTGGTTGGACAAAGTCTGATTACGGACTGACATTTGCAAAGCAATATACCACCTTTTCTTTGATAAGGTCAGTAAAACTTCTTTTATTTCAAATTAATACATGTTTTAAGTACAAGATATGGTTCATACGAAAATCGAGGGCTCAGTGCAACACTGTTGTAACTTGTTCTTATTTCAATATGAGTTACGACACTTTTGCGTCGAACCCTCGAAATGTACGGTTCAAAGTATATGATTAATTGTTCAGAATTCCTACTCGATTTTTTGCGCTGATTTTCTTGTACAATTTCTTCATCTCTCTTTTATAGTCCTCATCATTTTGTCTATCCATATGTACACGTCTTGACTTCATGTTTCCCAGCGCTGTAGCTAACGTGCCCTTGTCGATATCCTTATTACTGTGTAAACCTATACATTATTCAAACATGTAATATTCAACTTAAAAACCAATCAAATCTTTAATTACATTAGAATGAGATCTGTAACACCAATCGGAACTCCTCAGCATTTGTGTAATGAAAGTGCCTTGGACATAACAGGCAGGCCCGCCATTTTGTTTTCGTTGTTCGCGGGCTTCCATTTTGGGAATCCCACAATGGAAACAACTTGATTCTCTTTAAATGGGTACTGATGTATATTTTATCAACATAGCGAACGATAAATATGTTTGAAGGTCTGTAAATCTGAGAATAATTCCTGAAAACGGGTCGCTAGTGTTTGAAAAGTAGTTACTGGAGCCGCATAACCAAAATGTGTAACCCTACACTTATGTAAGAGGCGTATTTCTAAGTTACGAAAATGCCCGAGTAGTTACGATTGCTTTAACACAGGTCAGATCCTGATAGTTAACAGAAATGTTGGTGGTTCTACCCGGGTGTATCCCTGGGCTCTTCCTCCAGCATTACAGCTGACCCTTACCATAACTTGATAAGCCAAAATTAGTGGCCCTGGGTGAAGGTGTAACTAAAACCCAGTGAAATCAAAGTACTGAAAGTACACATGGAAACTGAACTTACATAGACTTGAACTGCAACATGAAATTGTAACCAGTTTGACAATTGTATGACATTCTACTTTGGTTCCCATCAAAATTTATGTGCCCGGAGCGAGTGACTGCTTATAATAGAAAGCTGAAATTTCATCAGTTTCCAAAAACAACAGAGGTAAGATTGAGACCAATCAACTGATAAAATATTTCCAGACTGGTTCACAAATAAGTACATTACATGAACCAGACATCGACACAGGTTAAAGGCTTATTCAATTAATATACAAAAATCTATTACATTATTACCTGTTATAATGAGCTCAGTGGTTGCCATAGATGCATCATTCCTCTCTTTCTCTAGATCAGTATCAACGTTGACTGTATTTACAATATCTAGACTGTCTATTTCTCTATGCATCTGCATCTTATCCTTCATTCCCAGAACACCAACAATAGAGTCTCCTTCACCAATTACACTGTAATGAAATATATCTAAGTGTACATTAAAATGAACATACGGCCACAAATTGTCATATTTAGCAGCGCTCGAACTAATTTTTTCAAAGCACTGGCCCGAACTGTATGTGGGCTATTGAAAATAAGACAATTTACCACTAGCCCGAATACACAATTTTGAGAAAGTTAACTAGCCCGAATAGAAATTTACTAGCCCCGGGCTGTGGGCTAGTAGGTTAACATGAAGACTGATTTCGTATTATTCGTTGAATAAATAGGGGTAAAAAGTCTAAAATCTACTCATATTTTGTTTTTGTGAGAATACAAGGTATAATTCATCCTCAAATATTTGTGTTATTTGGATTTTGTTATAAGTAACTTCATTGCGCTCATTTAAAAAGTATGGTGGCTTGGGGGGACCATAAACATATTTTTAACATTTACAAAATATTCATACCATTACATTATTGTTCATAATAAAATTATCAATAATCAGTCATTTCAAATCCTTATTTCTATGCAAATAAAAATGTATACATTGGATGATAAGTATACACTTAAATCTAAGATCCCCCCCCCCTGTAGCTCCCCCCCCCCCAGCCAGTAGGTTCATGCAATATCACATCACATCTGAAACACGAAAAAAGAAAAATGTAATGCAATACTATAATACAATTACTAGCGGAGTCAGATAACGGAATCACAGGGCTTCAGAATCACCCATAAACATTTTCATTATTATACAATACCTGTAGTCATTGATAGTATGTCCTCCTCTTTTGACTGCTTCATTTTCATCCATCATAATTGTCTTCCCTCTTTCCATCATCAGTCTTTCTTGCTGAAATATTACAAAACAAGTTTAGAATGTGAATCATGATATACACAGTTTTTAATAAGAACCTTAAAACTTTTGAGGACAATTTCTTGATAATTTGTGAAGAATTTTAAGGAAGAAAACTTTAGATCTAAAAGTGGGAAAACACTTGGACCTTTCTCAATAAATCTCAGTGATCATTTCGCCACCATAAATACAAGTTTCATGCATTACATGTACCTGCATGCAAAACTATAATGATCATTTGTGTTATTGACCTTATTTAAAATTTCTATGAGAAAATCTAGAGTTATTTAAATATTCCTACGTTCACTTTGGTTGGTGACACAGTCTTCTTTCTTCTGATGAAATAATAGATTAGGAATCCAAGGACAACCAGTAGTATTCCAAGTATTAAAGCCATGAAGAATGACAAGGCAGTGAAACCATGTTTATAAACAATCTGAAATAAGAGGACATGTTGTAAAACATTTACTTCTAGTCCAAAACAGCCAACACAAATACAATAAGGCGATAAAAAATAGTTATGTTCACAGTTACTTACCAAATAAACAAGAGTGCCAGGTCACACAATACGACCATCAAAATTCATTACACAAAAAGTCAAGGGGCATAACTCAGAAGTGCCTAAGCTGATTGGGCTGGTTATCATACTTGACCGAGATCTCATGGCCATAAACATTTCCATCACGTTTGGTGAGGATCCAAATAAAACTATTTGAATTAGAGAGCAGACACTGCTGTGGACGCCGCTCGCCCTCCCACCGTGGGTGTTCCCATAATACTACTCGTTTTTCAAACTGGCGTATAATTACTGTTGGGTAGGTAAGTTAGAAAAGTTTTCAAATTTCCTATACCCTACATACTTTGATATGATTTATCCTCATACTTATGGGGAGAAAGCATTGTGTCTGTGCCAAAAATTAAGGTCAGTCAGGTAACTGATAACAACTTTTTTTCTGGCCTAACAAATATTATACAAGCTTAATGAAAATAATTTTATTGAAGTTATACATATATCATACTTGTATACTAAATGAATTCTCTAAACCAGTGTCGCAAATATTAAGTAATTGTCAAAGCTGTAATTGATTGGTAAAAAATGTGGCTTCCATGTTCAGTGGGTGCCTAGCAATTGCTTGCCCCTCACTGCTATAAGTTAGAACTGCCGCGGCCAAGACAAATGAAACACATATGTGTAAAAGCTGTCCAGCTAGCTTAAGGAAGGTCAGTATGTGGTTCTACATAGGTTTATGCCTGGCGTCTTCTTCAACCATTAAAGCTGAAAAGAGGCCAAATGACCCAGGCTATTGGTGGAAAATTAAGCCCAACACAAAACAGACTGGTGAACATTAATGCCCAAAGATCAATATTCTGTAAGTGAAATATGTTTAATAAAATATTAAAAATCCACTCACACTTTTTTTTTCATTTATATCTGCAAAAATACAAACTTGAGCTTCAAAAGGTCCATATTCTTGTGAAGTCTATAAAGGAAAACAAATAATAAGTAACAAATAGAGGTATACAACAAAACAGATAAATTTCCATTTCAATATCTTTCTTAGATGGTATTTCTCAATGTGTTGTAAAGGAATTAATCAAAGGAAAACAGCCAAACAATTTCATTTGTGAGGAAGCATCACATGTCCAGCTTGGCGAACGCCGACCGACCAGTTGGACTGCCGCCTCTCGGCTGGCTGCCCAGACCGGGACGACGTTGTGCCGACTTAGCCGCGCTGATGGTCAACAGCTTGGTCAACTTTTGGTTCTTCTAAGCTGTATGCCTGGTGTGTGCTTCAACAGTTTATGCTGGAAATATTGCTTAATGACCCTAGCTGTTAGTGCGACTTTAAAACCCAACATAAAAGAAATATTGAAGTTTTTATCTTATTATAATTACCGGTAAGTATAAATTTATTTACATACCGGATCAGTTGTATGAGTGAATGTAGCACTTATCGTGAAGAAATTTTCACCATCTCTCATATTTTTCTTATCAAATGTTGCGTCAAATGTATCACTAAATACTGTATTAACTGAAACCACAACACAAATAAATACATTAAAGAAATATTAACATGCACTATATCCACAAACAGGACAACATCAATGCTAGTCAGAATTTTTGATGAATATAGATAACTGAATTACCATGACTGTGATAATTTTACATGCATTAGGCCAGAAAAAAATTGTGATTTATATGTTTACCTATTTGATCTAGTGCCAGCCCTGAAGTTTGTGACAGCAAAATCGAAAGCAAACATCTGTGGCCTTGCGACACTGTTTTTAGTGTTAAGTTACCATAACCAACAACTTACTTTTCTGGTCTTAAGTCATCAAAGAGGCTGACAACGATTGCATTAAAACAACAAGAAATATTTGCCCTGATGGTTCAAAATCAGTTTTTTATCACCTTTCTGGAATGTTGACAAGTAAGTACAGTATAGAATTTAAGAACCAGACAGCAATCTTTTTTTCAATCTGTTGAATTATTTTACTTACTGGACATGTTTCCAGCGTTCCAACGGAATAGTTGTCTCTCATTTATAATTTTTATCTCGTTTCCAACAGATAGATTAGACAGACTAAAATAGTCAATCTTGAGTCCGTCTGACAAGTCAACCAGGGCTTCTACATTACCAGCAACATTTCCAGAACAAATCATTTCCATATAAAGCTCATAGGTTTCCATAGCAACAACCTCCTGTAAATTAACAAGATTATTCAGATAACTTTTTAACAAATAAATTGGCAATATAGGCAACATAACATAAATTAGATGCAATTACCAGCTCTATAGTAATATTTATATCTTTTTCTAATTCTAATGATTTCCTTTCATATTCAAACCAGTAACCATTCTTCTTTTAACTAGAAGCCAAGAGGGGTAAACAGGCTTGATCTGGCAGAAATAATGTTCAGAAAGTAATTATACAGACAAAAACGAGATAAGAATTATAAGTTTGATAAGATATACAGGGTTCTGCAGGGTTAGAGTACCTCAATAGTCATGGATACTTCAAGCAACGGAGCTGATGAGATGGAAAAACCAGAACTGTTAAATGCTTGTAAGCCATACACAGACATTCCAGCACGTATTGGGGGTACGACAGCAAGTATAGTGTTTGAACCTGTACCGATGGTAGATGTATTGTCCGCTAGAAATTCAATCTGGAAAAAAAATTGAAAATCCACTTTTCATAACAATAGCTGATTTCAAGCAAATTTTTGCCAAGATTCTCCAAATTGTTTGCAATCTCAAAGTTGGTTTAATGGTTAAGTTAATTTTTACACAGGTAGCAATGTTATTTTGCAATCATGGTCAAAATATAAATCTATTAAGGACACCAGTTTTATGTTATCATGTACCAATAAATGGTGAGTCAACAAAAACTATAGGGGCAAAATTTTAGAAAAATATTAACCATGGCAAGATCATTAACAATGAATTATTTATTTATAATGAAAATATAATTATGTCTTATCAAAATACGGAATGTGTGATTCAAATAAGCTAAGCCAATGATTTCATGATATATATTTAAATTTGGATTATATGTAATACAGTCAACCTGTGTAAGCAGCCGCCTCCGAATAAAAGCCATCCTGTGAATAGAAGCGGCGAGCCATTCCTTTAAAAACTTTCATAGATTATTTAAAACAAAATGACATCCGAATAAAAGCTACCTGTCAATAAAGGCCACAGTGCACATTATGTCTTTCCCCAAGGGTGGCTTTGAAGTTTTGTTCGATTAAGGTTTGACTGTTTAATAATAATAAACTATATCTTAAAGTGGTACAGAAATGTTTCCAATCATACTTACTGAAGTATTAAAATATGCATTGCCATCATAGGAGTAAACCAAGTCTGTGTATGTATTGTTGAGTACATCAAGACCAACTAAGGTCGTCCTTACAAACCCAGTCTGATAGGTTACTATCACCAGAAAAGCAAACCATGCTACATTTTGTGACTTCATTTTGAACTGAAAAACAAAAGTAAAACATACAATAAGACATTACAGCTGGTTATACTAAGTAAACTTATCACATGTATCATAATTACAGTAAATTATGCTTAATGTGAATCAATTCCATGATATTTTGTTATCAGTTAGCTAACATGCTAGAAATGTCGAGCCAGCAAACCTGTATCGGCCCAACATAAAAACAATGTTGTTAAAGGTATCGAAATCTTTGTCATTTCAACATCATCTCAACCTAATTTGCAACAATTAATTCATGGTTCATATGGCACAGGGTAGTGTCTAAATTTATACATATAATAAATGTTAAATGAATTTATAAGCAATATAGCCAAATCAGTTTTACAATGTTGTTGGCAATTCTAATCCACTGGTTTGTTTCAGCTTGATGACAGACCCTTAACATTTTTGACAGTCAATTAACATCAAAGTATTAAAAGTAAATAGATATTGGATCATAGATGTACGAATCATACCAGATACGATACCAGATGATTTAGCCATTCATAGTGACAATCTAATGAAGAGACCCAGATCGAGTCATTTTATATACACATTAACCAAGACTTTTTTAGGAAAATTAAGGTATTTGACACTGGGTGCTGGAAAACTTTAATTCCTAAGGGAGAAAAATTACATGGAAGAGGCAAATTTTAGGAATATTCACAATACAAAATAACAAGTAGCTCTAGCTCTAATTATTTTTTTTGAGGGGGGAGGTAACTATTATATAGCTCAATTAATATATTACATATACACTAACATGTATATCATCGGAGGAAGATAAATATAATGCAGTACGTATCACATAATATTCTAAGAAAATGAGCGAGTGACAGCTATCATTCAGCTTCCAAACAACCCATGTGTTTCCATGTAAATTAGACAAAAGTTGTGTTTATGTCAAACTCATGGTCATATAGATGTCATGAACTATTTTCAAACTGATTAACATTGTAGTGATTGTAGGAATATGGCCACTTTCAACAGCCTTGCTGTTGAGTTAACTCTTTAGTGATGTGGTTGAGTGCCAGCCTACAGTGCTAATTAAGGGTCCTGGATTCAATCCCTGGTGAGGACCAGATTTTTCTCGCTCCCGAATTTACTTTAACATTTATAAATTAACACGTACAGATCTTGCAAGTTTAACAGTTAAAAACAGACAACTAGTTGTTAATGATAAGGTAATAAACAATAATACACTATATAATACAAATGACTGATACATTCACGACCTGATTAGACACGTACGATCCTATATAGATCACAAAAAATAATTAAACTCCACAACATAGTCAACTCAATGATTTAATTTGTACATAGTATTAGATAAATACTCACAAGCAGTGTGCAAATCCATACAATATTACAAAGTGTTGATTTTTACTCCATATTTTTTAAAACTGACAACCGAAAATATGCCACGCGAGTGTTGTTATGTTCAGTGTTTACTAAAATTATTGTGAAATAAACCGGAAGTCTTTTCAATGCATCGTTTAAAGCGGAATGCTTCGGTCAACAAAACAAAAATATGTCAGTTTCAGCGGTCGATAGTAATATTTTCATTTATGTTAAGCCTAAAATAAATTCAATTTACACTCTTTTATCATATGCCAATACATGTACACAACTTGAAATTCCCAAATCGATGAACCGGAATTTGGATGGGATAATAACCGTATCATTCCGAATATTTCAACCATCGGAAGTAAACATTTGTGTTGCTATGGAAATGTGACAGGGATCCAGAAATTTTAGACTGGTACTCAAGTGCACGATCTTATTGTTGTTTGTAAGTCGATATACTCCAAAGAAACAATTTCCCCGTAAAGCTAACGTGCAGTGACTTGAATGCATAATAGTATAGGCCCTGCATACATATCGAGGGCTCAGCGCAACACTGTCGTAACTTGTTCTTATTTCAATATGAGTTACAACACTGTTGCGCTGAACCCTCGATATGTATAGATCTATATAATTATAACGTTAGAAACATTTTTGTAGAGGATTTTAGACTGGCAGGGGTGGGGGTAACATTTAGGAAAGTGTCACCTCCCCGCGGAATAAAAAAAATAAAAAAGTGAAATGGGGCATTCTGGTGAGTTTTGGGTCTGTTTTCTACCTCATTTATTATGGTTGCGGTAGTGCAAGAAAACGCGACAATAATTTGGAAATATCAGAACTGAATACATTTGTAATTCATTGAATGATTATTTCATCTAGATATAGATATATATATATCTATGCTCGGTGACTATTACACGGGGGGGGGGGGGCACCGGGCTCCATCAATATTATCCATGTTTACTTAAATTAAGCCAGAGACGTATTATACGTCTCTGATTAAACCTAATTGCAGTAGGCCTAGATCTAGTATTAAACGTGTAATTATAGGATGTATAATGTATGCGTTTTTAAAGGTGAGAGCATAATTATGTGTGTTTATGTTGGCCGCGTGGTGGTTTAAATTTCTCTGTGGTAAGATCGATCGTTCCTGCAATGTACGGCACATTTCTTAGGAATCCTTGCAAGTTGTCCATGCAGTATCATGACACTATACAGACAACTTCGTTTTTTCGAGTACATGTATAACGATCGCCCGTACTCTTATCACGAGAGATTTTGATGCCGCGGCTAACATGAATTAACAAAACAAATCATGCGGAACATTGACGCTATTTCCCTATGAAAAGACAACTCCTGTCGTTATTGATTTTTTTACCTGTGTGATAAACTAGTTGTTTCCCTTTACGCCAAAAAAACCAATAAGTGGTCAGTATTGATTTTAGCAAGTTAACCTTATCGAATATGGATTATTTAGCGTTAAACCGAGATCTATATCTCCTGGTCGTTTTTTGTGCGATCTGAGTTTTAGGGAATTTGAGAGTATTATTTTTCTCACGAGGGTGAAGGATCATGGTCTTCAACACAATAATTAAAAGAAAAATGTCATATTTTTGTTTTTTAAAATACATTATTACATATTTTAATGTTGATCTTTAAATGAATATTGATGTGAATAACATTAACAAACCAGCAGTAAACTGCTGTTGTTTGATTCCAATTTAATGACTTTACAGAAGGTCAAGGAAAGTACATAAAATTATACTATTAGATGAAATATTACAGCAGTAACATCTTTTGATTTTTCGGAATCAAACACCTTACAGAACTCAGTTCTATACGTGTATATATATCCATTTCACACAGGGATATATAGCATCCCTGTTTCACAAAAATAATTATATGAATATATAATTCAAAAATTCAATCGTTCGACTAAACAAAATATGTTGAGTTTTTCTACGGGCACGGTTAATTTTTCAACTTTCGCATTTCTAAAAAAGGCATGTTTTTACACAGCTCGGGGACAAGCAAAACTGACATAGTGATTCTTATTTCCCGACCAGATACAAGTCGTTGTTGGAACGCGATCTCTAATGACTGTGCTAAGTAAGGCAAACAAGATATTGGAAACTCTGAAAAAAAATATTTTTTTAAAATAATATCAGTATTCAATATAATTTGTTTTATATGCTTATAAATACAACAAAAGTTTTTCTTAAACTAATCATCACTATAAAACTTTTAACCAGACACTAAGCTGACCGTGACCAGACAGGATTAGACAGATAAGGGGCAATAAAACAATCAAGAGAATAGACCTCCTGTTGCTTTTGGGGTCATTTAAATAGGAGCTGTCAAATGTCTTTAAATTTAGCTATTTGATAGTTTAAGGGTGTTGGGGTATGTATGTGCGAGTGTGTGCGCGAGAATCGGGGATTGTTTGTTAGTCTTACCAAGGACTTATATACATACATGTATGTATATAAGTCCTTGGTCTTACTCATTCACTGTTTACGTACAATATCATGTATGTCTGTATATTTATTGTGATGATGAGCCATCGGCATAAATCAAAAATAAAGATTTATCAATCTGTCTTTAAATTTAGATATTTATTGGTTACTGTCCTAGTAGAACTGTATTAGTAAATCTCTTGGGACTTTAAAAAGTTAAAACGGCACTTTCAATGATAATAATAAATTGGTATTTTAATTTGAAATGGCGTATATCAAACATTGTATGTCAATTTTAACACCCGGCCGATACTGCATGAATGAGCAATATCCCTTTAACAGGGCGATAAAATCAATAAATATTACGTAACATCCTGTTAATTGTATATCATCAGTCATAAAAGTGGTCAGATGCTTTAGTCACATCTATATCAGATAATAAAACGTATCCACGCGAATGCATTTTCTTAATATTCTTTTTTAATCAAGAAGTACATTATAGAAATATAGCACGGTATTTTTTCAATGATATTGCAAAGAAATAAGAAAAAGCATTTGACAACATTTTTACTAGATGAGACTAAAAAAGGCATTGTGTAAAATATTGTTGTACATCGAGATTGGTTCGAATAAAATATATTTCTTATATTTTATTATCAATTTATCTATTGTTTTGATTTACTACTTTTAAAATCAATTGGGCTTTAAACAATAATTGGAATATACTTCTGAGTTTATAAAATCACTAAATCTATGTTGCTGACCCAGCAAGCTCACGACTGGAAAAGTTTAAACAAATCGTAGTTTTATAAAGCGTGATAAATAACAAGGACTTATATAATATATACATAAATATTTTCTGAAGATAATCCTTTCTACAGAATATGTTTCCGGTAAAACATGCACGAGAAAATCATTTAATTTCACCTTCATCAGGTGCGTTCTCAATAAAACTGTCTGCCTTCATTTATTAATTTGTAATTGATATATTTATATTCACAGGATGACCGTAAACGGTAGCCATTGTTATATTTTGATTTTTAGACCCGCTTATATAAACCTGATTAAGAAAATAAATATGTATCGAGTTATTGAATTATCGAACAGTTTGCTAAAAATTAGCATTTTTTTGCAACATGGTAAAAATATACCGACTTAAATTATACACCTGCTATTGAAGCAATTTAACAATTAGTCACGTGTTAAATGTATGAAAGGTAACAATAACAACAACTAATTCGGTAGTTGCTACATCGACTACTGTACATGTACAATGTACTTACTACAAATTGATACGGAAACGCGCGCTTGAACGCGAATATCTCCATTTTCAAACTAAATTGGAAGCAATTTCCACATTTTCAAATTTCTTAAAAAAAATATTGTAATAAAGCTTGGACACCACAGAATACTTCACGAGGTTATAAAAAAATGTCATTTTAGTAAAAAACAACTTTATGGCCTGACAAAAACGAGGTTTAAGAATATTTTGACAGTTTTCATATAGAACTATGAACGAACGATAGTCACCAACTTCAAACGAAAATGGAAGCAATAAGTTCACATACCACATTAATAAAAAATATATTGAAAGTGCAAAGAATGATTATTACTTCACGAGGTTATAAAATTTTCTCA
Source organism: Lutraria lutraria (assembly GCA_964023205.1). Taxonomy (NCBI): domain Eukaryota; kingdom Metazoa; phylum Mollusca; class Bivalvia; order Venerida; family Mactridae; genus Lutraria; species Lutraria lutraria. The sequence goes on from OZ026841.1 coordinate 15,937,048, forward strand.
TTTAATGTTATAAACAAGTTATTAGTGTTAAACCATACAGCTCCTATATAAATCTATAGTAAATCAGTTTATCGATAAACGTTATCGTAGTGATCGATAAGACGTTTTCAAGGGAGACAACTTTCCCGATAAGACCGGCCAAGTTACAGAAATGTTCCGCATGAATTTTTAGGTCTAATCCAGTCGTCATGTTTTTCATGATGATGTATTGAATAACCCCAGTCTCTGGATGAAATTCCAATTAGAATCATCATTCATTGAATAACAGTTTTAGATCTGGATGAAGATAAATCATGACCATGGCTTACCTAAGAACAGACTTATTAATTACTGATGATTAAATTTAGTCAATGCAAGTCTTGCAGTAGATAACGTATATAATACGTACGTACTGGTCGGCTAAAAATGATTCATGTCACACCTATGAAAATTGTACAAAGTTATTGGCACTGATCAAACTCTCTCTCTCTCTCTCTTCGTTTAAACAATTCTCAGAGTGCTCTGGTGAGTATCATTCAGCGCTTCTGTAGCCAATCACACACTTTAGCTTGTTTACCGTATAATAATGTTTACCAGCGTAAGACATTTGAATTTATATATCGAGGGCTCAGCGCAACACTATCGTAACTTGTTCTTATTTCAATATGAATTACGACACTGGTGCGTTGAACCCTCGATTAACTGATTCTAAATCAAAATTATTTTTTTCAAAATTGAAAAGAGATCCAATTAAAAAACATTTTTTCACTTAAATGTTGGAATATTATCCATTCAGTATTAATCAAGTCTTACAGTAAAATGTGATTATAGTCAAGTCAAGTCAAAATACTTTTAGTCGCTCATTTCATGATACATGGATGAGGTAAACAGTTAACATTTTAGTTGAGGCTCTTTGACATTGTTAGAAAATAAGACTGGCGCGTAGCTGCCTATACGCGAGTACGCGGCTGAATCCACATGATTCTGACAAAAAAAAAAAATTAGGAATTTTTTAAAATCACAAAAATCTACTTCATTAATGTATTTATGGTACCAAAACTGACTTCTTGAGAATTACATTACTGACCCTGAAATCGCCTAGAATGCACCAGATTGCACCATTATTTTCAAAATTTTCGGGGGAGCATGCCCCCGGACCCTCTCTCCCCCCCCCCCCCCCCCTAGCTTAATCCTGAATCCACATCTATGAAAGGGCTAGCTACGCGCCTGATAGTCATACTAACATGCAGAAAATGAACATAAACAGATAAATAAGTATAAAACATAATACGATAGTTGCTCGGATATAGAGAAGAATTCTTTTTCCCCGAACATGTGCGTGTTGATTTCATTGCTATGTATATTGTGAAATTTGGATATATTGAAGTAATTCTTTAATTATAACCATTAAATTCTTCTAAATTTACTTTTAAATATCATACATAACTTTTTCAGAGATTTTTGCCTTAAAGTCCCATATATAATCATATAAATATCGGTCGTAATAGTTTCTGTTTGTTCTATAACAGAGGAATCCGGTGTGTTTTCCTCTCGTGCATACTTTATAGCCAGAAAAAATGTTTCCAAAACCACTATCGTATTTTTTTCAACATCATTGAGAAAAAAATTGTTTATAGAACAGCTAGAGAGCTCTGTGTTTCCCGCAGTCATAATTTATTATGCGCACGTCATAAAGTGACGTCACGCTCTCTCTATATATATTTCAAGTTTACAAAATCAAAAATCACAGTGAAATGAGTGTTTGTAGAAAAAAGGGCTTGTTTCGTCGGTAATAATTATCTTGGGATAATATCAGCAATTGTTGTTTTTTTGCATACATTTTTATAGCAAAAAGCTAATGGGACTTTAATACATGTAGACCCATCATTAGTTTGAATTGGAAAGAAATCCAAATGAAAAAAATATTTTTGACTTAAATGTTGGAATACTATCCACACAAAATTACTCAATTAATTGAAGAACCACAGTTCTTTAGTAACAATAACCAATCGACCACACCCATTTCTGTACATTATTTTCACAACCCTTCATGAATGGATAAAAGTTCTTTCAAAACTGTTAAGTGACTTGCACCTTTTTATTGCATAATTGTGAATGAACGTAATAAAGGAGCATACAAGCCTATATTAGTATAAACAAATTCTAATTTCAGCACAAAGCAACACTATTTTTCCAAAACAAAACACTTGGTACCTTTCCCTAAATGTGTAAATTCTGAGAATCATCAACACAGTGAACTTAGAGAAGTAAAAAGAATCGGAAGAGAAGTGAAAGAATCTATTAAAGTATGCTAAGCGTAAATCAAAACAAAAGTTGATGACAGTATCATATTGAAAAAAAAACATTCATTAAATAGCTTTTGCATACATGTATATTGGTTCATGTATCATTGAATCAAGTCTTCATTTAGTTCATGTACTCGTGTGTTGTACAGTTTTGTTTGCATTTGTATGGAAATGAAGTTGACAATAAGTATTTATGTAACAGTTTTTACCAAATCAAATGTCCTCTGTTAAATAGTTATTCATATTTCATGAATAGTTCGTGAAGTGTGCAAGAATAGCTTAAGAAAAATTAATGTTTTCATGAATTCCTTTCGACGGGGAATATGCAGTAAATAAATGGATACATCAGTTTAATGTCCATGTACAAAAAAATGCATACATGTACAAATGTATTTATGTATCAATTTAGCTGTTTGAATTACAATAGTAGTGATTTTTATGATCTCAATTTTTATCTCTTACAACTTTTATTATTTCATTTACTGGTAGTCAATTTATCTGACCATAATGCTTAATACTTTATTTCTATTACATTCATCAAGTTTTTAGCTCACCTGATTCATCACGTGAGCTTTTAGGATCGATGAATGTCCGTCGTCCGTCGGTCGTCGCCCGTCCACAATTAGAATGTTTACACTCTAGCATCCACAGCTCTTAACAAATCGTGACCAAACTTGCTCACAATGTATATGGCCACAATGTGTCGGCCAATGTTGATTATGGACAAAATCGGACAATAACTTCAAGAGTTATGGGCCCTTGACTTAGAAAATTTGCTATATTTAGCTTGTTTACACTCTAGCGCCTTCATTCATTCATCAAGTCTAATGATATTTTCAGCAAATGTGTATGTACAAAAAATCTTCAACAAGGTAAATTATGGGCGGAATCTGACCAGAATTTCAATAGTTGGGCCCTTGACTTTGAAAATTTGCTATTTTTTAGCTTGTTTACACTCTAGATAGCGCATTCATTTATCCACCAATCCTAATGACATTTTCAGTAAATGTGTATATCTTAGACAAGTTCGATTATGGGCGGAATCGGACCAGATCTTCAAGAGTTATGGGCCCTTGACTTTGAAAATTTGCTATATTTTAGCTTGTTTACACTCTAGATAGCGCATTCATTTATCCACCAATCCTGATAATATTTTCAGTAAATGTGTATAACCAAAAGATCTTGGACAAGTTTGATTATGAACGGAATCGGACCAGAACTTCAAGAGTTATGGGCCCTTGACTTTGAAAATTTGCTATATTTTAGCTTAATTGTTTACACTGTAGCGCATTCATTTATCCACCGATCCTAATCATATTTACAATGAATGTGTATGACCTTACGGTCTTGGACAAGTTCAGTTATGGGTGGAATTCAAGAGTTATGGGCCCTTGGATTAGAAAAGTTACTGCGTTTTAGCTTGTTTATCAGTATTATATAAATATATTATATACATGCCCAGTTCTCCTGCGTCTTATCTCATCTCTCTCTCTCTCTCTCGCTCTCTCTGGGGTGGTTCTGGATTGACTATAGCTGTTTAAATGGTGGTTCAGGCGAACAGTGTCTGTGCTTCACTTAATTGTGCTTCAAAAGACCATTGCCGAGCAAGTCACGATAACTTAAAGGTCATAGTAATATGTTTTTTCTCTCCTATAAAACGTCAAATTTACCTTGCAAGGTAAAATTGCTGTGAATCGTATCACGCAAACTTGTGATAATTAATTTTGCAAAGGCGTTTCTGTATGTTATTAGTTCATTTTGTCATTGGGATCATTTCTTTTCGCATCAATTACTTTTGATATTAAGTTGTGACCTATAAGTTAAAGTCCCATAAGCATATTAATTTACAGGTCGTAATAGTTTCTGTTTGTTCTATAACAGAGGAATCCTGTGTATTTTCCTCATGTTACGCACACGTCATAAAGTGACGTCAAGCGCTCTACATATTTCAAGTTTACAAAAGCAAACATCACATTGAAATGAGTGTTTTTAGAAGAAAAAGTCATCGTTTCGTCGGTAATAATCATTTTGGATACTATCAGTAATTGTTTGTTTTTTTGCATATATTTTTCTATAGCAAAAAGCTAATGGGACTTTAAACAAACTTGATAGAATCTCACCACCACAGACACCTTTGTAAATGTACATCTGTAGGCCCTATAGGGGTTTGGACCTTTGATCCTTACACAATGCTTACAGATTCTCCTTTATTTTCCTTTGTGTAATTGGTAATAATGTATCCAGTATTAGTTTACTGATAGAATGATCTTATGTTAGAATTTTTGTGTATTTTTGTTATGTTGCCCTCATCAGTTATATTTTAAATGTATCAATGAAGTGTTGTTTAGTGTAAAATTCATCAGGATAACCAACCTAAACACATTTTTCAAGTTAATCTATTAGTATATTTTAATTTCACAGAATTAAAATAAGCAAACAATTCAAATTCAAGGGCAGATAACTCAAAAAACGAGATCGGTGACCCGAAATTTTATTTCGCTTAAAACGTTTCTGTTATCGTATGCTGTGATCTTGCAAAGTTTGAAAAAAATTCTGTGGAACAGTTTTCATTTTGCCTGTATACTGTAGCAAACGTCATTAATTTCTAAACAAATAAGTGTTTCGTTAAAATCTCTTTTGTAGTTACTGTACCAAAAAGAACAGTTTTAATTTCTTGATAGCTCAAAAAAGAAATGCAACAGTTTATCAGAGTATTTTTGCCATTTTCATTTTATCAAACCACTTTTTATTTGCAAAATGTGGCGGCAACAATAGACAAATAAAATCGCAGTTAATTAATAGCTAAAACAGTTTAAAAATTATTTACGAACATACTTGAATGTAATTTGGCCTTTAATATGATTATAAATGTTCTTACTTTAGAAAATGTGAAACCTTGCTACTAAATTTGATGTGAAAAATGAGAAATAACATCATATGATTATGATTCATGGTAAATTTGTTTTGAATTGTAGTTTCCGCTTTTATCTATAAATCTGGATAGACAGAGATAATTTTGAATTTTGTAACGATCAGGGAAGCAAGAAGATAGAATACATAATTGAAATTTATATCATTATAAAGCAGAAAGATTGGGAAAATGTTGTGCTTATATTACCAAATGACTTTCTAGGTGTTGCTCCCATATCATCAACGGATTTGTACTTTATACAGAGTTGTCGGTCTTGAGTATAGCACTATGTGCCTCACACTTTTCTGATGGTGATTTCTCTTTAAAGACATAAACAATGGATTTGCAGTACTAACATTTTTTGGTAATTTCTTATTTAATCAGTTTTAATAAATTAATCACTGACTTTTGCCTCTGATTAATCGATTAAATTTTCATGGACTGATTACAATCACTAATACAAACCCAATTACGAAACTGTTTTTATGTGTAAATCCAAGCGTCATGTTTTGATTAATTAATGAAACCAAAATAGATTTTTAACACCTCCTTACCTGATCCTGATTAAGATATTACTACGTACGTGATAAAGCGTGGAATAATGTTGACCGATATATAATGTCACCACAAAACATCCATGTATGTTGGAGCAACCATACCATGAAATTTTGGGACCAAGAATTATAATCTTCCATCGAGATCGATGTGTCATAACGTTGAGCACTTTAGCTGGTCAAAGTTTAGTGATATTCAAACCGAAAAGTACAGCTGAGTAACAGGTTAAAACGTGTCATGTAGAGTCTCTTTTCAAAATAACACACATGTTTATCCCTGGGTTGAAGCACGAAGCAATTTCTTTAACTTAAGTCGAATTCTTTACTTAAGTTTCATAGTAGAGTTTGTAAACCAGTCATCAAAAGTGTGGAAATGAATTTGTTACTTGGGGTAGGTTGGAGATAGATCGACCGGCGCCACTAGCTACACACGAAAAGTGGGACATGTTACAAATTATCATTTTCATAATTAGCATCTTTAGAACGAAAATAAAATCATATTATTGTGATATCCTCTTTTATATTACGGTACAAAAGGGTTAAGGAAAAAGTCGAATTTAAGGGAAAATATAACTTAAGTTAAAAAAAATTACTTAAGATGCTTTGTGAATACGGACCCTGAGTTAAACTTGTGTGTTATTTTGTTTTCGCTAGACCGGAGCCCTAATAGTAGGATTCTAACTCTCAAAATGTTTATCTCAAAATAGGACGAACAGGTTCTGTAAATATTTATATAACTTTTATAGTTTTCCATGATAGAAAATGATTAACTATGAGATTTTTTTCAAAACATTGAAATTCCTTTGAGTTCCTACCCCTTAGATTTGCATAGAAGTATATGTTAATAACCCATTTTTCGGAGATTAAAGACGAAAGAACATCAATTTCAATGAAAACTCATGGTAAAAAGGTGCAATTACACAATATCAAATTAATTTGATAATAAAAAAGTATAGGTCACCATGCAATATCTAAAGAAATTTGTATTTTCTATTTTTCATAAAGGGCAACAACTCTTACATTTTTTTGGAAAATTGTCGTAAATAAATTAAAGCATCCGAGGTAACTAGTACTAACTACATGTATTAAATAAATATTGACAATCGGGCTATACTATATTTTCAATGTTAACATTTTTAGTAGCATTGTGCAAATACAGAAGTGTATGTTTAGTTCCTAATACCTAAGTAAGACCATTTTGGCAGTCGAACTGAGCTAGAGCTAACATACTGATTTAATAGAGTCTATGCATGCTCACAATACCGGACAAATTCCTTATCCGCAGTATGCGCGCCTTTCTTGATTGCCAGGTGACGATCGACGGTCCAGTCCCTTTTTAGTTTAGTAAACATTATGACTCATTTAATTTTAGGCAATCCAATTTAACTTTTAAATTCATTTATTCTACAGTGAGTTTACGATAGACCTAATCACCAGTGTATATTTGTACGTTTTCTTCTAAAGACGTGACTTCATGTTAATGTACTGAAGCAGTTCAGAGTCTGATTAAAAAGGTTATTAGGTAAGAAATATTCATACATAATTAAAAATCAACCCTTGCTGTAAAAATCCCAACACCTTCTTTGTTCAAGTAGAGTTCACTACACATTCTATACAGTCAACAAACCAACCTGCTATTACACATCAGGTTTCTTTTCTTGTTAAAAAGGTGTGTTCGCAATGGGCTGCGTTCGCAAGCGACAGGTCGACTTTCCTTACTCAAGTTCGTCTTTTATCCATATGTTTGTGAAGATTTATTTATCAGTGATAATTATTTTTGGAATTTTGCACCTGTTCTATGTACGTAATAATGTATCAACAGCTGTATTTATGTTGTATGTATCAATATCTCAAATATTTAACAGCTAGTCTCACCAATAGGGCCTTATTAAAAACACAGACGAAAATGTCGCCAAACAATCCACAGTGTGATGCTAAAAGTGCTTTTTATACCAATTACCAATCCTCCACATTAATTAACTAAACAGTGCGTTGATAACATTTCGTACTTACCTCACCCGATCTTGCCGGTGTTTCTAATGTACAAAGCTTTCAACAGAATCAAAGCATGTATAGTATAGGTCTTTGATCAAAGTTATATAGATTCCCCTACAGTTTAATTTCATCTTTCATGGGGGACATTATTGTCAAAAAAAAAAGATTGTAACACTGACCTTTAGAAAAGCTTATTTTGTCTGATAACATCGGTAACTTTTGACGACTAATTAAGTGTTGTGAAGATATGGGTTTAAGGGCAGGCCTTGGAGTTTACTGTTTAGGTTGTGCTGTCTTGAGTTTGAGTCCGTCATTGAGTATCATAGAGAGGTTATTGTGGTTTGCTATCAAGTTTACCCTTTAAGAGGTAATAGAAAGTAGGCAGATGCTTATGAAAGGTGGGAGACTAGGACTGATTCCTCACAAGAACGATGGTTTGGTGAACTGTCTTCTCCATATGACTCTGACTGTTGGAAAGGGGCGTACAACTCGAGCAAACAAACGAACATAAACAATTTGTGCATATCAGGTTTGTTCGGTCAGCGTCGTTCGATGTCTTCTCCAGATTTAACGATGGGTGCCTGAGGGTCCACGAGTGTACGCCTGTCGTACGTTAACAACATCTTCACTTGTGAAATAATTTGGGTTCAGTGCATAACCTTTGAATCAAGGTGGCCCCCTTTATGATTTCCATTACGCTGTAAACTTGTACTGATTTTGTTTTATTTATAAGAACTCGTAAAAGTAAAGGAATAAAGCACACCAGGGATCGGAATGGCTATTTTAACTAAAAGAATTGTAACAAGAACAACTCTAAAAAAACGTTAAAGGTAGACGAATTACTGCAGTATTGGTTTATATAAATGTTTTTTGTACGAAGTTGCTTTTTTCATAAAGGATATTGACCGTATATTTTATTCAATCCTCCATTAAGGATAGTATAAAATATTTATATGTATGAGTAATACACATTATAATAGCAATCATGAGTATTTGACAAAAGAATAAATTCATGTATATAGTTCACAAGCACATGGTAATATCATACCCTACATCAATCAACTGGTAAGAATAAACCCTAAATGTTAACGAATTCAACATAAATCTGAGCACTATCATACAACCACATTGAACTTCAAATAGCCACACAACAACTTATCTAGACAATGCCTTCATGATTTACTTACCTGTCAACTATTAATAGATTCTGTCACCACCATTAGCCAATCAAATGGCCAGGATTAGCCAAACTAGTAATAAACACTACACTATATACTCGCAAACAGCGATAATAAACTAATACTCGTCTAGAAAACAGTTGTTAATATCTCATCTAGGCGTGAAAACGGGATAATGTATTTTTCTGAAGAACAACTTTATCCCTTTTTCGGGCCTTGATCAAAGATTCTAACTCCAAACCATAACATTACTAGTAAGTTATTAAGCCTTGGTGCACTACATCATTTAAATTACTTGAATGATATCATACTAAAATAAGGCAATTTACCTAAGAGTCGAGAGATGATGTTTACAGACAGAATGTCCTGGGGAGATCAACTGATGACGTATTGTACCACCATTGGTTTAGTCCGGATTATTTGGCCCTTATCACTTCGTTGGTACCAATATACTATAGTACGACGGGAACCAGACTACCATTGGTTGTACTAGTGACGACCATCAGGGTTATCTTTCAACAACTTAACATTCTGTTCTGTCCCGTGTTTTATAAAAGCTATCGCTACAAAATTAAATAACATTATGGAGTCCTGAATCAATGATCGTGGAGTACAAAATTAATGTACTCATATACAGTGTGTGGCAATGTGTACATCCAGGTCACGTGGTGTGCTACCCACATCAACCTGTGTAACATCGGCTCTTTGTACGGTGGGGAAAATAACTACAATTATTTGGACTAGGTCCTGATTAGAAAGGTTCCGTCGTTCATGTATCTATATCATGTAAGTTGCAGAACGCGTAAACATCGTTTAAAAAATTGAATAATAAAGGTGAACGAAGGTCACTTTTGGAATGACAAAATGTGACCTTTAATGACAGCTGTATAGGTGGTCTTTATTCGGATGTCATATTTCTAAATAATCAGTGGCGGTTTTATAAGAGTGGCCTTTATTCACAGAATGACCTTCATTCGGAGATGGTCACTGACAAAGGTTTGCCTGTAATAGGAACGCCATCTTGCTAAGACCCATTACAGTCGAAACTCATTATATCGAAATCGCTTATATCGAAGAAAAGATAAAGTCCCGATTTTTATCCTTCTTATTACATATTAGAAAAACGCACGTATATCGAATTCGTGGTTCTCGATATTTTTATATATCGAAGTAGATTTTCGGTCCGAACCAAATATTTTCAAATATAAAGTGACCATCTATGTCGAACCAATTATGTCGCCAACTTACAAAAGAAATGTTTTTTACCGTTTTGTTTTGAAGTACTAGTTTGTAAAATTCGACAATGTACTTCTGAACTACTTGAATCTGTATATTTACACAAGCTTTTTCAGCAGCAGTCTTTGTATTAAAGCATATTCACTTCAAAAAGGTTCGACATGTGCAAAAGCCCTCACTTAGAAATTCTAATTGAATGAGACCTTATCTGTAACTCACCCAACCCTCCCAAAAATCTGCTTGCGGGCATCCGAGTCTGGTATCTCTTCGTCTTATTATCGACGTTTTGAAAAGTTTACTTCGCTACTACTATGCTAAATTAGGTTTAGAGTTACAAGGTTAAATGATCCTTTAATGTGATGGCACAGATTATAACGGAGCAACCTGAAGCGTTTGTCTAAAACAATAAGACACATTTCATTATGGCATCTACAAATAATTATAAAATACACTCAAAAGCAAGTTATTGGTCAAATTGTAGTTTGTCAAGAATCTTGTCACAGGGGCATGTATGTATACACTGTTCCCACATCAACAATAGTTACCTCCCTTAGTGGCCATTTTGGTTGGCAAATTCAACTAGCATTGATAGACGATATTTATATTTTTGTTTTGACAGTTATAAGTACATGTACATTTTTTTGTATAGGATATTCATGTGTGACAACTATATTTTCTTAAAACTGATGTGCTTATAGCATTAGCAAATTCATGATTAAGTTAACTTTTATAAAATGAGTTGTTTAATAACCAATTTTCTGATTTTTACAATTAAGCGCATACTAAGACGGCCGCCAAGGGAGGTAAATAGTGTAGATGTGGAACTATGTATTGGAAAGGAAGGACAGCTGTGGGTAGAGATTGGGTTCTATAAAGAATCCCTCAAACGCATATAATCCCATCAAAAAGCTGGCCCAGTAGAAGAAACGCTTATTTTTTAACCCTCAAGATGAGAACAAATTTCTCATTGACCATTTTGCTCTTAAAGTCCCATAATCATATAAATTTATCGGTCGTAATAGTTTCTGTTCTATAACAGAGGAATCCGGTGTGTTTTCCTCTCGTGCATACTTTATTGACAGTAAAAAATGTTTCCAAAAATACTTTTTATAGAACAGCTGTGTTTTCCCGCAGTCATATTATGCACACGGCATGAAGTGACATCACGTAACATTCGCGCCAAATGCCTCAAAAAAGGTCACGTGTTACCCGCTCCTTGGTGTCGCAGGTGCTAGCCTATTGTGACTATATCCAATTCATGTCTGAATTTTGTGTGACATGTGATGTGAAAGTGACGCAACTTAATTAGATTTTCAGCGTATCGCTAAACAGTACAAACAATTAGGGTCGAAATAACTTAATCAAGATTTCACGCGCTTATATAAATGTTAATAAGTAGTTCATTTACTTGTGAAACAATGTTCAGGCCTAAAAGCGAACTCAATTTGCGTCATTAACGGGTTAAACAGTAGTGTATTTTATTGGAGTCATGTAACTGGAAGCCACTGGTGAGGTAGTAGTGAACAGTGTTGGTGGTAGTGAATAGATTTGTGTAACAAAGTTATATAATGTAGACGTGAAATTATTCAGATATAGATCGACACGTAATGCCATCTCGTGTTATAAATTTCAATGCTATTGCTAAACTTTATGTACTGATTTTACATTTATGGATTTCGAACTCTAATGGAAATTCTATATTTAGAATAATTTAATGAAATTTGCCTTAGTCCGAATGACGTCATTTATTGCCAGTGGTGCAGCAGTCAGATGCTCGCTTATGAATTGAGAGGTCTGGGTTCAATCCTCATAAGGAGCCCATTTATTAATTTTTTTTTTTTTGTATTTTTTCTTGATAGAACATTTTTTCTCAATGAACTAGCTAAGATATCAAAGGGAAAGTATGCTTGTGTTTAAAGAAAGGAATAACCGTACAAGATAGTTTAAAGCAATTAAAAAGAAAACCTGATCATTCAAACTGTTATGGCCGAAAATCAACTAAATGAAAGTGTTGTATATTTTCGCATCTTGTTTTAATATCTTTGAAGACGTTTTTGAAAAAAGTCTTATAGAATGCACACACACAGGGTCACAGATTATAGTTGTTTGAACAAAAGCAATTTTTGCTTCTGTGAAAACGGCAGTCTGTTTCATTTCCGGTCGTTTATCGATGTGTAAACTTCATACCTCATAACACAATGAATAAGGCCCGAAGGGCTTTATGTGAAATGTATGTTATGGGTTATGGTAAACGACCAATAAATCTTCGTGGCAGAAACTACAAGACCAACTTGCATATTTAATATATAGCATCGCGTAACGGTCATATGCTAAATATATATAATATAAATCATGTCCTTGCGTTTAAATTGTCCTCGCCCAGAAGATACCTTAGTACCTATTTTCATTACTTACATAAGAAAACACATCCTAATCTATTTCGGAACTTCACTACTTCCGTTCGTCTTCGATTCCTTTTTTGGGCAACGTTATTTTTTGCTGCGAAGAGCAGCAACTTCTATACTAGTTTTACTCTATTGTAATTCATAAGTTCTTTCGTCTTGGCTAGAAATGCGATCAATCGAGTGTCTCAAAAAGCTTCGGTATTAAAGATTACTCTGAACTTACAGTGAATCAGTGAAAGAGAATAACAAAATTAATAACAACATGGAGTACAGAAATTAACCTTATCAGTATACATGTAATTATATCGCGAAAAAGCGAAAATACGACATGCCATAAATCAAACGGCATAGTATTTAGACAAACTATGTCAGTAACAATGCTAATTTTAGTACCGATGGATTCAGAAATTTGTTGGCTGGAACAGGGGCTTCATGAAAAACTTTCGACGAAAAAAAGACGAAAAATACGATTTACTTTCGAACTCCTGGGCGCCGCCATTGTAACGCGATCAAACTAATATACCACGTGATTATAGGTCTTGCTATAGGGGGCTAGCAGTTAAAAGGATATTATATAATGCTTCTTAAGGCCTATAATGGCAACAGGGACCAAGACACATCAATATTTTATACTCTTGTATACATGTACACCAACACTTGAACGTTCAAGACCCTATGCTGAATACTACTTCAATGTTAAGATCAGCTTACTAGTACATGTATTATAAATACCATTTTAATATAAGAGAAGGTGTACAAATTCCCGGTTCTATCTCTCTCTCGCCGTGCTTGGAATAAGCTGTCACGTTGAGATCAGATTGCAGTGTTTAGAACAGATTGCAGTGTTGAGAACAGATTGCAGTGTTGGGAAGAGATTGTTGTGTTGAGAACAGATTGCAGTGTTGAGAACAGATTGCTGTGTTGGGAACAGATTGGAGTGTTGAGAACAGATTGCAGTGTTTGGAACAGATTGCAGTGTTGAGAACAGATTGCAGTGTTGGGAACAGATTGCTGTGTTGAGAACAGATTGCAGTGTTGAGAACCGATTGCAGTGTTGAGAACAGATTGCTGTGTTGAGAACAGATTGCAGTGTTGGGAACATATTGCAGTGTTCAGAACAGATTGCAGTGTTGAGAACAGATTGCAGTGTCTCAACAGATTGCAGTGTTGGGAACAGATTACAGTGTTGGGAACAGATTGCTGTGTTGTGTAGAACAGACTGCAGTGTCTCAACAGATTGCAGTGTTGGGAACAGATTGCAGTGTTAGGAACAGATTGCAGTGTCTCAACAGACTGTAGTGTTGAGAATAGATTGCTGTGTTGGGAACAATTTGCAGTGTTGTGTAGAACAGACTGCAGTGTTTCAACAGATTGCATTGTTGAGAATAGATTGCAGTGTTAGAAACATAGTACAGTGTTGGGAAAAGTTTGCAATGAGGAGAACAGATTGTAGTGTTGAAAACAGATTGTTCGGTTGTTTCAAGTACAATATTTATTTCCAGATCTATAGCAACGGTTCTTATTTAGACTACCAGCCATATGTTGACCTATTGGTCATATTTGGCGTTGTTTGTGGCATTATGAACGAGTGCACCCTTTTTAAAGCAGCTTGTTTGGTCTGGTACAGCGTGTCGTACTGGTGTTTGGAACCATGTTGGGTATCTAAGGGATATATTTCGATAATCGGGCTGTATTCAGACCAACTCGCAGTTTGTTTAAGATCATATCAATCGGAACTCCTCGGTGTTTGTCTATAGAAAAGTACCTCGGACATTATAGGCAGGCCGTCATTTTAATTTGTTGCTGTTGTTCACGGGCTACTTTCCATCATGGCTGCCACTGGGAATCCAACAATGGAAACCAACCTGTTTCTCTTTTAGTGGGAACTTGATGCCCATTTTATCAACCGCGAATGATAAGTTTACACGTTTGAAAGTCTGTAATTTATTAAATTGATTCTTACCTGAAAAAGTAGTGACCGGAAACCGCTTATTAGTAACCAAAATTTATAACCGTACACTCATGTACTTGGCGTATTTCTTAGTTACGGAAATGCCCGAGTAGTTACGAATGATGTCATATCTGGTGTAGCGCACTGCATTGTCACTAGTGCGTAATTTTGTAACCCGCCATTCGTATTGATGCAAATAATCTAGCCTGCATGAACTTTTAAATAATTGTAATGTCGAAAGTACAGTCGGCGAAAACATTAATTTACTAATAGATTAAATAAATGTACATCGTTTCCAAGTGTGTATTTTTATACCCCCAGATATGAAATATATGGGGGCTATATTGGATTCACGCTTGACGGTCGGTCGGTCCGTGCGTCTGTAGACACAATTTGTCCGGGGAATTTCTCAGTAACTACTTACAGGATTTCAATGAAACTTCACAGAAGTGATCAGTAGTAAGCCTAATTGTGCATGCTTAAAGCATTTTTCGTTCGGACTGATTTTCACTGGGTTATAGCCCTTTGTTGTTTTTGTACAGTATATACAATAGGCAAATTTTGTCTGGACAATTTCTCAGCAACTTAGATACTCACATGATTTCAACGAAACTTCACAGAAGTAATAAGTAGTTAGCCTAGTTATGCATGCTTAAATCATTTTCATTTTGATTGAATTTCACTGAGTTATAGCCCTTTGTTTTTTTATCAGTATATACAACAAGCAAATTTTGTCCTGACTATTTCTCATTGACTACAGCCAGGAATTCAATAAAACTTCTCAGAAGTGTTAAGTAGTTAGCCTAGTTGTGCATGCATTAAGCTTGTCTTGGTTGGTTAAATTTTCACTGAGTTCTGGCCCTATACAATATATCAGTAACTTCTCACAGGAATTCAATGAAACTTCACAGAAGTTATAAAAAGTAAGCCAAGTTGTGCATGCAATAACCAGGTTTTGTTTGGATTAATTTTCACTGAGTTATGGCCCTTTGTTTTATACAATTAGGTAAATTTTGCCCGTACCATTTCTCAGCAACTACATGCAGGAATTCAGTGAAACTTCTTAGAAGTGATAAGTAGTTTGCCAAGTTGTGCATGTCCACAATAGGTTTTGTCCAAGTAAATTTTCATGAGTTATGGCCCTTTGTTATTTTTATATAATGTATATTTAGAAACTGGTCAGAATATATCTAAGCAACAATTCGCAGGTATTAAAAATGAAAATGCATTATATTTCCCTCTGTAAAATGTAACAATAACTGTGTCAAGGCCGCATCTGGGGGTATTCATCACCTTTAGTAATAGTTCTAGTTCTTATTAAAATAATTATTTTTACCACTACAACCCAATCATTTCATGACAAGGTCTTACTTTCTTAATTCAAAAAAACGTTTGTATGATTTGGATGTAAAAATAATACCCCCCCAAAAAAAATCAGTTGTCCGCGGAGTATGACGAATCACCAAATGTCTGTTGCTAGTAATTTCTAGTGCGCATGATATTGACTGTTCATTTACTCTTAAGAGCAACTTGTAATCCATACTCCCACACACACACATACATATATATATATATATATCGGATACACTGGGTTTTCTCATTGCGTTCAGTTTCACAGAGACATATTCATCCAGCAAACATGGCATTCCATACAAGTCAAAGGTAACTTTTATTTGATAGTCTATCATTTCAGTTGCAGAATATTGAGTGGCGAAACTGGGTCGCAAATACATATCTTGTTTAACTCTAAATTCAAACATGCAATTTTGAAGAAAAGGTTATTTTCGTTAAGTTTGATCAGGCAGTCGCTCGAATTTATTCCAAAACTTGTAATGATATTTTAGATTGCAGAAATTATTTTTATGTAAGTAGTGTCATTATTGCTTTTAGTTTTATTTCATTATTATTTTTGGTCCTTATCGTTGTCTTTAATTTGTTGTACTATTTTTTTGTGGTTCTGTTTCATATTACTCAATATTGAGTGGCATCATGCATGTCTATTATTGATATATTTTATATTGTATTGTTTATTTATGTATAGATATTTATACACATCAGTGTTTAGAGGAAATAAAGATATATTTAGATAGATTATTAAAATAAATAGCATGGATTCTGTGTGTTATCTTTTCAGGACCCGTAAATCAAAGTATCTTCTTTTCAATTATAGATACAATTTATATTTCTACTATGTGTATGTAATTTCACGTATTTGTTAATGTAAATCCGGGAGCAAAAAAAACTAATTTTGATAGCGAACTTATACTTAGTTTTGATTCACTTTGTAATGATTATATGAGAAATCGTTGGCATATATGCGTGCGTATCGAACTCTGACAGGAATTAAAGGACATGTAGTTTAGAATAAGTTAATAATATTCTTAAAGATATGTTTATAATGCATTCAGTTGTGTAATAATGGACATCATCTTTTGTCAAATTTTAAATAAAAAAAGGTTATTTGTACCAAGAAATAATTCAAAATAATAATAACATTGTTAATTACTACGATTTAAATTAA
Organism: Lutraria lutraria; assembly: GCA_964023205.1. Taxonomy (NCBI): domain Eukaryota; kingdom Metazoa; phylum Mollusca; class Bivalvia; order Venerida; family Mactridae; genus Lutraria; species Lutraria lutraria. The sequence goes on from OZ026841.1 coordinate 15,954,084, forward strand.
ACACTTTCAAATATTTCTTTTTCCTCAACCAATGTTTTTATTTGTTCAAAACAAGGTACAAAAATCCACGGAACATAAAATACGTATATGTGAAGACATTCTGTATTTAACGCCAACTTATCAACAAATTTATGGAGGGGTTACGGGTGCGCCTTCTTTGACATGACGCAAGTTCAAGTTTTGCTATCTGTGTATTAACAAATCAAAATAATAATTTGCAGACATGGCACGCAAGAATAAACAGTTTGGCCTGATCAATATTGTATAATTATTTAATTAAACGGTTCCTTAGTACACTAAAATTTAGAACTGCTATCATAAGACTTTTACTTTCTTTTCATAACCTAAAATAGAATCTGGCTGACGACAAAGACTCGTTATTGTAAGAGACAACAGTATGTAGAGAAAATGTAATATATGTTACAAGTTAGAAGACGAATTACAATTTATTGTAGAATATATTCTTTTTATTGATCCGCTCAAAACATACTCGTATACATTTGCATAAATATTTACTTTTGGAAAAGACCAAGCATGTTTAATTTAAAACAATTGTTTCTGATTCGATTAAGATGCTGAGCGTGTATATTTTCAAAGCCTTTGAAGTACGAAATAGTATCAGTCAAATATAAGTCTACATAGATTAATATACTAATACCCCTGTCACGCCGTACAGCATTTCCACTGCGTTGTCACGGCGTTGTCGTGTACTTTTCCTGAGCGCCGTGAAATCACAAAAAATCTTATATTTTCGTGAAACGGGAAATTAAAATCCCTGTCACATGTTCTCACGATGATCCCACGAGAAACGCAGAGGTGCGGGTAGTACGAACACTAGCATCGCTGAAGCAATGCATTGGCATCGCCATGCAGTAGCAGGTTTTTCTATCTAATTGCGTAAGCAAATAATTTTAACAATAATTTTAGTCCAAAATTACTGATATTAAATATGGCTGATATTGTTCAGATGCATCTGTGTCATAAGTTACTACATTAAAAGCAACTGTTTACTTTGCATTAAAGCGGTTATGTTTTGTATGTACGAGTATGTGTATATGCACCAATCACACAATAATAGGACAGTATTATATGTCATGATGTATTGATTACGTTGTGCAATAATGTTTGTAATGATTTGTAGGTATCTTTCTTAAAAAGAAACGATTTTAACTACCACTCGATCAGTAAACATTTCATAATGTATACTTATATAAATATATCTCTGTGTATGCACTTACTAGTAAAACTGAACATTCACAATGCCAATGACAAAATTTACATTATTCCGGTTAAACTATCTTTAATTGTTACCCTATTGTCGAATCTGCAGTAAAATATACAAGTACTTATATAAGTACAGTCGAAATGTCTATCAAACAACAATATAGACATGAATTATAAGACAACTAATGAAGTTAAAACAAAACGTTTACAGTCTAATCTAGCCTTATGGTCACCTGGAATTAATTGTATCTCCCTTTTTATGTAGGGGTAAAATGTAACCGTAATACCAGCCATTAGGGAACTTTATAGAGTCTAAATCATGTAAAAACAATCAGTCAAATGTTCTATTACTATGTTTGAATTGGTCTACAAGACATAAAGGCTTATCTCTCTGCTGGGACTTTATTGCCTTCTAAGTTTCGTTAGATGTAATCGGCATATTTAAGCATTCGAATGATAGATTAGTCAACTTGAAGTTCGTTTCAGATACATGTAGTACATTTTTAACCTCTTCGATTCTAGTAGACCTTATATCATTAATTCAATTAAAGAAATACACCCGGAAGTCGTTAGATACACGCGGAAGTCCTTATATAGATCCCTTATTAACCCTTTGACCGAAAATGATCCCATAATTGCTTTGGTATATGTAAAAAATGCGCAATTCATAAAGTTAACGCGACTTACGAACTTCATATGACATTTTCTTCTACGCAGTATTTTATATGGTCGTTTTCGATCTAACAGTATTTTTTTTATAATGAATTTTTACCACTTAATATGTTTAACGCGAAAACATAATTGTTGTTTTGCGTCAAGACATGTATGACCAAACCAGTCTTTATTTGCTGGTTGATAACAATTAACATGTCGAACACAATCTTCGCACATTTTTGTTTCACTTGATGATGTTGATCAAACACTGTGAAAGTTAATTAAATGATATGACAATACATGCGTTGAAACCATCGTATACTGTTGCACGTACGGAAGTATCTTGTACACATGTTAATACCAAAGGGGTTTGTCACGAAAAAACTATGGGTTACATGGAAACAAAATTGTTTTTGATTGTTTTTCGTGACAAACCCCTTTGGTTAATACATGTACAACACCTTTTTAGTAATCTGCGTTACAGCGTATAGCAGTCACGGAAATCCAAAACCATTTTCTAAAATCGGTCGAATGCTTGGAGATTATACACGCTGTATAATGAGAACATTAGTTTTTAATCAAAGCACTGAGAGTACTGTCAGAAGCTAAATCCATTCTTAATTAAAGGCATGTTATATATCATCATTTGAAGGTCAAGTATATAATTGCAGTCTTGACACAATTAATGTACATCTTTGAGACAATTAACCACATGTAATAACCAACGAAAAGCTACACCTTTTTACTCTATGCCTGGAAGAAATATTTCTATTCCTAATGCAAAAAGTCAAGAGATACAGTGAGAAATTATAATTAAAAAAGTGACTGCACATTTTGAAAACCCACTGACCAAATTCAGTGCCTTCAGCGCTTTGATCTTCGTTTGTTTCGAGTGCATGGACTTTTATTTTTTTGTCAGATTTCTAGAACTTAAAAGTTGTCAAGTATCTAAATTTTTGGAGCGATTTGTAATTGAATCGATAACATTTTGATGGTGACTGAGCTGTGTGCAAATTTAATCATGCGTCGTCCGTTCGTCCTTCAACCTGTCTGTCAACTATTATCTTTAAAGTTCTTCGAAGGTCTAGCTAGAACTTAACATAATTTTAATTTAATTGCAAAAATAAATAACAATCACCATTGGAAAAGAAAAAATCTTGTAATTGAAATAATGTAAAGATAATCAAAGTACTGAAAGTACTCAATGAAAACTAATCTTGCACAGACTTGCACTGCAACATGGAACGGGAACTAGTTTAACAATTATATGGCGGATATAGAAAAGCTTAGTACATGTACTTAGGTCCGCATCAAAATTCATGCGCGCCGACCGAGTAACGGCTATGGAAAGCTGTACTATCGTTCAGTTACCAAAAAAGTAGTACAAAAAGCTACCCGTTATTTTTTTGTACATTTGTATTTCCCTTTATTTGTATGTGATCCTTGTAGGTAGTCCATTTTCAGCGTTACAAAATGTTGTGCTGTTGGATCAGAGTGTAAGAACTGTATATACATATATTAGACTCACACCAGTGGCGTTCTCATAATTATCTTTTTATATAGAATTTTCCTCTAAATTTTCCTGGTCACAGTAGTCGCCAATATATCACAAGCATATATTTGTGACATAGTCAACTTATCTAGCTTGTTTTGCATTGTTTGGAACGTGTAGCTACGGCGGATATGTGGTATGTTTGTTATTGGTCAGCGATTGGCCAGAAGTTTTCAGGGATGACAATCTTCGAGGATAAGGGTCATGGTGCAGTCCTTAATTTATATTGATTGTGTATGGCTATCGTGACGCCCGCATTAATGAAATACCTCATATAATTATAGTCTCTTCAATCATTATACCTCACTCTCATTTCCAATGTAAAGTTGCTCGTACCTGAGCGGTCATTATTTTTTTATTAACACATATGGTAATAACACATGCGCGAAAATGATGCGCGTATAGTTCAAACAGATTTCAAACAGAGGTTATTAAATCATTTTCTATTTATTTGGCGAGTTGTTCTTGCTAAAATCAGTTCGAGATTGTACATTCTACTTTTAATTAGACCAACTACAACAATTACAGAGTTTGAAGCGCTAGTAAAAGCTTGACAGTCAATGTAATGTCATTGCTTAATAAAATGCTGTGACATCATATTCGTCTTTTTATATTTCTAATATAATCTCCGGTATAATAAAATTAATAAAATTTTTCTGAAAGGGCGTTATTAAAAATGGTCAGCGCGAGAAAAATAATGTTGACCGAGGCACCAGAACTATATTCTCCTCGGATTTATCATTATGTAAAAGTACAAAATACAAAATTAATGTATACTATTGAAAATGAATACCTAAGAAGTTATACAAAAAAAACACATTTCGTATTTCAGACTCTCAATGTTGTTGGTGTGTATCTTTTTGACACACGTGATATCCGGAATGATGATCAGAGCCGAGTCACGTGAACAACATCCGGACGAATGGTTCCGAACGAATGTCAACAAACGATCTGTTGACAGCTTGGTTGCAGCTACTCAGTCGGCCACTAATGTTTGTTTAAAGAACTCTGTATTCAGAACTATGATGCAAGAACTTGTAAATGTAAGACTTCTGTCAGTTATGTTTTCATTTTTACTCTTATGACACTCTCAGCTGTCGATACTGTAATGTTACATAGTTAGCGGATCCACATTTACTTAAAGAAGATAGTAGAGTTACGTTTAGACAGCTAAAATGCTTACATGCTATTCTGAAAAACGTTTCTTGTCGTGGACCTCAAAACGCATGACTTCTAGTTCTAATGCGGATCTAATTTTGGAAAGTTGTAAACCAGCAAGTGCATGCTGTCTCAGCAATACATGGGCAAAGCACATGTAATTACAATGTTAAATTAATTCCTTTAAAACAATTAGCACCCATCGAGTTCAGAAATTAAGCATTTTCATGTTCTATCGAATAACTAAAAACAATGCACTGATACTGAAGCTTTAAAAATGTGTTCTTCGCAAGTTGGGTTCATCCTAGGTCTGACCTTTGAAGAGGAGCTTGGGTGAACCATTTAGTGGTGTTTCCGAACAAAGCGATGTCAACATTAATTACAGTCATTTTTTTATTTCAGGCTGAAATCAATAGGCTTCAAAGCTGTATGGCCAAAGAAAGAGTCTAAATATGTATGGTATCTCACCAACGGGGAACAAGATTTAGAACAGGCCATTTAGTTTCCAAAATCCACCTGGCCACACCTTTAGAACTATCTCATTATTCACAATAATCACATTTATTGTAACGACTATGTAAACAATGGATGGACATTTATCATCACATTTTGTAATGTTAGATTTGTATCAGATTTGTGTAACGTACTACATACAGCACTCGTTTATCTAATTGATTCCACCTGTTTTTGTGACAAAATAAAACAAACTGCATATCTTACATTGGTACTTTGTGTTCTTATAAACATAGAAAGAATGTTTGTTTCATGTTACCCGTCCTATCCTAATGTCCCCTACATCCATAAACTTTGTATACGGCCCAAGAAACATTCCTCCATCTTTCTCACTTTTTTGTTCTTAGGCACGAGCACACAGTTAACGGTTGGTCGCTCAAATTGTCCGTAATACCGAAGAGCTTCCATTAACCTTCCGCCTACGAAAATAGTTCCAATTTTTCAACTCAATGGCATTAATACAAATTCAGATATTACGTGCACCCAAGTCAAAATCAGATGGCTATACAAAATCGTAAACGAGCAATATAAAAAGTCGTAAAAAATCTCAACAATCCGAGACAGAGGATTACTACCGTGAATATTTACTATCAGTACGCACAAGAAATGATGACGCAATAATCAAGTCACGCGCTGTATATCAATCGGAACTCCTCGGCGTTTGTCTAAAGAAAGTGCCTCGGACATAATAGGCCGCCATTTTGTTGTAAGAGTTCACGGGCTACTTTCCACCATGGCTGACCCTGTGAGTCCAGCGATGGCAACAACCTGTTTCTCTGCCCATGGAAATACCATGCCCATTTTATTAATCGCGAAGTATAAACACGTTTGAAAGTCTGAAATTCTATGAAAACGAGTACCTATAGTATTGAAAAAGAAGTTACCGGGTACAAAACAATCAAAACGTACGAGGCGTATTTCTCAGTTACGGAATTGTCCGAGTTGTTACGATTGGCTGTATATGCTAACTCTGGTTCCTAGCTCATAAAAGACTGACATCATTAAATTCACGGACGATGCGATGATATCTGTGAGTCAACCATATATTTAAACAAAAAGTAGTTAATCGGGAAATTGATTATTATTTAATCAATTCATTTGATGGTTAATACGTGCGTGTAATTTTTCTTAAAGCATTGAATATACTCGTACAAAAGGGCATGTAATTTAGACAGTATCTGCTAATTGATGAACTACTTTTGGGGAACAGATGGGGAGTATATAAATCAAAGTACTGAAAGCACATGGAACGGGAACAACTTTAGCAATTGCATGGCGGATGTAAATAAACCGTAGTACTTTGGTCTGCATCGAAATTCATGCACCGAGCGAGTGAAGGCTATTGAAAGCCGAACTATCGCTCATTTTCCAAAACTTAGCCCAATACCTCATCCTACAATGAAATTCAACTTTCGACTTCTTTGTAGTTCCGAACAACAGCAGAACCGTCAAAACTTTGCTTATTTATGTAGGTCATCATATACTAAGCATTTCTACACATAAGTCACTTCAACTTACATTGCTAGCTCTTGAATGAATGCTATTAATCGAGTGGTAAACCAGTTACATTTACCAGCAAATTAAGCTACATTGGTAATAAGGGCACTCTTTCATTCATTACCGACTATAATACTGATAAAGGGAAGTAACCGCTACGGGAAGTTCGCTATACATTGTGGCCGCACTTATCTCCCTTTGACATTATTTACTTCTTGTTATCATAAAAATCATGATAATCACACCTTCAATTTGTTTTTAAAAACCTTTAACAATCCAGTCACTCCAAGACAAGAAAACAACAATTCTTCATTTATCATACCGGTAACAATTATTAATTTATTATACAGATAACAACCTTCTATTTAATACACAAGTAATTATTTACATTCTAACAATTTGCGTCTTTTAACAGAGCCAGCTGGAACACATGGAATAAGAGCATAATAAAATAACATACAAAATGTAATTTGAAACACGATAACAATATAACTTCTCCAATCTCTTTACTCAAGCAATCTTCTTTACAGTTGGTACAGATTTTTATTCAAATTTATATTAATGGCCAACTCCAAATAAAGGCTACTCTGGGAATATTGTATTAATGGCCACCTCCAAATAAAGGCTACTCTGGGAATATTGTATTAATGGCCACCTCCAAATAAAGGACTCTTTGGGAATATTGTATTTATGGCCACCTCCAAATAAAGGACTCTTTGGGAATATTGTATTAATGGCCACCTCCAAATAAAGGACTCTTTGGGAATATTGTATTAATGGCCACCTCCAAATAAAGGACTCTTTGGGAATATTGTATTAATGGCCAACTCCAAATAAAGGCTACTCTGGGAATATTGTATTAATGGCCACCTCCAAATAAAGGCTACTCTGGGAATATTGTATTAATGGCCACCTCCAAATAAAGCCTACTCTGTGAATATTGTATTAATGGCCACCTCCAAATAAAGGACTCTTTGGGAATATTGTATTAATGGCCACCTCCAAATGAAGGCTACTCTGTGAATATTGTATTAATGGCCACCTCCAAATAAAGGACACCCTGTGAATATTGTATTAATGGCCACCTCCAAATAAAGGACACCCTGTGAATATTGTTTTAATGGCCACCTCCAAATAAAGGCTACTCTGTGAATAAAGACCATTCTTTAAAAAACATTGATTATTTTGAACAAATAACCTCTAAATAGAGATAATCTACCATTAAAGGCCACAGAATGCCTTACAAAGGTTTGCCTGTATCTTGTATCTTTAATAGTCAATAACTTTCATGCAGGTACCATTCAAAGTGTTCTTTTCCATGGAATCGGACAAGTCTGGATTGGAGAGTTGACATTGTGACAGTAAGTGAACATGAACAACAGTTTTGACAAAGGCTAAAAAATGTTGTAAATTAACTTATGTCTGACATAAATTCACTAACCTCAACCTAATAATGTGCTTCAAAGGTTTATATATATATGTCATGTTGAATGTCGGTATTGATTTTACATATGGCAATCAAAAAGTACACTGCATGTTCATCAACATAAATGTATTCAGTAGTTTACATTGCAACAACAATCTTCAACTTTTACTTTCAAAACAATGCATTGATTAAGCTTGAGAGAGAACTACAGTAGTTAGTTTAAATGCACCAGACAACAGATTCAGACTTGATATCCCACGAAAATAAAATCATCTTCGACCAGTAATATCACAATAAATAAATCATAGGACCGGGGCTTTTAAACTGATCAATGCATTATGATCGCCTAATTGTCCGATAAATGCATTAATAATATTCGTTGTAAGCAATTTCATTCTGTCGGAAGTCCAAACTTAAAATCAAGCATTGCACATTGCTAACAAAGTTCTGTAATTTTCTGTAGAACTCTGTAGATAGCTCAAACAGTTGGAATTAACCTAGGCCGAAAGTTCAGCAATATGATATTTTACATTCATTCTCCATTGCTCTTGTAAGCCCGGATAATATCCTTAATAGGAGCTCGACAAACTGGACACTTGGCATTTCTGTCCATCAGATGTCGACCACATGGAAAACATACGCACATGTGTCCACACTGATATAGCACGCTGTCACTGTGGTTGTCCAGACAAATAAGGCAATGTGTGTCATTTACAGGAACTGACTTGGGAATAGTAGTCTGTGGTGCTGTACCACTGTTATGTCCACCTAGAAGAATAATTATGCCGGCTGTGTTACAGATATATACATTGGACTGTACATAGATAAATGATAAAGAAAAAATGGACATGCAATTATTAAACTGTTTTAAGTTTCCTCCCAGTTGATGTCACCCATCAAATGTAGAGTATAAAATACAATCACACCATTCTGTACATCACTGCTGGATGAATCATCGAATACTTATAGAAAGGACATATTAATGACACATGGTGGAATGTACAGTTAATAAGGGTAGTGTGGTACACTGTTTATGAGTCATATATGGCACAGTGCCATCCAAATATACCTGTAGGAAACACTAAGTGGACCCCACTACTACACCCTTAGGAACAAAGAAAACTAGTCCTAATATTAAGGTGGACTTTCTATAAAATTGAAATGAGCAAAAAAAGCCCACCAGATTAATTATTCATCAATCAGTCATTCAATTGTTTGATCAACTGATTAATGAATTCATCAATATAACATTAATAACTCACCTGTGGCAGCAGCTATCCCAGCAGCCACTTCCTGTCTAATAGCACGCTGTATGTCCATCTGAAGATCGAAGCTGACTTTCATCATGTTTTTCATCTCCTGTAGCTGTACTTTCAATGAATTGATTTCTCGGCTCAGGTAAAGGTTTGTCTGAAAGAATGAGCGTGATATGAGATTAAACTATATAACTGTACATAAAGTACATTCATGTTTTCAATTATACATATACTTGTACATGATACAGCACAACCTATCCAGAACGGCCCTCTCTTGAGCAACAAACTCCCTTGAACAACAGCATGATTTTTTCCCACTACACAATATAACTTTTAATTTAACCTCTCTAGAGCAACAACCTCTCAATAACAACATAATTTTGCTACTCCCAAAGGGTGTTGCTCTGGAGAGGTAGTAGTGTATATGTGTAGTTTTAACTAAAACTAAATAAAAGTTTATCAACAAAATTTTACCAACATGAAAAATTTAAATAGATTCAGTCAATCCGTCAGTGGCTGCTGTAACCAAGCGTGATTTCTGAACATGACTACCGTATATGGGCAATACATCTAAATTAAAGAGTCATTTCAACTAAAATTGCTACATTCAGGTCAGTTAACTTACTTGTGTAAATGGCACAGCCGTGGCACTGATGCTGGTAACCGAAATATTATCCCAGTTTTCAATAGGTGGAGGTATACCAATGTTTGAGAAATCATTCTGAACATGTGGTTGACTTTGTGGTATAGATCTGATATAGTTTTGTACTCTGTTACCATCTGTGCCTGTGGCTTGTACACGATTCTAGAAAAGAACAAAGTGTTTGATAAAATAACAGTTTAAAGTCAATAAATTCAAACACGTATAGTCAGACCATAAGTCACTGAAGATCATTAGCAACTGTAAGTCACTTTAGACGTATAGTCAGACCATATGTCACTGAAGATCATAAGCAACTGTAAGTCACTTTAGACTTATTGTCAGACCATAAGTCACTGAAGATCATAAGGAACTGTAAGTCACTTTAGACTTATTGTCAGACCATAAGTCACTGAAGATCATTAGCAACTGTAAGTCACTTTAGACTTATGGTCAGACCATAAGTCACTGAAGATCATTAGCAACTGTAAGTCACTTTAGACTTATGGTCAGACCATAAGTCACTGAAGATCATAAGCAACTGTAAGTCACTTTAGACTTATGGTCAGACCATAAGTCACTGAAGATCATTAGCAACTGTAAGTCACTTTAGACTTATGATCAGACCAAAAGTCGCTGAAGATCATAAGGAACTGTAAGTCACTTTAGACTTATTGTCAGACCATATGTCACTGAAGATCATAAGCAAGTTAAAAGCAACTGTATCTATAAACAATATACATTTATTGCATCAAAAATGTTTCAATTATCATGCACTTGTATCAAACAAAAACATGGTTTAATTTTCTTTATTGTTTGATAGCCAATTCTGCAGTTATGGTAATTTCAGAGCCGCCCCCCCAGAGAGAGAGGGGAGAGAAGATACAGAAGTACCGGGCACTTATATCCCTACTCTTGTAACTACAAGTTTAAACTCATTTTATTATTACTACTCTGAATAAAAGTCACATTTTTTATCTCTTTGGTAAACATTGTGCACTGACTGAGCATTTGTACTTGAAACAAATAAAAATATGACAATATAAACTTACTTGGATATGAAGTTCAAGCACATTCCTGAAATTACCCTCAAGGGTAGATGTAACGAGTCGTCGGTGCACGAGTTCACTGACTTCCTGTACAAGACTTTCCTGCTGAAGTTCTTCAACCATATTCCAGTTGACCTCAACGGGACTGTAACAGTATCATACATAAATAATTTCAAATAAAAAATTTCATGTCAGACTTGACTTAATTATTCCATCTGTTCACCTGTATTAATAACACAAAGGTAGGACTCTGTCAGCTAGGGAAAACAGTTATTCAAGTACATTTACAAAAGAAAGCATTGTCTATGACTGGTCTTAACGTTTGATCAGTACTTTGTACATAGAAAAATATGTCTCAATAGTAAGTATATGTTTATAGGGCATTTTTTTCCTTCTATAGAAGGTGGCGTTAACAGGCATCTTCCCCTCAGGAAAATTCTTTTAAATCATGCAGTTTTCCCCTAAAGTTCAAATTACATCAAGTTTTTTCTTCCCCTTTTGCAAAAATTATGTGTTATTTTCACCCAAATTTAAGGAAAAGGCCCCTTCCACAACCTGTGAAAAAAAGCCCTGGTTTAGCATAAACATATATAGCACTTACATACAGCACATAATAGAAACTACCATACATCATGCATATATCATTTGTTCAGTAAATAGTACATAAACCAGGTATGATTTTTTTTTAGAAACAATGATATAACACAGTGTACATACCCATCTTGTGGAGGCAATGGTGGTGGATGGGGAATACTGTTGTTCAGAACAGCACCAAGAAGACCTAGAATCAACAAAACATATTACATGTACAGCGAAATTATTTCCATTTTGAAAGAGAAATAAATTGATCAAATAGTAAAATTATTCAAAATTTGAAACAAATAACTTGATCTGTATACATTTGTTGTATTTCATTCAAATGGCAACCTATAGCAAGGAATTACCTGGTTGTAAATGTCAACTGCCTCTGATTAAAATTACAAATTGTCAGGACTTTCATTTGACACATAAATTGGCATTTTTAATCTTGAAATTAGCCGCTTCTGACTCTTGAGAATTTGTACCAAAGGGTTTTGTCACTTTGTATTATAATCAAGCAAAGGGCCATATTTGGCCTTAAATTTTTGACGCCTAGTGAGCACTGATTGGATTGTAACTGGGTTAATGAACCACTAGAAACTATTAGCAAAATTAATGTCTAAGTTCATTCAGTTTCATAGATTTTCAATGATATCCAATGTTATAATTTATAATTAACACATGATATTAAAGTATTTAATTAAATTTACAATATCAATATTAAATCATCAAAAACCATACCTCTAGGATCTTGCACTCTTGTGTTATAATCCACAGATCTGTTGGAGACAGAGGATGAGGAACTACTGGATAAACTGTCCCGTCTTTCTGTGCTGGCAATGTTACTACCAGTGTCTACAGCTGGTGTCTGAGAATAAAAATGATTTATAAAATTAGAGCAAATGATAGACGTAAAATCAGAACAAACAAAATAAGAGCAAATGAGGCATGAAATTAGAGAAATCAAACTTGAGCACAACAATTCAGCAATCACCATTAATCTTTCTGACTTCATTATTCAGTATCATTGCCAGTTTTTTTCATTTCAGACTATATACCTAATATCTAATTTTTACACACAAATAACGCACAACAAGATTACTTAGTACATTTGTGACAGAGGAGCTTTTAAAATCTCATAAACATAGGCTATAATGTATCTATAGCTTATGTTCAATAGTCAATAATCAATTAACATTTTTATCTCAATATGAAATAATAGTATGCTTTAAGAATTAAATAAAATTGTAAGAAACATTCAAACACCTACCTGTTCTCTAGCTGGTGTACTGATAGGGGATGGAGATGGCTGATGAGATGACTGATGGGATGACGCTGGGCTATGATTCTGTGAGACAGTTCTCATGCTACCTCGGATGATGTTTTCAAGGTGGCGACGAAAAGCATTCGTTTGTAATACATTAGATACTCTATGTTGTTGAGAGAGACCTTGGATTTCAATAACAACAGCTTCAGGTCGATGCTCTTCAACATTGGCTGAGTTAAGTGGGACATTTTCCTTCCCAGTTGCATTCGCATTTTCTCTCAATTCAACATTCTTCGCCAAAAACTGCCCAATATTGCCTCGACTGGCTTGACCAGTGACTGGACGGTTTTCATTTTGGATCTGCTGTAACTCATTAAGCCGTTCACTGAAAGAAAATCATTTTATATACTGACTGCGCTATATATAGTATAGGTATTTGTACAGAACAATGCCGAGACCTACATGTAGGTATAAAAGATATCTTAATAACAAGAAAGTATAATTAGTTTCAGTCATACATGACTGACCAGTATGCATGCAAATGCTGATATCAGCCAATTATAATCATAATTGCCTGATTTAATCCCTTTTCCCAAGTAAGGATTTAAGTATGTGCTGACAATTAATGACTGGTATTTATGCCAATTATCAATCATCATGGTACTACCATTGAGAAGTTATATTATCACTTCAATCAGGGACACTATATCCCTGATTCAATCAAAAATATTTATGTATTAATTAATGCTAAAATAGTGATATTGTACAATAGGCACTGCATAGTAAATTATTAGTGACAGTCCAACTGTTTGTGACAGCGAGACACTTTTTCAACTTGGCCCTGTCCCACACAGGCTGTGGGGATGGCCCTTCCGAATTCGGTCATGAAATCAGCCAACCGAAAAGTCGAATAAGTAAGGCTATACAGCTAGTATATTTTAAAATGAAAGTACAATATACAAAGCTATAAATAATTTGAAGTCCCTGACAATATCTAACATCGATCTTAACCAAGGACTTAGCATCCCTGAGGAAATGGATAATAATGATATTGATAACTTGAACAAATATCAATAGCAAAATTGTATATTTTAAGTATCATATAGAATATTAATTTGTATAATTTACTATAAATCTGTACCATTAAATTTAACCAGCCAGATCAAATAGCTCAGTTGGTAGGGCATCTGACTGCAAGAGGTCGCGGGTTCGAGTCCCTTATCGTATACTTATCTTTCCTCCTCTTTCACTAATACATACATGTATTAAAATCAAATTCTTACCTTCGGGTTCTTTCCAATAGCGCATCAAAAGCAGACTCCATTTTGCTTTCACTTTCGTTTGACAACAACTGTGTTGCTGGAATAATTTTTGAGGTTTCGTCGCGTTGACAGTCGGGGAGAGTTTCACCACCTTCGGCCATGGTGTCCTTATATCAATAGATCGCTATGACTAACACCGTCGAGGTATTTATACCCGATTTATTTTTAACGATTACGACTACTCTGTTATGGTTTGTTTCCAAAACTGTTAGCGCATTTAATTTTGGTACCCGTTTTTACCCATCAGCGTTTGCTTAACTATAATAAAGCCAGGTTTCAGGTAATGACGCTTGTCTTAAAATAGATTTTCCACGAAAATGAGCTCAACGGCGACAATGTCCGAAGTTGTTCGATGAAAAATCGGAACATCTCGTTTTGCATTCGGGTTGTTCCGTTATTAACCGTTAAAAAGCTCTCACTGTGTAGAATCCAAAACGCGTACACTTAGGAAGCTATAGTCCCTGAATAGACTATTGAAATCAGTCAAATGTTAACGAACAACTAAGATAACTAAATAAACTTTTTTTAAATATGTTGTAAAAAGTTTTCATATCACCCCCAAAAATAAGCAAAGGTTTTATAACAAAGATACTGCAAAAAATGGTTACCAACTGGTTTGTCCAGATGATTTAATTCCTTAATTAGGTCTCTGTATATATGTGCTTTGTAAAAATCTAGTTTCTATTGACACTTAAATTGTTATACTTACAATATACATACGGTATACATAAATCTGTTTGTCATTTTATCATCATTCAATGTGAGTAATATCAAACTACTTGACAGGATATTTATTCAAAAGTTTATTCAACATTATAAATTAATGGGATCATTTTGTCAATTAGGTCTTTAATTATTTTACCACATACCCTCATGTGGCTTGTACGTCTCCTATGGTTATATATTGACATACAAATAATTTATCAAGATCTGTCTTGTTTCTTCTAATTAAGGCCTCCATCAGAAAATGATGATGCTTTTAATAAGGCTCACCATATCAAGGACTTATATGTATGTATATAAGTCCTTGACCATATATAGCAATTCAAAAGGTTGCAGCTTCCTCATTCAAAAAATTACTGTACATGTATAAACTAAAGAAAACAAAAACTGACTATGAAGAAAACAAAAATGAAGAATTTTCAGTAATATATATAAATTGTTTTATAACTGAAACACTCATGACATTAGTGACTTAGATGAACTTAAATACCAAACAAAATTTCAGTCAGTCGCCACAGAGAATAGACAACGGAGAACTGGGTATTAATACCCCTATAGTCACATTCCGAATTCTTTTAATATTGTGCTGCATTTAAACAGGGATGCTATATTGTAATATAGCATCCCTGATTTAAAGCACTGCCACAATGTCATGCCTTATCCCTTTCCTAGCTGTGACTTTCTAAACATAGTACATGTACTTGGCTCAGTAGTTGGGATTAATTTGGGACACTGCTTGAAAAAGGGTCCCTGATATATCACAATGAGGAGACAATCAAGCTTAGAACCTGCAACCTTTGATAAATAGCTAAACCTGCACAACAAAATTAAAAATGTACAACCAAACTCAGGCACAGCATTTTTTCTATATTGATTCAATTAATAAAATCAAACACTCGCAAACTCTTATGACATACATATTTTAATTCCTTTTATAACTTTATCAAAATGATGATTATGCATTAAAAATATACTTATTTAGAATTTTGTTCTCCTCTGAACGCATTTAACCAAGAGTTGTTGTTCCTTTTACTACCGGGTATATTCAATGAGGAACGGAAATTGCAGAATTTGCATCTGCACGAGCAAATATTCAGATATAGATTTGAGTAATTCAGATAGCTCAGGTACCTGTTCTAAAGTTACTAAGTGTAGTATTAATAAAAAACCAACATGCTCATCCTAATATTTCATTGGCATGAACTAAAATGAAGTGAAATATGGATATCACTGGGTGGGAGGCATGACCCAGCGTGCACCCCCTTAAACGTCCCCAACCATAGATAGAAAGGAAATTCAATTCTGAAGCACTGACTGATCTTTCACTTTTTGTCTTATTATAACTAGCTTGAATACTGCAACTAGTGTATGTGTGCACTTAATTATCATGCACCCCCTCACAATATTACACCACCCACACTAGCCTGAAATCCTGGATCTGCCCCTGGATATAATGAAGTAATTATTTGAGTCTGAAGGAATTCATTATAACTCTGTCCTTCTGTTATCAGAATATAGAAATTCAACAATGATCTTATACATTGTATAACATGATCATGAATAAAGATGTAGAGATTACTTTCCGCTTTCATCCTTATATAATTAATGTGGGAAATGTTTTAATGGTGTGAGATTATTTTCTACTTCCACACATATTGTGGAAAATATTATCATACATAGATCTTATAACGGTAATCGTAAGATGAATCTATATTGAGGGGAAACTATATGAAAATCTATAAATTCATACTTCTCATTAGGTTGAATTTTTGTATAAAACTTCACATAGATCTTCACATGTTTTATTTGTTTTGTTTATCTGTTTTTTATCGGCCCATTCGACAACTATGGTAATTTCAGAGCAGCCCTGAGAGAAAGGGGAGATAAGATACAGGAGAACCCGGCATTTATATCGGGCTACTCTTTTGTAGTTCTTTATTGTGCCCTGTATTAAAGGAGCTATGTATGTCTCATTCATTTCCTGTGATTTTCTTAACACATTCACGTCATTGCTTGGTTTAATTGGTAGTTGGGATGGGGACACTGAAAAAGCGTCCCTGAAATACTGAAAGGTGGGACCAAGTTTCGAACCAATGACCTTTCGTTTAGTAGCTAGTTGGGCATGTTACCGCCATGACACTGATCACCCCTTTTACGAGTAATCTCTGTATACAGTACAACCTCTCCAGAGCGGCCCTCTTTACAACAACAACCTCTCTATAACAACTTCTTAAAAACTTCCCTGAACTGATATTTACTATAGATTTAACCTCTGTACAGCAACAACCTCTAAACAACGGCCAATATTCGCAGCTCCCATAGGGTGTTGCTCTACAGAGGTTGTACTGTACATATATATATATATACAAGTGCAACCTCTCCAAAGCAACACCCTTTTGGAGTAGCAAAGTTATGTTGTTCAGAGGTTGTTGCTCTAGAGAGGTTAAATTACTAGATAAATCGTGCAGTGGGAAACAAATCATGCTGTTGTTGAAGGGAGGTTGTTGCTCAATAGAGGGCCACTCTGGAGAGGTTGTACTGTTTATACATTAAACATTTAAATACATACAAAATATCAAGGAAGTATAAATAATTAAGCCCTTTAGAAGTTATAATTATTTAAGTGTTTTGACTTTCCTCTCTGTGTTACGGTACATATTCATAGTTTATACAGTATGTAGTAAAAGCATCATGCACACAACGACATCCAAGAGTAAAAGGTCACGATGTTGAGGTCAGGTCTTACTAATTGGGCGGTCACTGGAGGAGACTTTATTGTATCATCTACAAGTATTTATCACAGGAATTACATGTACCTTCATTTTCAGTATAAAGGTTGGAAGATATGGATCATTAACCATCAAGTTTCATTAATTCACCATCGAACTTTAGGTGAAGTCCCAAATGTAATAAAATTCATTCATATGTAAAGTTGTATAAATTTGAGACATATTTGATTAACGAAAAATTCCCCATCTTTACAATTTTGTTTGTAGAACCCGGAAAGTTAATACTTTGCTGAACTTTTACGTCTTATTTAAAAGAATGTACAAAAAACATGCATAAATGATAAATAGCTTGAACAACATGATTGTTGCACTTAAATAACACTATTTACAAATATTGTAATATTTCATAGTGATTTGAAACTTGTGATGAAAATCAAACTTTAAGTCACTCAAGGATTACAGCTAGGATTCAAAATACTTACAGCTAGTAAATCTCATTTAGCAACCATCATGATAATAAAGACCGCTTCTTTACAGAATGGATAAATATTCTTTATTACAACTTGATAAAAAGACCACCTTTGTATAATATGGACCCTGGGTTAAAATTAAGACCACTTTACATTGTCCCAATTAAAGTGGTCTTAAAATTAATATTAAAGTTTTACTGTACTGTCTTAAACTCGAACATACTCATATAATATAATTTAAATGACCATATTGATAAAGTATACAATGTATATGATCATTTTTTTAATTACAATAATATAATCCATTTGTTTATTCATGTGTTATTTAATTAAAAAAAAACATTTTACCTGCATGCTGAATTAGTTTCAATCCAATTTACAAAAGCAGGAATATGTTATTCAAACAGCCAGGGTTATTGTTGCCCACTTCCTAGCCTCAATGTTATATGAAGACCCCATGCTTACACCTGGGTGGGACCATTAACCTTCCATAAGCTTAAGCTGGACAGCTTCCTCACATATGAAAATTGACTTGGTGAGATTTGAACTCACAGTTATGAGTGAGCGACTAGTGATTTTAAAAAGAACAGTACCACACTTGGCAATGACTTTAATATATGATCAAACACTTTTTCTCATTATTTGAACCAATGCTGAGTGCGTGTGAAAAAAATAACAAAATGTCATAGTTGAAGTATCTAACAACACCAAGTGTGATATGTTCCTACTTCAGAATAAATGGGAGACAAAGCATAACTTACATTCATTTCTCACAATATCACAATATACTACAATGTATACAATACTGAAACTTCTCAATAGAAAACATTCTCAAGGAATATCAAAGTACTGAAAGTACTCCAGGAAACTGAACTTAATAGACTTGCACTGCAACAGTTTAACAATACGAGGGCTCAGCGCAACACGGTCGTAACTTGCTCTTATTTCAATATGAGTTACGACACTGTTGCGCTGAACCCTCGAATTGCATGGCTGTAATAAAAAATCGTAGTACTTTCGTTTGCATCAAAATTCATCCGCACCAAGCGAGTGACGGTTATGTGAAGCTGAACTATACTTTAGTTCATCGAAGGCAATCTAAATTAATTGTATGTTTGTTTTCTGAGACTGGGATATTTTTTTCTTTAATGGACTTAATTTTAATTATATTCAGATTGAGATTAGATCCACATTATGAAAGCTTACAGAAATACAATCATGTAAAAGCTTATTAAATGTCATTCTACTTTTTGTTGCTTTTTTTCTAAATATGTAATAAATTTTAAAGAATACTAGTAGCAAAATTAAAACTTAATTACAGCATATATTGCTACTGCTTATATATAACTGACTCCAAAGATACTTTTCTGAAGTTTAGACTGTACATGTATGCCAATACTTCAACAAAAACATATGTATTTAACTGTGAAGACCATCAAATAAAATAATTAAAGTTTTAATAACTGCATTTGTAAATCTGAGTCCATGGCAGTCCCTTAAAAATTCTGAATTATGTTGTCCAGTGGCTAGTGTGCTCAGCGATCCATGGTACCTACCTTTCTATGAAAGAACAATGTCAATTTTCCTCCACATGTGCAGAAATTGCTGGTTCCTAGTGGAAGGGTAAGCTTGTAAAGATTAAACCTAGATTGAATACCATCCAGTCTAGAAACTTGTTAAGTAAATTGATCACCATACATAGCTGAAAAATTGTTTGAAAACAGCATTTACCTCCCCCCCCGCCCCCCAAAAAAAACAGATATTCACTGCAGTGCTTTGATTTAACCGTTGTGGTTTATAAAAGTACTCAAATAAGTATGAAATATGTGAGATATTCATAATCTTAACATGACACCCTTTTACATGATATGTCTTGCATGGAAAAGACACTGTGTGCAATAAAAGCACATGCTCCGGTGGTATACTAGATGAAATGTTAAGTGTTCTTAACCTCGTACAAACAAACATACAGACGGACAAGGCAATCACTATATACATGCACACTATGCATAAAATGTTTCTTTTTGTATTGAGTACCAGATTCTTAGTTGGTTTTAAGATTCCTGTAAAGTGTAAAATACCTTATCTATCCTAACTCTCTCCGAGACCCTGGCCTTTTTTATTAGGTCCGAGAAATGGGACATCTACTGTCTGAATGATTTTTTAACTTTTATTCACACCTAAAGAATTATCGGCTCTAATTTTCCAAGAATGAGCCAACATATTATTAATCAGGCATAAGTCAAGGTATTTTGCCGTCAGTGATCTTTAAGATATATTAAGTACCACAATGGAAATAATCTTTTACCTTTTATATGATTTTTATTCACTTTTTTGTTATTGTTTGTACATTGTTTTATATAATGTAGTTGATCTAATGCATGTCTACTTTTGTTTCATCACATAAACGAATCTTCTTTTGATGATATTTATTTTTTTCCAGATAGCAAATTCAGAAAACTTTGTTATACAATATTGTGTAGTTATTATAATTCCCCAGCTTCTGTTTTCTGTTTAACAAACCACAGCTCATGACACAGTTTCACTATAATGCTTTGTTTTAGATGAAGTATTTAGTCATGCAGGCTTCCTGATAAAAACATTGTTTTTTTTCGCTAATTGACCGCAACCCAATTATTATCCACACGTCTATACTGGTCTCAATCAATTGCCTATATTCGGAGGTGGCCATATTTAATAAAATGTCTTAAATTAAAACAGAATGCACATGAAGGATAGATAACAAGTGCTCTTCAATCAACTGAAATGAAGTCAATTAAAACTAAATTTTGCTTTCTTAATTCGAAGTTTAAATGACATTTCTTGAGTAAGAAGATGGTCATTCAATTTAAATGATTTATTGATTACTCTTAAATTAACGCACCTGCCCTAAATTGTAACAAGAGATGGGTGTGAATCATGTCCCCTGTGGCCTTGACCTTAGATGTACTGACCTCAAAATCAATAGGAGTCATCTACATATGATGACCAACCACCTGATCTTAGGCCAAATTGTTCTCTAGTTATTGGTCGGACAAGGTTTGGTTACGGACCAACCTTCTGATGGACCGACGAAAGGGGGCATCATAATGAATGCCCTCACATTTTTGAGACTAGAAGCCTAAGGGCAACATGTCGAGCCCCTGTTTAGCCAGCTTGGGATCTTGACCTTTGAACTACAAGTATGGGTGATATTCATGACACATCATTTCATTGAAGTAAACTTTTATACCAATTTATTTCAAAATCCTTGAATGCAAACAGCCCAGACAAGGAAAATATATTTGACCAAGTGTAATTTTGACCTTTGCCCTATGAAAATCTGGGTGTTGCCCAAGACACATGGTCTCATTGTTTTATGGCAAGTCATTTTCAAATAATTCAATGCATAAGGGAGACACAGCCCTGACAAGGTGTATAATGATTATTTTTTATGTTTGACCTCTAAGTGTGACCTTGACCTTTGAGCTAGAGACCTGGATTTTGCGCACTGCACACCGTCTCATGGTGTTTAACAATTATGCCAAGTTATCTTAAAAAGTTTCTATGCATAAGGGAGATACAGCCCGGACAAGGTGTATAATGCTCATTTTTGACGTTTGACCTCTAAGTGTGACTTTGACCTTCAAGGTAGTGACCTGGATTTTGGGCACTGCACACCGTCTCATGGTGTTTAACAATTATGCCAAGTTATCTTAAAAAGTTTCTATGCATAAGGGAGATACAGCCCGGACAAGGTCTATAATGCTCATTTTTGACGTTTGACCTCTAAGTGTGAGCTTGACCTTCAAGGTAGAGACCTTGATTTTGCGCACTGCACACCGTCTCATGGTGTTTAACAATTATGCCAAGTTATCTTAAAAAGTTTCTATGCATAAGGGAGATACAGCCCGGACAAGGTCTATAATGCTCATTTTAGACGTTTGACCTCTAAGTGTGACCTTTGAGCTAGAGACCTGGATTTTGCGCACTGCACACCGCCTCATGGTGTTTAACAATAATGCCAAGTTATTTAAAAAAGTGTCAATGCATAAGGGAGATACAGCCCGGACAAGGATCCGGACGGACACACTAACTCACTAACTCACTCACTCACTCACTCACTCACTCACTCGACAAAAAACAAAAAATGATTGTTATAAATATCCTTCATGTTATATATTATAAATACATCTGCAAATCATTTGAACAATATTACAGAGATTGAAAAATAACTGGGGGGTGAGCTTGAGTTTGCAGCCCAAAATGTCAGCGCAGTTAATGCCCTGTAGTGTACACACCAGAAAATTTGGTGAGTTGACCGAGCACTTTTAATAGTGAGTTTTACAAAACAATCTCTGTAAAATTTTGTATTGAATTTTAGTCCAACAGGGAAGATGCAGCTATGGCCTAATAACCCAATTACTTCCTGAAGCCATTAAAAACATTTGTTTATGTACAGTCAAACTAGCAGACATGGCACTGTTCAAAGAGAGAATAAGTCCTTTTTACAGTCAGCCTTTATTCTGAGGTACATATTGTAACTTGCACATGGTTTATTATATATCAGTATATATGTGCGAAACACCATTTTCACACAGTCAGGCCTTAAATCTACAACAACACATGAACTTAGGTTCGACTTGTGTTCGTGTGGTAACGGTCTCTAACTAGTACTCACCAGTTCCTCACCACTGTAAGTTTGAATCCCACCTTGGACCAGACAAATTCCATATGTTGCTAAATGACCAGACCCTGGCTGTTGGGTGTAATCTTGCTGTTTAATGATCGTGATTCTTTGCCTTGAACTTCAATAAGATGGCTATCAAATTAAATCCAACCAATGATGGCTGATTGCTTTCTTAATCAAATGAAAAACTCAGGATCCATTTATTTACCAATTATTTTAATGGAGATTCAAGTACAAATTGTATAAGTCATACTTGTATATACATATAATCAATTCATGTTCCTGGTCTGAATGTTAAATATGGTATTATCAAAGTAGCTGGCCATGAAAACTGTGCAATATATCTGTTCACAAATTTATCTTAAGTGTGTCATACACAAGATAAATAATTCACTGTTAATTCATTCCTTGAAATTTGTGTTATCAAATATTCTACATTTATAGAGATAAAACATCAAACTAGACATTGCATTTTCATGGTGTTGAGCCAGTTTTGAAATACACTTGAAATAGGTTACAATATTTAACAAGATGTGTTTTTGAAACACAATGCCCCCTCTGGATGACCTTGACCTTTGACCTACTGACCTGAAAATGCACAGGCCCTGTAGAGGTTGTCATGAGGAACCTACATATGAAGTTTGATGAATGTAGGTGCAAGCGTTGTGATTTTATAGGCAAGGTTAAAGTTTGGTACAAACAGACAAGCAGACAGAGAGACCGAAAACAATATATTGCCCTATTGATACAGGGGCATAAAAAAAGCTATAAATTAAAAACTTTCATAACACTAGTACTTGTAGTTTGATATGTATAATAGTGAATTATTTATCAGGTGGCCTTTAGTTGGAGGTCATTTTGTTTCAAATAATTAATGACAGTCAATACAGTGGTAATTATATAAAAAACGAACAGACCATAGGCACTTGATTCCGTGATTTTTATACGTTTATGGAAGTTATTTTTTAATTCAAATCCCATCAAACAATGCAAATCTGTCGAAGGAAAGATCTTCAATGTTTTACCTTATTTGGTGTATAAAAAACACCTAGGTAGTGCACTCGCCATTTTTTTCGATTGACAGAAGTGATGAAAATAAGCATGGGTCCCGGCTTTCCTTCTAAAAGCTGTCAAAACATTTAAATTTGGGGCACACTACAATGAAAGCAAGGTTCCCAGAAAGCTCATGCAGATTAAAAGGAAAGCAGGGACCCATGCTTATTTTGTCACTTCTGTCAATCGAAAAAATGGCGACTGCACTACCTTGGTGTTTTTTATACTCCAAATAAGGTAAAACATTGAAGATTTTTCCTTTGACAGATTTGTGGAAAAAAATTGAAGATAAATCTTTCAACAGATTTGCATTGTTTGATTAGTTAAATTAAAAAATAACGTCTGTAAACGTATAAAAATCACGGAATCGAGTGCCTATGGTACAGTCACCCAGTGTTCTTACATAGATAATTATGCCCACAAATCACCTGATGAACACCTTTTTAATCATTATGCAGTCAAACCTGTGTTAGCAGCCACCTCCGAAAAATATACTCCGAATAAAGGTCATTCTTTTAAAAAAACATTTGATTAATTAGAACAAAATGACCTCTGAATAAAGGCCACCTGTCAATAAATGCCACATGTCCTTCCCAAGGGTGGCCTTTGTTCACAGGTTTAACTGAAATGTGTTACTTTTCTCTAAAGATCATGTCACAAAAATGCTTAAAAGCTTACCAGTACACCATCTTTAAAAATTATATTTGTTCTTTTATTCCAGATTTTATTTTCAGTAGAAGCATATAATTTCATATTTTGAAAAAAAAAACTACCTGTCCAAATATGCTCACGTTATTATTGCAAACCAACACTTTTTTAAGGATGCATGGTCTTTGAGCAGTGTATTAATGTATGGGAAATAGGTAAAACCCCTTAAAATTGTTAAAATAGTGTTTATTCCAATCTCTACAGTAAACAAGGTAAACAATCTACTTAAAAGTTCCATAAGGAGTGGGTAAGTACATAGATACTAAAATTACAAAAATGATGTCGAGCAACTGAGCCATCTAATAATACTATAAATTGGTACAATACAATGTATTAAAACTAGACAGTAAACAACAAACATATCAGACTAGGATATAACAGTATGGCTGTTTTGAAAGTATAAATTTTGTTCCCAGGTATTGCACAATAATTCTTTTTTTTAATATTTTTGTACAATTTTATTTGTTTACCATATGAGTATTAAAAACTGTCAAAACTAAGATGTAAATACACGCCTAAAACTATCTTTATTCATAAAATATAGAATTTCCTTGCAAGCAATGTAATATGCCTAAAATGATCCTGTATTTTATGTATTAAAGGCACCATCATTCAACTGTTATGTGACTGACATTTTCAGTTTATATAAACACTTATACTTATACTGATATAAATCATCTTCATACTGTAATAACAACCAAACTGATGATGTAGTTTGATAACATTGATATATCATGCAGATTACATGTACACTAGTACCATATATCAGGACATTCAAGTGATTCAACTATAGACCATTCTTGTTTTCATCTTTTATATTATGTTAACAGTCTTCATGGTGACTTGTACCTAATAAAAATCATATATCGAGGGTTCAACGCAAGAGTGTCGTAACTCTATTGAAATAAGAACAAGTTACGATAGTGTTGCGCTGAGCCCTCGATATGGCATAAATAATGGCATTAAATGCACTTTTAAAATTTCTCTTCAGTAATAGTATTTGATTGGATGTTCCATGCCACTGTTTGATAATTGACCAATGGAAAGACTTGAATTGATCACATGACTAAAACAACAAAATATTTAAATTGCCTTCAATAATATGATGAAAAGGTTAAAAAGAAGACACAAACAAGAAATACAATGTATGTAACAGTTATTATTTCATAGAAACCATAATTATATAACACCAAAAAAAACTTGTATGAATATATACTACATTCTATAATTATGTAAAGAATTTAAAAATATAATATATTTATATATAAATATAACAGTAACAAACTAGTCATGCAGTAAGCATGAATAATGTTAACAAACTAAATTTCCTGTACTACAGTAAATACACTAATTTCATTCTATTGAAATGCTCTACAATGAATACAATCCTATAAAAATCACAATTGTGAATCATAATTTTAATCTTAATTGATCAGGAAAAAAGCACATCACGATTCAAACAGGAATATACATGAAATGGTCCATGTATACCTACCATACAATACCTAGCAATACTTTATCCAATTGCTTTTTACTGGGGTTAAGCGTTGTACCAAATGTCAGGATCATTTTAGCAGCTTTCCTAATTAAGCCTTACTTCGGTCCTCAGGAATGGGACATCTAAGTATGACCGTAAAACTTCTGTAAAATAGGACAGCTTCCTAACAAATATGGACCCAGATGAGATTTGAACATGGATCAGTGGGGGTGAGTGATTTCTAGTCAAGAGTCCATAACCACACAACCACATATCCCCCGTGGATTAAGAAATAAAAAAACAGGACACACCACATTTCAGAGCAGATTTGGGATGAAATTGATGCCTTATAATTATTTCTAATTATAGGCAATTAAGGCATTGATGATTAAGGCATCCAATAATAACTGTGACCTCTTATGTGTTCACAGCCCTAGTGTGGGAAACAGACAATGACTGATCCAAATAGCTCACCTTTGAGCACTACATGTTTAGGTGGACATTCTTTAGATGATAATTCTTTTTTCCTGATGACAAATCAAGAAAACTTCATTAATATACAATATGGTGTGGACTTAACAAAGGTGCCATGGCAACCAGAGTTTTTAATAAAATTGAATTTTTTGAACAACTTTGGTAGAGCTTCATGCAAGGAACATCCCTGTAGAGTTTCTTTGAAACTGGCTAATAGGTTAGCAACTTTGTTAGAGGGTAGTAGATGTTCCTCCGTGCAAAATATCTAAACTTTGGACCATATGGTTCGAGACAAGATGATTTTTAAGTTTTTCCTTTTGGTTGCCATGGAAACCAGAGTGAGTTCGGCATGGAATGACATTCTTATAGTAAGTTTTGTAAAACACCACCCAAAGATCATTCTTGTGAAGTTTCTTCAAATTTGACACAGCTGTTTCAGAGGTGAAGTCGTATAAAGAATTGTGGACGGCCGGCCGACAGACAGACAAAAAAGTATACTAATGCTTCACCTTGAGCTTTGCTCAGATGAGCTAACAATAGAAGATCAATATCTTATCCCAGAAAACACTAAGGAGGAGTAGGCACCAACATCTATATTCAGATTATTTAACATGTTTTAAATGAAAACAAAAAGCTTACGTTAATTATCGGATGTAGTCAACCTTGAATACTTAAGTATGCCGAGAATGAAAATGAGATCTACATGTCAAGTAGGGCTGAGTATCAATTCAAATTATCGATACGATATCTGTATCGATACAGAATGGTCGATATCTGATATATCATTTGATGTTCTATACATATGAAATAAAACAGAAATACTGAGAAACATTGACTGTATTGGCACAGGTACTTGACACAAAATCAAATTTTGGCTGCATAGGATACTTATATACATAATGATAAGGGAAGGTAACTAATGTTAATTCAGCAAGCATGCCAAACACTCATGCTGAACTGCAAAAAGACTATTTTCTTCTTGTGGTTGACAGCATGTAGATTTTATATAATGTGTCAAAACTTTTTATTTGACGAAAATTCACAAAACCCACACAGAACGGTCCAAAACATGTTTTTAAAGTTCATTTTTGTTTTGATCAATATTTGTTCGATACGTTAACGTTCGATACGATATATCAACCGAACCCTATATACCGGTATTCGATACCATACGTGAACTGGTACTCTAACTTGCAGATGAACAAATGGTTATTTGGACAAGAAAACACATTAGGCTCTTAACAATTAGCAGCAAAATATAACCTTTAAAATACTATTAAAACAAACAAACATTTTCTTTGGTAAATACAAGTCCTTTTGTTACAGAATAAAGAAATTATCTTCCTAGTTAGCAATATGATATTCCCATGTATAAAATTGTGCAGTAGAATAAACTTGTCAAAAAAGCATCCCTACATTTCTTTAACAAATAACAATGAATGCTTTGATGCACAACTTTTAAGGTTTGCCTGAATTTATTTACAGCTTACAGCAACAATTTTTTTTATTTAACACAATTTTCTCAGGTAATTAGATGCTCCTTAATAATTGCCAAAAACAAACAACTGCTGAAACTTAAAACATATTTTAAGTGACACCTGAGTTTTAGATAATGAATTGATATAAAGTATTGATATTTTTTTTATATCCTATCTTAATGTAATGTCAGCAATCAGAAAGTCCTCAGTCAGAACTGACAAGTTTTATCATATAAAAATATTCTGTCCTTGATTAATTAATTACTTAGATTTTTTAAAATACCAAAATGAACAATGAACAATAGTAGGTAGATATCTTGACTGAATTATAATGTTGATCACTTTAATGCACATCAGTTAGGAGTTATGTCTTCCTTTTTAAAGCATTAGTTTGAAGTACAGTGCTTCAGATGTTCTGAATTCTGTTATATTTTCCTCAATGTATACGGTTAAATCTCATATCAGCGACCATAATATCACAACTACCTCAATGAAATAACTACCTCATTTTCAGACTGATTTCCATTATTCCTTTATTATGACAAAATTGTAATGAAGCCACCTTAATAAAAAGCCCGTTTTGGGGCCGAAAGGGGGAGGGGGGTAAAATGGAGGCTTTACTGTATTCTTATTGTTCAACATAAACATATGTCATATGATACTGTTTTTCAAGGTGAGTCAAACCGTATGTTGAAATGCTTGACCTATTTGTAAACACTATCACAAACAAGATGTATGTACCACACTATTACTTGTAGCAATAACTTTTAAAGCTCATCCTAAAATGTTCACACATATATAAATACATAAATGTGTATGATATCTTATTGTATATATATGATACATGTATATTAATGTCAAACTGCAATTCTGTTGTAGTTACCAGCTAATTCTATGCAACTCATATGTCAAGCATGTAATTTAATATTAAGATCATCAAAAAGCACAGTTTTATTTGTTATTTTATGTACTAGTATAACACAGAAAATATCACAAGTTTACATCACATGTATCTTAATCTTACTTCAATCATTAATTAAACTTACTTCTAAATTAATTATTTCATGTGATGTTTTTTCTGCTGGATGTTGAAGTCATTCAGAGAGAGAAACTTAGCAGTAATAATTAAGACAAGAAGTTACAATACAAGAAGATATAATACAATACAAGAAGATACAATACAATACAAGAAGATATATATAATACAATACAAGACAAGAAGATACAATACAATACAAGTAGATACAATACAAGACAAGTAGATATAATACAAGACAAGAAGATACAATACAAGACAAGAAGATATAATACAATACAAGAAGATATAATACAATACAAGAAGATACAATACAATACAAGAAGATATATATAATACAATGCAAGACAAGAAGATACAATACAATACAAGTAGATACAATACTAGACAAGTAGATATAATACAAGACAAGAAGATACAATACAAGACAAGAAGATATAATACAAGACAAGAAGATATAATACAAGACAAGTAGATACAATACAAGACAAGAAGATACAATACAATACATGTACAAGTAGATATAATACAATACAAGAAGATACAAGACAAGAAGATATAATACAAGACAAGAAGATACAATACAATACATGTACAAGTAGATATAATACAATACAAGAAGATACAAGACAAGAAGATATAATACAAGACATGAAGACATAATACAAGACAAGAAGATATAATACAAGACAAGACAAGAAGATATCATACTTCATATAAGACCCCCCCTATTAAGTTAAGTAGAATGTGGAGGAGAGGGTTAATACATTTGATAGATAATTAAAGTATCACAACAAATGGTACTTAAGAAAATAAAACATCCACTAGACAATAATTTTATGACGTACATATCACTTCAACTCTGCAGGATAAATATGAAAATATGCACGCAATTCTAATGTAAAAAGAATTAATTTCCTAATAAGGAAAACTATGTGATAACCTATATATGAAACTGGTATATACATGTTGTTATATACTGGTATATATCAATATATATCCAAGCATATATTTGCAATGCAGGAAGTGAATGTATAACCAAATATCTATAAATAAGAATTACTAAAATATTTAGCCTCAAAGAAATTAATCATTATTCAATTATAATTATTTAAATATTCAATGTTCAAGAAATTAATCGTTATTCAATTTTAATTACATGAATTTAAATATTCATAATGCTTGAGAAATTAATCATTATTTACCGGTAATTATATTTATTTAAAAATTCATTGTTTGAGAAATAAATCATTATTCAATTATAAATTCAATAATAATCGTATTCTAACATCATCACAAAAATGCTTCAAGCCATCAACAAGCCAAAAGTCATACTCTTATATTCAGCAATTCATGTACTTTAAATGCATGATAACCATGTTTTGCATACTGTTTTTTTGGCCATTTTTTTCAATCATTAATTCCATGACTGGTTGTCATAATTATACTTTGTAGAATGTAAAGCAAAATGGTGTTATAACTGTATGTCTAGCGTAATACATTTAATCATTTTCCTCATCACCCAGTTTTTATTACATTCCATTGGTTTGGTACTGTAACAATATTATTGCACAAACACAATGCACTACACCATTACTTTGCTTGGTCCCTTTGAGCAGCATTATCTAAAACAAAATGACTTATCAGTATTAATAAATAATCACCAAATAACCTCTATTAACTATATATATACTGCCCCTGTTCCTTATTAACATGAACCATCCAAATATTTGTGGGAGACAAATTCAACAACAATGCTAAAATCCTACAAATTACATCAATTGAGGCCAAAATTTATATCAATTGAGTAAAAAAATTATTCATTCAAACAGTAATATCACACATTTAAATATTTCTTTTGAAAATGAAATGCAGCACGGATGTTTGTTGGACAATTTTTGGTACATACACATACACTTATAGGCCATCCATAAGAAATGTTGATTTGCAGTAATGCAACCCCAACTTAAACACTGGGTAAGTACATATAGGTACATGTAGAGGCACTATAAGCTGTAATAAAGAACAAAAACAAAATTGTAAGGCTTTGCAAACACCAGTCTGTTCACTGCCTCAGGGCAATCTATTCATCTAAGAAGTTTCATGTTGCTACCTCTAACAGCTTTCGAGTTATGAGATACATTAAAGTTTTTACGCAGACACAACAGCTCAACTTTTTTTTAGAAATCAGCCAAGCTAAAAAAATTGCTATTTGAACCATTTTTTTCCTGAATGTGTTGGTCATTTAAATGTCTTGACTCGTTTTACATATTAGGGAATGGGGCCAGGTGTCATACAAGGGGAAATTGTCATGTCATTTTGAAGAAAGGGAGATTTAAAGCATTGTAATAATTACAATAAAAGAGTGACATGCTCATTTTCTCTACCGGAATAAACACAAATTATTGTTACTTATTCATTCATCCTTATTGTCATAAAAAACTAAGGTTAGGAGTCTGATGTTCTAACCCTACACCACGGCTTCTCCCGTCAAATAAGAGCCCTGAATGTATTACAATTGTAACATTTTAAGTATGTTGACAAAGAAATAAATCCTAGTTCAACAGGGTTCGACACTAACGGGATCCCGTGATTCCGAGGATCCCGGATTTTGGGGAGGAATCCTTCTCAATCTGGGTTGGGGATTCCGTCGGGATCCCCAATTTCAGTGCAAATCGTTTATAGAAAGTTAGTAAAACTGTTTCCTATACATCATATACAATCAATCTGTTTCAAAGCGCATATAAAGTCGTAAATCTAAAGCGAAAGTAGCAACAGTTTTCGTCCTCAATTCGGTTCGAAATCACATTCGATTCGTACATAATGCTGTAAGCGCCTTGTGACACAGACTCGTAATCGGTTTTGGCGACTTACGCAAAATCATGTGGCGATATTTTGATACTGTTTCACCGCCACGAAAGAAGTGTAAAACTGAAGAAGAACGACTTAACACTCAACGTATGATCAAAAACGTCGAAATCGTAAGTTCCAAGAAATTTGGAAAAACGAATACAAGTGGCTACAATTTAATGAAAATGTTATGACCTGTAGCGTCTGCAAGAAATACGAAGATACAGGAACATTTGTCACTGGATGTGACAATTTTAAACTACAGACTATAAAAATCAATTTTGTTTATTACTTGGCGGACCCCCTGAAAATGAGGAGGACCCCCTGGTTTAAAAACCTGGGGGTCCTCTGGGATCCCTAGAAAAAAAACTTAGTGTCGAACCCTGTTCAAGATGAAACATTGCACAAACTAACACATCATTTATAACTGATCAAACAAAACTTTTTTACAATTTTCTTTGCTGCAAGTTGAAAAAATGATTGTTTGCAACATTAACTTGCTAGTATAGGATATTGCGACGGTGTATAATGGTGAAAAAAGATATAAAATAACCAAACAGAACAAAACACATTATTTGTAAATATATACATATAATGTTGCCATGGGGGACCAAAAACATACATATCGAGGGTTCAACGCAACAGTGTCGTAACTCATATTGAAATAAGAACAACTTACGACAGTGTTGCGCTGAGCCCTCGATATGTATACATATAAGTCTTTTTAGATGTGTCTTAGTCCCAATGGCAACATAAATTGGCCAAATTGAATATTTAACACAAAATTACAATACACCACTGATAAAATCTGACAGACTTGTTCTCAAAAACATTAAAAATAATAAAGCATGTGTAAAGAATTCTGGTGACAAGTAGCATTAGTGTAGATTACAGATCATACAAAGTTCTGTAAAACAAAGTATAAAAATACAAACTGTACAATGTACATGTTTACTGCCCCCCCCCCCCACCCAATAAACATGTATCACAAGTCAGGCCATCCTCCAAAAATGACAGTTTTGAAGTTATATGAACTTACTTTTGTTAGTGCAGGTAGGCTGTTTTATTTACTGAAAACTAAAAGCTGGAATAATGGGGAAAAAAATGGTCAAAATTGCTTTAATAAAACATTTTTGGGGGTCGTAAGATTTTTTCCTGAATCAGGTCATGCAACATGTGCAGTTATGCCCAACCAACAATTGTTTAAATTTTCAATATAACAATTATCAAAACTGAATCTATATCAGTCTCCGATTTCAGAGGATACAAAACACATTTAAAATTAAAGCACATAATTATCTGAATCATTTTTTTTATTTCATTATGAACAATTTCTCACAGGGTGCGTATATATTCACGCAATAAAATTCCATGATTTTTCCAAAATGAATTTCTGTTTTCCATGATACTAAGATGCGAAAACCGGTGTCATAGTAACTTGTAACTGGTGTTGATGTAAACAAATTTTCATAATCAAAAATACTCACACCATTGAAAAAGCGAAATAAATCATTTTAATCGAAAAAAAAGTTTTTATTTTATTAAGTGTAATATTCCTGAGAATTTAATATTTTCAAAGATATATCTTGAAATTCCAGTTTCATTTCAGGAATTTCCATGATAAATTGCCTAATTTCAAAATTCCATGATTTTCTCAGAAAAGTCGATTTTCCAGGTCTGTAAGCACCCTGGAGAAAGAAGAAAATATACTTCTTAGTGTTCAACGGAGCCATCAAACCTGGATTAACAGTCACCTGTCAATACCGGTCACCCTTTGTTCAACGTCCTACAGGAAAACATCATGAGAAGAATTAAACAAGAGACAAAGTCATACCTTATATGGATGTAGACCATCACTATATGAATTAAACAGCTCATAATAAATTGTACACATAATATGTTTATAAAATACCAGTATGTATATGTTTAACATAAAAATAATAAACCATATAACAAGTAACAAGCTAGTATTTCATCAAACAAAATAGAACACACTCAACAATCCTCAGTCTTCTCCACAGAGGTAAGTATACATTACAAGTAATCATATCATAATAAAACAAAAATAAATTCAACATTTGGTCGTGTGATATTGGTTCTAATAAAAAGTAAACTTGCAATATATTTCGCATAAAGAGCTAAAAACAAAAGCTATACAATATGTATTTGGAAAACACTTGTGAGTTGTGGTCAAAAGGATCTTGCAATTCAAATATTAGACTGAAAATAAAAATAAGTTTGTTTGAAGTGCTGCGAATGACTCAAGAAAATCCTAGCACTCAAATTTTTTTGCCATCCATACCTACTTTAAACAAACTTATTTTTATTTTCAGCCTTAAAACAACTAAAATTCGTTTTACCAGCTTTAGTGCTTACACCAGATCCTGATGTCAAAAACAATACAGTATATCCCATGTAAGAATATAATGCAATCCACAACATTGTTTAATGTCTTCTAATACTGACACTATTTAGAACAGGTGGTCAGAGAAATCGTAAAATCATGCTACCACCAAAACATTTCTTATTCTTAATACACCAACATCTAAACAATGTCTTCATACACTCCTGCATCTGGAACTCTTCTTACACTTTTTTTTAGCTTCGTAGGTGGTGGCTTGCTAGGCACAACAGCTTCTTCATAACTGTCTACGACTGTCTTGGACTTAGGCGAGTCCTGAACATCTGCTGGAGTCTGATAGTCACCATAATCATAACTCGGGTCATCATACGTAACTTCTTCACCTTCATCAGAATCAGTTCCATAATCAGCCTCTGGTTCAACAAAGTCTGGCAAAACACCCACATCAGTAGCACTAGCCATGCCGTAAACATTTTCAGTCTGTATTTTCGACAAAATAGTTTTACTAGATTTTGAATCAATTGAATCATAAGTATCATCTTCCTCACTGTCATAGTTCTTTGAAGGTAAAGGAGGAGGGCCACTTTTGTCTAACTGTTGGCGCGCATTTTTAATGCTACTATAGTTTTCTTCAAACACCTCCTCTTCAGCTTCTCTTCCAGCATTTTTCCAAGCATCACCTGCAACATGTTTCACATCAGTATATAAATCACACTGTGGTAAAGGCACACCACCCTTCTTTGTATAGGGTTCAGCATATACCGATTTCTTAAAGTCTTCTCCTTTATCGTTAGTGGTCACAGCTTCGTCATAAAGACCCTCGTCATTAACAACAGCAGACTTCACTCTTATTACCTTTGAAGACTGAGCATATTCAGCTGGCTGAGGAGGTGGACTGCGTGCTTCATCATAAATACTGCATGGGTCATCTGTTATAGTTTCCCCTGAAACTTCTTCATACAGCCTAGATTCACCAAGTTTAAAACTTCCTGCCTTACTTGAAACATCTGGTTTATCATTCTCTTTATGTTTTTCTTTCTTTCCACTCTTCTTTGCTTCCCTTTCCCGCTGTTTCCTTTCCTTTTCTTGTTCTTTAAGCTTTCTTTCTTCTTCCTTTTTCTCTTCTTTTTCTTTCCTTTCACGTTCCTGAAAAATAAGTACATTCTGTTCCATACAGGAAAAATAACCAACCATAAATGTGCCAACAACATAGGATTACAGGTAAGTGTTTTTGGAGCTTGACACAATGGTAAATGTAGTTAACCAAGACATAGCTATCAGAATTTGTGGGTTGCCCCCTGCCCGAAAGGATTTTTTTGCTTCTTCAAGTATTATAATCCAGTCAAGGTCAAATCGAGGTACGGTGATATGGGTGGATTTGGAGTTGTCTGAGGCGACAACTGTATAAGTATCAATTGATCTATAGAAGAAATGGTAAAATATAGTTGAACCGACACGGATGGACAAGTCAATCACTTTACTTTAATTAAGCCTTCACACCAGAAGATGCAGGGGGGGGGGCAGGATAACAGCAGTCAAGCATGATTTTTGGAAAACCAGTTTGAAACTTAAGTGATACACTTGTTTATTTATTCATTAATCAGTTACTCGGATTTAAGGGATCATGACACATGTGCTGACTGCTTGGATTCTTTTAATGAATTGAATAACTATAATTAATTCACAAAATTCTAACATAAAACCTTCAGATACACATTTTATCAATTGGTTATAGATAATTTAAATTTGTGTCTTAATCTCGATGAAATCTCAACTTTCAAAGTCCATTTAGGTATTTTAGATACACACAATGGGACATTCAGATTTCCTGACAGACAAAACTATTCTGCTTGACTGGTGTCGTTAAATTTCACTGTAATTTGCTTACATTCTATTTATACTTATTCATTAATTTATGTAGTGGACATGATTAATAATTTATAAAAATGTAATCTTGTTCTGGAATTGAATGACCAGGGTTCTCAATAAGTTTGTGGCCAACATGCCCAAAAGCAAGACCAACAGGCCTGCTAGAGGGGGTCTGGGCATTTTCTGGCAATATTTTATGAACTTTTGAGATTCCTAACAGGCCATAACACATTCCTAAGCGGCTAAATTGGCCTGCAGCTGCTGTTATTGAGAACCCTGAATGACACATTTCAGACTTTGTTTGTTTTACGCCCCTTTTCACCAGTCAGAGTCATATGAGGCAAACAGTTCACCTAACCATCGTTCTTGTAAAGAACCAGTACTTGACTCCTATCCTCCGTAAGCAACTGTCTACTTTCTCACATTAAGAGACATGGTCGGTAGCGGGCCTCGAACCCACAATCCTCTATCACTATCAGTGAGATGTTACAGTGATTTGAAGTCAGCAAACTTAATCACCCGACCACGGAGGCGGGTCGACACATTTCAGATGCACATGTCAAAACTGAAAATCACAGACCTTTCCCAACAACTAAAAAAATATTGAAGATATAAACATAAAACATGTTTAAGTCAGATAAGTAAAATTAGCCAGTTTCAGTTCTGTGCTTAATTAAAAGACATATAATGAAACAATAAGTTCAACCTTTAAAAAATATTTGTTTGCCATAACCCTACCCAGAGAATTTTCAGTGGGTGGGTAGGTATAATGAACCCAAAATAGATGTCAGAATGCTGTTTGTTTTCTTCACAAAAACAATTCTTTACCCAAGAGACAAAACATGTTGAGTAGGGGCCTTTTTGGGTGAGTAGGTAGCGACACAACAAACAAAATATTTTTTAAGGATGGCCTAAAACGAACCAACCAACTTACCTTTCTTTCTTCTTTTTCTCTTTTCTTATCCTCCTTTGTTTTAACACTTTCCTTCTTCGTTATTTCATGATCATGAGAATGATTTTCATGTTTAATGTGCAATTTTTCTTCCAGTTCCTTGGTCATCATTGGGTTATTCACAGCGGATCTGTAGCTTGAAGGACGAACATGCCCATTGTCATTTAAATTCTGTTTCTCTGAATTCTTTTCAACGTTTGCACGCATACTATGACTTTTCATGGGCGTTTGTTCCTCTTCCGATGTTTCACGTACAATTTGCTTTAATTTTGGCAATTTTTTAGCCACCCCCGGATGCCTATTACCCATATTAAGTAATGTTGGAGTAGATGTAGACCCAATTTTGTCCGGTTTCTTTGGTAAAGGCGGTTCATCCTTCTCCTTATCAGAGTTATAATCAGGAATCTGAATGATTCTATCTGGGACTTTAGCTACAGGTGAATGAGGAATTACAGTTGAACTATTACTTTGCGATTTTTTGGTTATAAGTCTATGAATATCCTTGGCACTACTTGTTTCACATAGCACTTCACCCTGACCATTTGGACACTTCCGACCGAGTTCAAAATTGAATTTGGTGTTTCCAACTTTTCCAAATCGCCTCATCCAACTAAGCGGAAATGTGTACTTCGAACTTCGGGTTTTTGTATCTTCAAAAGTGATTTGCGACCTTCCAATCAGCATCGTCATTTCACCAACAATGTCACAGAGTTTAGCTATAGGTGTATCTTCTACAGTCACAGTATATCTTTCAACTGAAAAGAGGAAATTAATACAACTGAGGTTGACTCAAAAGCCTGATGAGCACTGTAAAAAAGGTAAATACAGTCAAACCTGTGTTAGTGGCCACCTCCAAATAAAAACCACCTGGTGAATAACTTTTTAGGCCATTCTTTGAAAAACTGTCATTAAATATATAGAACAAAATGACCTGGAATAAATGTTCTCATATCTGTAAAGGCTTTGTTTATTATAGTGTCACCCCTATTTAAAGGGCCAGCCAAGTTGGCTTATAAGACACCAGTCCTGTCTAATGTTTGCACAGTACCTCCCGAATCCCTTCTCCTATTGCTGAGATGGGCCTACGGTAACCATTATTTAACTAGCTGGCGGCTCACTAACCGACCGCATCAGTTCTAACCCAGTCTCCACTGGGGTTCGATTCGAACCTTCAATCTTCCGCTCGGAAGGCAGACACCCTAACCACTCGGCCATGGTTGCGGTAATAAAAAGTATTAAGTACCTGAATCAGTTTGTGCATACATCTGATTGATTGTAATAACTTCATCATTTTCACCACATGAATCTTCATCATCACCATATGATGCAGAGTTTTCTCTTGAGCCATCATTACCTCCACCACACACAGAATCTAGCTTCAAATACCAATCGTTGAATTCATTCTCTTGAGTAAATAAGAGAAAGTGACATTTTCTGTTTATTTTGAATTCGATCATAAACTCTAGTCCATCTTTCTTCCTTTCAGAAGACTTTCTCAACGCTTTCAAATGCTGAAGTTCTAACTTTTTTATGTCACACTTTTTCTGCTTCTCTTTGAACTCTGTAAATGACTTCTTATCTTCAAACAATTCCATATATGCATGCACATCTGCTGTGTTCCCATATAAAACACAAAATTTCTTCACCCTTGACACTTTCTGCAAAGAGAAGTGCAGTTAACTATATTAACCAAAAAATTACCAAATACTCCCAAAGTAACTGTCTTCAAACTTATAGCCATCAGTCCAAAAGATCAAATCACTGCCGGTCATCAGACAACTGTCCATTGAAATTTCCATTAAAATATAAATAAAGCTATAATTTTCATCTGCATGGTACTGGAAACCCAAATCCATTATGAATTATAAATGCACCCATCATTGATCAACATTCTTATAAAATACCTTCAAATCAGAGTTCTTGCCATCAGTATATAATAAACAAGGCAACACACACTTATCAAGGTGGGTATAAAACTCAGACGCATTACACAGACAATATAGACATAGATGGAAAACGCAGTCAACAAAGAAATAGGATATCGGAAAATGCAGACAACAAAGATATAGAGGGATACTTATATGTAGCAAATGATATGCAATCTGACTCAAAATGACTTGGAGTTGGAGGCAACTTAAAGAATAATATTAAATTAGTAATCTAATATCTATAGTTGATTATGAAGTAAATTAATATTTTGTCAAAAATGATTATGAAGAAACTATTATTAAAAAAGATTTTGTCAAAAATAAATAATAGAAATACCGTTTATTTGTTTATGTTGACATAAACTAAGAAATAATCTTTGAATGAAGACTGCATTTTACTTCCTTTTTCTCCAGACTTGATTCAAATTTACTGATTTGTATGTTGACATGACTTATATAATTTTTGCAAGTAAAATATATGTAACAGCGGAATTTAAAGTCTGAGAGTGGTACACATAATCACACAGAGTCAGACTCACCGAGTGCCTGTCACCTAAATTATAGTAAAATTTATAATATAAAAATATTTTTTTCATAATAGATAATCTAATACTAACCAACAACGATTTCATCTGAAATAAAATTTCTCCAGACTTAATTATGCCGGTGTCTCCCATCTTGACTGCTGTCTGCTTCGTGACACCAGTAAAACAATAGTTATCCTGAAGTGTATTGAACGAGGAAGTTAGAATGATCGGATTCGTGCTAGGAAGTTGTTAAAGTTTACCGTCGCTTACAACATTTTCACAATAATATAAAACTCGTTCTAAAGAATAATTTATGCTATTTAATACCAATAGAAAGGAAAAAATTGTCAGAATTATTACTTTGAAAAGAAGATACAAACGTGTAAACTATTTTTATTTTTTATTTGTTTCTACGATATGAGCGATTTATTCATTATCGCGAAATTGCATTACTAAACGGACAGGTATAACACACGGCGCTCCTTATTACGCTTTTTTCAAAAAAGACCATGTACGCTCCTGATTCGTTATATGTAACGATATATGAAGAATTAAGTTATGTCGATTTGAATTTTAGGCGAATTTGTGTATATAATAGTTTAAGCTAATTATATTATTATGTACATGATGAAAAAAAAAACAATTAATTATGGCCAATCAAACTTTTCAAGATGCTATACCTCCCCCCGAAACTAAATCAAAGCACTGAAAGTACTGTCAGGAGCGATCGAAGTATGAATGTGTTAATTAAACCGTCCTATAAAGAGTAAATTAAGACATGTGTTATCATCATTATGAATTAGAATTTGAAGGTCTTGATCGACACAATTTTAATGGCCAATTAACCACAATTACCAAGGAAAACATACGTACACATTTTAACTGTTTGTCTGGAAGAAATACTTTAATTATATATTCCTAACGCGAAACTGCATGACATATCGATGTTGTATTGAGAAATTACAAGCCACTGCACATTTTGAAACCCAAACAAGTTCAGTACCTCCCGCGCTTTGATCTGTATAATACATATCTATATAAACCTAGCTGCATGTTCTTATGCAATATCTCACAACACTCAGAGATAATTAATATATCACCGAGTCCAATCGTTCAGTGCGAGTAGAAGGTGCCAAAACCAATACATAGCGGGAAAGAAAATCGTTCACCATTTTTTGAATATTTCCTCTAGCAGGTGAATATATGGCCGATGCTGATCTATCAACATAAGGTTTTCACATGTACGTCTCATTTTTTTGTGAATTCTTCGTAGTTTCTTAGACCATTATCGACAACCGTGCTAGAAATAGCGAAATTTATGTGAGATCGGTATTTAAATGTCAATATTTCGCTTGAAAGACCAACTTTTAAACAATAATTTCGTCCTGTTGGCTCATTTTACCTATGACAACATATACCAGACGGTTTCCCTGTACCGGGAAATATTATAGAGGCAAAAAACGGGATTAATCTAAAATATTGAATGAACGCATGCAGGAGCCGACTTTTCTGGGTAAAATGTTTGTGAACGACTGTGTAGAAGGTGTTTAAAAAAACATTATTCTTTCATGTTTGGATGACTTAATCATGAAGAATCTTCGTGATATCGGTACTCTACAGTGTCACCCAAACCTGGAGCGTTTAACCATCATAAATTAAGTAAACTTTGTAAAACCAGTTTTCAGTATCCTTTTTGAAGCACCTTCTACACAGCCGTTCACAACTTTTTATACAAAGAAAAGTCGGCTCCTGCGTTCATTCAATATTTTTAGAATAATCCCGTTTTAAATACAATTAAATGTACTGGTATTAAGTATTAATTTATGCATCTGTAAGTATTACACTTGGCTCATACTATCTGCTAAAAGTACAGTACTTAGTACTAGCAAGGACTTATAGTATATATATAAGTCCTTGGTACTAGCAACATTTTCCATTGCTATAATATTTCAATACCCAGAGGTGTTATATAGGTAATTAGAATTAAAAGTAATAGGAAATCATCAATAAGATTGGGGAGAGATACATGTCGATGAAAATGATACTGAAAAGAGATTTTTCAAAGTTTACTAATTATATGTATAAACGCTCCAGGTTCGGGAGATACCATATAGAGTACCAGTATCACGAAGATTGTTCATGATTAATTAAAGTCATCCAAACGTGAAAAAATAATGTTTTTTAAACACCTTCTACACAGTCTGAATCTCGTACAACACCGGGTTAACTATAGACCCTACTCTATTGTGTCTAGGTCTATTTAATTTGAGTGACCCTGATTGTGTTCAATGCGACGATGTTATATGTTGTGTTAAAATCAGAAGAGTCGATGTTGGTATTTACTGTTACTGATGTGTTGTTCACTAGTGTGTGTACAATTAAGAGCTTTAATGCAATTAAATTGTCTTCGATTAATGTGCTAACCATTAAACTTTTCAGTATTTTTTTTTCATTTTAAAATTTTAGCAGAGTTAATTCCGTGACTTATCGATCTATGTCTCTGATGTTAGCAAAGGGCGCACTAGTAAAGCGCTAGCGTATGTCCTCCGCATACTTGCACATGACCTGCATTACAATATGAATGAAAAATCGGTCCGTAAGTGTATGAAATGTTTAAAATATTTGCATGGGCACGCACGATGTGGGTACACATTTCTCTTTTTTGTTTTTGCATGCTTCTAATGGAAAAATTCAAGTTCCGACAGTACTTTCAGTACTTTGATTATCCTTTTAGTAAGAGTTACCTTACTTCATATCAACAAAAATGGCGACGACGATGTAGTGAGAACGCATTTCTGATGTTTTAACTAAAATACAAAAGAACCACTATGAGTTATAATAAAAAGGTATATTTCATCGAATACCATTATATGTTTTTATGTGTTAGTGTAGTAAATACTTCTGACATTTGTTTGTAAATCCTTAAAATCAGTTTTTTACAGGTAGAATTGATTTCGGACAACAACAAATTTCGGATGGAATTAGTCCCGAATTACATTTGGATGGTATCTAATTTTTTCTTGCAAGACACACGATACAAAATTTTATTTATTGTCGGTTAGCATATTAACAGATATGGCATTAGCTATATTAGCTATGAATAGCTTTTGACGGACATAAAATGAACACATCTGAGACAGAGCGAGCAGTTACGTTGTTATTTATTTTATGCATCAGTTCTTGCTTTTATATTTCTGTTTTACATGTAACTATGAACTTAAGGGATATTAAACTTGAAGGGTTTCTAACTTTCTGATTGAAGATGTCCCCTGTTAGATTGGTTACACAACGTAATAATACTTCTTGTTTCTTTGTATTTAAGCCTTGTTATATGATAGGAAATTAGAAGAATCCAAATCAAAGTTTTAGTGGAATGAAAGAAGATAGAGAAAAGAATGTACCTTGGCTTAAAATTCATTTTGCACGACACCAATGTAACGCTACATGTAAATGTAAAGGAGCCTCATAACATCGATAGTCGCTGACCTCAAGCTGTCAGCGACGATTATTCGATTATACTCAATTATCATTACATCACTACATGGTGGTTGAAAGTTGCATGATTCTGCATATTTTTGTGCCGTTTGAGAAATCCTGCATGCTCTTATCATTACTGTATGTAAACATCATATCCATTGTTGATTTTGAAAATAAATGTCATCAACTTTTAAGTCTGATATTATCAGAGGCAATAAGAAACATATTAAACTAACCCGGAAATTGTTCAGCAGTGAAAGTATCCAGTCTTGCAGTTGACAGAACTGATATGTAATGATTCAGTTACCTTTGAAACCACCTACAAGTATGTAAGTCATTGAGAAAAAGTTTACATAAGATCAGAAAAAT
The DNA here is from genome assembly GCA_964023205.1 of Lutraria lutraria. NCBI lineage: Eukaryota > Metazoa > Mollusca > Bivalvia > Venerida > Mactridae > Lutraria > Lutraria lutraria. The sequence continues at coordinate 15,997,372 of OZ026841.1, forward strand.
TTGAATGACAATTTTTTTTTTGTCTATTTATAGAGACATGTGTCTGAGAAATCAGATGAGTCTGATGATGAGAATTATGTGCCATATGTACCTCTAAAACAACGAAAGAAGAGTCAGGTTTGTTTCTTAGTTTAATCTTATTTTAGAATGAATTCATCATGCATCGTTCTTGAAACATACAGTATTTACAAGTATTTACCTTCACTTGAAGTCTACTTTTCTGGAACATCTTTTTCAAAAGGAATCGGGTAATCTTTATCCACTGATGGGATTTGAACAAAACAAAAGATTTGAAGTCTGACCCAGTGGTTTTTCGCCTTCTATAACAGAGGCCTTTTCCCAATTTAAAATTTCTTTAAAATCATGCAGTTTTACCCAAAATCCAAACTTACACCAGATATTTTATTTCCCAAATCAGTAATTTTAATGATAATTCTTCCCAAAATCAACAGGCTACTTTAGGCCTCTTCCCAATGAAGGGAGAAAAACACTGTGACCCTTAATCCCTTGCCTTTAGTCACTGGGTTATCTTTGCTTCACATTGCTTTGTGATAACAGTATACACATGTAGTTGTATATGGTTTATTATAAATTAAACATAGTATGTGTATATTGGTACAAGATGAAGTGAATGTATGGTGACTTTAAGTTCAGCTATTTCATAATCAAATTGGAAATCAGTGTTCTTTGAAATTATGTTGCAATTCTTATTTTTGTCTGACATTTAAATGTCCAGACCCTGTTTGCTTTTAGTCTCAACTGATGCTTCTGAAAAATTAAATGGATGTCCAGGCAGAATTGTATGCAAAGTTTGCTTGTCACACATGTCAGCTTAGTCAGGGAAGTGACTTACTTTACTAAATGTAAATGCTTTTTGAATGCTACCTCTTTAAGTGTGTTAATAATTTCTTGTTACTTTTCTTCATCATATCAGATAAAGCAAGTGGAGAAAAGACTAGGTCGACTTACTGCATTGAAGGAACAAGAAGTGGGTTCTACCTCTGAAGGTACATCAGAGGGTGTGGTTGATGATGAAGATGATGATGAAGTAAATCTTGGACCTAAGTCTCATATAAGTTTACTTGACCAACACAGTGATCTCAAACGCAAGGCTGAAGGTTTGTTCAACTTAGTTCAAATTATTTTGAAAAAAAAAACAACATATTTTGTGATCTCGTAGGATTGGTTGACATGTTTAAATCTATATTTTTTATGGACCAATGATTTCCTATTCCTACGAATATTGAAGATGACATTTCATGGTATCAGTAATTTATATGAAATAGCGATTGTTAGGAATTTAGTTCTATTGTAAATTGTGATTATCCATAATTATAGATAGATCTGTTACTCATTAACTATTTATTGAACACATTTGTTATACAGTAGAAACTCCCTAATCCGAACTCCCTTTGGACTGACCAAAAAGTTCGGATTAGAGAGGATTTTGGATTAGAGAGGTTTTGTCCATTTAGAGCTTGTACGGAAAATTTACTTCATCTATTGTATGCCATTGTTGGTATGTAAGTACAATTGTAGTTCCTGTTCTTATATATGTCTGCAGTTGTGCATTGTTCTTGTTTTATGCAGAACAAATTTATAATAAAATGTTATTGTTCATAAGATGTATTTAATTACATGTATATTATAATAAGGCTATAATTAATAAACGTCTGTATGGCAAGACTCATCCCACAAAAGACTGGTGAACATTGCATGACTGACTATAATAATACACTGTGTATACATGCAAATGAGCACTTATGAACGAGTACCTGAAGCTTAAACCAAATTGAAAAACACGGTGAAATTCCAACTTTTTACTCGAAAATGTAAGAAAAAATACGCAACGCTGGTCAAAACTTAAGTGATAAGATGTACAATAAAAAGTCTAGAACCGCATTAAATGATTAATCATGCAATAATTACTCAAAAATCGAATATTTTTATTGGTCAACTTGATACGAAGTTTGTGACAAACACATATGAAAATGATAATTCTGTTTTAATTAGCCATCATGTAATTCACGCTTCCCGTAGCCTGACTGCTCATCTTATAATTGTCTGGGGTCATCAATTTGCAAAAACCTTTGATTTTACCGCATGTTTTCACATTTCACAACTTGTCAAATTATCTTACCTTATTCCTAACTATACGTTATTCATAAAATGTCAATAATAAAGGCCAGTACAAACTGATTTCATTGTGTAAAGGTGTTAAAAGACATTTTATTTCAGTATTGAGAAGTTGAATTCTTTTGTCTACGATACGTAACATTTATTTACAAAATGACACCTTCCACGTACCTTACTATACGGAAATACACACGATTGATGCTAACAGTAAAACCCCGAGGCTAATTAGGGAACCTATTGTCGATCAAATGAACAGTATGACATGTTGTATATCTTTTTGCATAAATTCCGGATTAAGTGGTGGATTAAGCATAAATTCCGGATTGAGGAGTTTAAAAATCAGTATAAAATAGCTTTTAATTTGGACCGCAAAAGTCGTCCGGACTACGGAATACGGAGGTTCCGGATTGGGGAGGATTTTTTCATATGCCTTATTGAAGCAACGAAAATGGGACCATGGAAATTTTCCGGATTGAGGAGGATTCCGGATTGGGGAGGTTCCGGATTAGGGAGTTTCTACTGTACATCATTTTTGACTAGTCACAATGCAAATTATTTTTTTTATTTTTCAGCCAAGAAAGAAACTGCAAGGGAAAAGATATTGAAGGAAGAAGAAAAGATATTAGAAAGTGTTGCTGAAAAGCAAGGTATGTGATTATGGAGTAACTATTAGCTTAGATATTTATTCATGTGATTAAAAGCTTTAAACCATGTTCTGTCTGAAATTATTTGGTTATAATACATTGTGTTCAGTTAATTGATTTGAAATTATGCCTTAATTACTGTTATGCAGTCTTCGAATTTAGCCCTGGACCTTGGACCAAGTCCACCAAAATGGCCATTGGTCCAGTAAATTTGAAAAGGTCAGTTGTCCGATGATCCAGTAAATTTTTCAGTAATAATTTTACCATTTTTCAGAACAAATAATGAAATGTTTGAATCACTCTCCAAAAATATGACTTACAGCCAAATTATATAAAATTTTGTGTGCACTCGTTTTTTGTCCACTAAAAGTTCATTTGGTCCAGTAAAGTTTGCAATTTCACTGGACCGAATGTCCCACTCTTTACAAAAGTTTTTTTCTGAAAGCTGTAAATGCTATATCGTAATGAAAGTTACAGATTATTCCTACCCATTACAACTTACATACATGTATATATGCTTAGAAATAAAATCATCAGGACTGAACAATTTCTAATAAATTTGTGTATTGAAAAAAATTGTCTTAAATAAGTATTTGTCTTCAAGAGTGTTGGTTATAAAGAACATTGTTTCTAGTCTGCTACTAACAAGTTTACGAATGACTGCATGTACCTCTTTTATTATGATGTTGATTCTAGAAATAATTTCTACATTTGGTACAAACATGATCGTTTGCCATTTCAGCTCTGAAGGCTGTAGCTGAGTTAGCAAAGGGCATTGAATATGTTGATCCTATAAAGACAGGGTAAGTATAAATTACTTTTTCATCTATCAAGAGTATGTCTGGTTAGTCAGATGACTTGAACTCTATTACCCAAAGTCAAGGTGTATTGTGTTTTGAGTCATCTGATAGCTACACTTGTTAACTGTTCTTTTCTTTTTCATTAATTGGAGACCCTCTGTCAAAGATTATGCTTAATAACCACCATACTGATAATGTAGCATTCAATTATAATTATGTTACTACATTGTAGTACTTAAATTCTGAGGTAATTCTTCTCATCATTAATTGTACCATAGATTAACAAATATATTTTTAATTACCGGGTAGTATTAAGTAATTGTTAATGTTTTTAAACTTGGTTTTACCCAGGTATAAACCTGGAGTCTTCTTCCACTGACAAAGCTTGAAGTTGTCAAATGACGCGGACTTTTAGTGTTAAGTAAAATCCCAGTCAGTTTGCAAGTGTAATTAAATAATATTCAACATATCTTATGTCTACCATCAGATGGTTACCTCCAAAATATATACTGAGTAAATCAGAAGATGTACATGAGAAAGTAAGGAAGAAATACCACATACTGGTCGAAGGCGAAAATAAACCTCCCCCAATTAAATCATTCCGAGAGATGAAGTTTCCAAAACCTATCTTGCATGGTTTAAAGAAGAAGGGCATACAGGATCCAACTCCTATACAGATACAAGGTTTACCTACTGTGTAAGTTTATCTGAATGCACTTTCACAGTGTAATGTTGTCTTATAACATTTGGTTGCTTTTAAAAGATTTTTCTTATTTCGCTACCTTATTCTGTGAATTAAGTTCAGTAAGATGAAAGAATGAAATTAATGTTGAGATGTCCCATTGACAGCTATGGTCATTTCAGAGCTGCCCCTGGTATTGATATCTCTACTAATATTTTAAAATGTTTCACTGGTTGTTTATCATGCTGGTGTAAAACAAAGTATAAACACTGTTTGATAGCATTGTAATTGCTTTTTAATATGATTGCCTGATTAAATATTTTAACATTTTTTACACAGATTATCTGGAAGAGATATGATAGGTATTGCATTCACTGGTTCAGGAAAGACTTTAGTATTTACTTTACCAATCATCATGTTTGTTCTGGAACAAGAGAAGAGAATGCCATTCATTAACAACGAGGGTCCATACGGGCTGATTGTTTGTCCAGCGGTATGTACATGAATATTAGTATAGATTAATCTCATTTCAATTTAAACTTTTACCACTGTGGTTAATTTGTTAGAAGTAAATAATTTTTTGATGGGTCTGAGAATAATTCTTAGTCTTTGAAATGCCTCCCTTAGTCTTATACACATGTAAAATGCACCTTACATTCAGGATGTTTCAAGGACTTCAGACAGAAAAAAAGTTTATGTTTTGAATGACTTATAAACATAGGTCCATTAAGTGTGTAAAATTCATTAATGATTTTTTTTGAGAGGGAAAATATCATGAGAGAGATAGTTCATATGACATGAAAATATTAATGAGAAAAAAATTGACCTAGACTGAAAAAAGACTTGGGGATGCAGAAAAAAGTAGGGTCGATTGAGTTAATGAAATTAGGAATTTTATATTAAATCCTTCAGAATAATGCATAAGGTAAAGTTTTTACATTTGTGTTTTCTTAAATCATCAGAATTATATGAATGTATCTGTATTCAATCAGGTACCAAAATTTAAAAAAGCATCTCACTGACGACCAGTCTACATGTAGTACAATATCTGTACAGTATATACAGTTAAACTGGTGAACAAAGACCACCCTTGAGAAAGACAAAATATGGCCTTTTTTACAGGTGGCCTTTATTTGGAGGTCATTTTGTTATAATCAATCAATGATGGTTTTTAAAAGAATGACCTTTATTCACAGTGTGGCCTTTATTCGGAGATGGCTGCTAACACAGGTTGGACTGTATATTCCTTTCAGAAATGAATGTATCATACATGTAACATGGCACTGTGAAAGTATGATATGAAAATAATCAACAAACATTAAAAATAGATTAATGAATAATGTAATAAAAATACAAATATAATCATAAAACCAGTCATGGCAATCATATGAACTCCTGGGGTAACACAAAAAAGGGAGTTGTTTCTTGTTTCCATTGTTGTTCTAGAAAGTGATGAGGCTGAAATAGGGAGGTATTTCAATTATTAAATGAAAGACTATCTGTAGTAGTACTGTGTAAAATTGAGATCACATATCAGCTACTGAGACTAATTCTTTTTACTATTGCAGCGTGAATTAGCCAAGCAGACCAATGAGATTATTAAAGAATACTGTGAACTTTTAGAACGTGGAGGATTTCCACAGATACGTACAGCATTATGTATTGGAGGTATTGCTGTGAAAGAACAATTATCTGCAATAAATAGGTTTGTTTATCTTATAAGATATAATTGTTTGCTACACTTGATCACTATTGTGAAGTCTCTGTCGCTGAGTGGTCATGGACCCTGACTAGTGATTACTAATACTAGCCCCTTACACTGCTGTAAGTTCAAATCCCACTTGGTTAGATATGAATGTATATAAAGAAGTAGCTATTTTTTATCAGGTATTAATTTGTTTGTTCTGCATTAGACCTTAAGAGTCATATTTATACCCCCACAAACAAAGTTTTAGGGGGTATATTGGAGTCACCCTGTCTGTGCGTGTGTGTGTGTATCCCTTTGATAGTTGTTCAGATTACCTTTTAAGAGTGTAATCAATAAAGATGAAAAATCACCAAACACGAAACATGAAAACGATTAATTTATTATATCTACGTTTCGCCGCATTCGCTTCTTCAGGATATTTTTCTTTTAAGAGTGTAAAATACATAAATTCAAGACTTGCAGCAGAAATAGTTCAAACATATCTTAAGGATGTGTGAAAGTTTCACATATAAGATTAATAAGGATATGTGGAAGTTTTACCAATAAATACATGAAAAATACTAATTTTTATGCAATTTATACCAGTATATATATATCTGGTCCCGCTGTCAGTCTAGTGAACTCCTCTGTAAGTTATTCTCATTTAGAATGGTTCCTTTCCATGAAAATCTTGAAAGAAATGAAATGAAAATTGATTTAAAAACTCCAAACTTTGTATTTAATTTTTACAGAGGTGTACATATCATGGTAGCCACACCTGGCAGATTGATGGATATGTTAGCTAAGAAGATGATCACATTAGATGTATGTAGATATCTGTGCTTAGATGAAGCTGATCGTATGATTGATATGGGATTTGAAGAAGATGTTAGAACGATATTCTCATATTTTAAGGTAAAAATACAGATTTTACTTATTACCTTGTCTTCTTTTATTCATCTTTCTATAATTGTAACGCTGGATGTTTGACTGTACATCTTCAACTGATGGTTTTGACAGTTTTGCTTAAGCATTAAAGTTTTCTGTGGCATATTCTATGAAGAGAATTCATTAAAATTTCCAATCTCATATTCACATAGGGCAGTTTCAGCTGCTTTTGGTTATGTTTAAGAACTACTGATAACTGTTAGGTAGTCAAGAGCTGAGCCTGTAAGGTAATTGGATGGTCTTGTTACACTACTAATATCAGCTTTTAATTTGATGTAAACAACAGACCTAAGTCAAACCATGTTATTGTATTGCTACATGTACAAAGCTTAATAATGTGACCATTGAGTGAGCATTATTCATAGGTGGCCTCTATTTGCAGGTGTCTGTTTTATCAGGTGTGACTTTATTTATATTTCAGGGTCAGAGACAAACTTTATTATTCTCAGCTACTATGCCAAAAAAGATTCAAAATTTTGCTCGTAGCGCTCTAGTTAAACCAATAACAGTAAATGTTGGCCGTGCTGGTGCTGCAAGTTTAGATGTCATACAGGAAGTGGAGTATGTAAAACAAGAAGCTAAGATTGTCTACATTCTTGAATGTCTCCAGAAAACAGCGCCTCCTGTAAGTATCTGATACATGGAGTTTGTAGTGTATGTTTATGAATATTGCTTGTACTAGGGTTCATGTAGCAAACATCAACATTAGTGGCAGTGAAGAGTGATTACTGTGATAGAATTATAGTCAAACATGTGTTTGGGGCCATCTCTGAATAAAAGCCACCTGTCAGTAAAAGCCACATTTTGTCTTCCATAAGGGTGGTCCTTGTTCACAGATTTAATGATGTTCATTTTGACTCTGGTTTAAACTAGAATATTGGTAGTCGCTACCATACCTTCTTTTTAGGTTTCATTTTTTCCCCCAAAAAACATTAACACCCTGCTTGAATAGAGCATCTCATTTCCCTATGAAATTTCTCTTGTCTGTGATAGAATTTAACTTTTGGAATAGCTGTTGTTTAGTTAAACATGTCTTATATTTATTGTTTGCTAGGTTTTGATTTTTGCTGAGAAGAAACAAGATGTTGATGCTATACATGAGTATTTACTCTTAAAAGGTGTTGAAGCAGTCGCTATACATGGTGGTAAAGGTATGTACCATTCTCTCTCTCCAGATGGCTCTCGGATATGATAGATTTAGTTTTTATAACTACATAGCTAATACTAATTATACCTAATTATCTACTTGTTTAGGATAATTGTTTTTATCGCAAATAATGTTTTCTAAGTGTCCATTATGACTTATATGTTGTTTGAGATGCAGTAACATTCTTTCAAAAGATTAGAGTACCAATTATATTGTGTTCTCAGGTAATATTGATATCCTTTTGATTTTAAAATACCATACAATAAGAGCTTTATATGATTACTTAGGAATGTATTCTTCTAGGAGTTTAAGGGGGCATTTGTATTAAAATGCTTGGAATTATTCACTCTTCATCATAATTGCAATCTACAAATGAATGTCACTGGTAGATTACCCAAACTGATTTCTAGTAAGTCAAAGTATTATTTATATTGATTTATTGTAGTCAAAATTGTGCTTGAATATTTATATTTTGTTTGTTATGTAATTCAGATCAAGAAGAACGTACTCAGTCTATTGATCAATTTAGAAAGGCAGAGAAAGATGTCCTTGTAGCTACAGATGTGGCATCTAAAGGTCTTGATTTTCCTGATATCAAACATGTCATAAACTATGATATGCCGGAAGATATTGAAAATTATGGTGAGTAAAGTTGAATTATATTGCCTGGAATAGAATGATACAATAAATTGAGAAAGATATTTAGTGAAATTTAACAATAACAGTTTTTAATGAGAACATATAGATTACACTTTGGATTCATTTCAAACACTCAGTCTTACCCATATTGAGCATTATGATGAAGAATACATAGTGTAAATTAGTAACCTTGATCTGTATGTCTGTGTTATTATCAGGTTTGATTTTCAATTCTTTTCAACTGTAACTTAACCATTGTATAAAAGATTATGTTTAACATTCCATTAAGTTGTAAGGGATTCTTTTTTTTATGTTTATGCATTACAACATTTTATATTCTATGATAAAATACACAATTTGAATAGCAGGAACTTGGATTGTATTTACAAATTACAACATTTCTGAATGCTTGTATTGACTATGATGTTTTCATATGAATAATTGAAATTTTTCCAGTGCACAGAATTGGTCGTACTGGTCGTTGTGGTAAAACAGGCGTGGCAACTACATTTATTAATAAAGGAGTTGGTAAGTGTTCTTGTTAAATTGTAATTATGTAGTGTTGACTTGTTTTACTAATTTAGCTGTTTTATATGCAATAACTTAAATCTTGCACTGTAGCCTTGGTATGGTTACAAAAAGAATTTTATGTCAGTTCTTACGGACCCCTGTGGACATTAGAAATGTGCTTGATGTTTAAATATATTTCATACAATTTACAAGCAGTTTAACTGTATATTAGTCCATCGATTTGGATAATGTCAGTTAATGATTCTCTTGTACTTATTTTCATTTCTAGACGAGACTGTGCTGTTGGATCTGAAACATTTATTGATTGAAGCCAAACAGAAAGTTCCACCATTCCTGTTTGAAATGCAGCCTGATAATGAGAAATACCTGGATATTGGAGGTAAGCTTTGGGTTAAAAATGTTATAGTCTATCATGTTATCTGTCTATCCAACCACCTGTAAAAGGTTAAGTAGATTTTACAGTTCCGTCAAGTATGCCATCGGGGGCAAATGGGTTTATTGAATGCAGTGTCTTGTTTCTTTATGGAACCCTCTGATATGGGTACTGAATTGGTTTTCATGTGTTGATGAATTATTTTATTAACTTATTGCTTCATTTATGGGTAGGAATTATAGGTCTGTCTCGTGTTAACTGAAAATCATTGTTGAAAAATATGTATACTTCACTTAGACCATGTCTTGTCCATTATCATAATGACCAGTCCACTAATTAAATTACTGTCAGGTTTATTCATTATTCATGTAGTGTTATTTGTTATGGAATATTATAAAAACATGTGATAGACCTGCATTTTATACTATTTCAGAATGTTGCAATTGATTTCAATATGGTTGTGGTTGTAGATTTAAAAAAATTCTTTTTGCTCAAATATTTTTTGCATTGAGTAATTTGTATGAAAACAGTTAGTAATAATACCAAAAACTGGTTTGAAATATTAACTTTGTATGAAATTAATGTTTGTGGTATGAATAACATTATTTCATTTTAATACTTACAGGTGAAGCCGGGTGTATGTATTGTGGAGGTCTGGGTCATCGTATTGCTGATTGTCCAAAGTTAGAAGCTTTGCAGAACAAACAAGTTGCTGGTATAGGACGTCGTGATTATCTTGCTGCTGGCAGTGCTGATTATTGAGATGTTCCGAGACATCAGATGGTGGACTTGATATTGTTAGATCTGTCTGTGTTCCTGATACTGTATACAGTTCAGGACGAGTCAGTCTGTGCTTCTAGACATTAAGAAGATCTCATCTAAAATATTCACTTCATAAGAAAATCTGGGTAATCTGTTTCATGATTCTAATTACCTTCAGAAGTGTCTATTTGATTGAGTTACAGTAAAGTGGAATATTGTATAATTTGTCTGAACGACATATTTTGCACATTTTCTCTGATAAGTGTCGAGTGTTGAAATTATGATAATGATATCTGTTGATGAAATGTTGTATACTGGATAATAATGATGTCTGTTTTCTACAAGATCAACCACTATAGATTTTACATCAAATGAATCCAAATATGAATAACTTGATACTGGTTTGTGTGCTTGTATGTTCAATGGATTGATGACAACACAGTTTTTTATGTATTTTTTATCTGCCTGATTTATGTCAGAAGAAGCTTGCTGTTCGTTGTCTGAATACAGAATTGTTGTATTTTGATATTTTGTAAACTTCAAATAAGCTACTGATTAAGTTGATTGTGTGACAAGAGATTTGATCTTTAGTTAGTTTTGAGGTGTTATATAAACATTCTTGACTTGTAAAGTTTGTAAACCAGTACTGAATACTATTCATTTGTGCACTCTTAAGTTAAATTATAAGTAAAGTGCCTAACATATTCATGGAAATATATGTGAATTTAAATGTGACCAAAAGTCAAATTTTAAGATATGATAGCTTTTATGTGTATTGAATATCTGATATTTGTACAAATAAATGTTGTACTTCAAGTGAATGACATTTCAATATGCACTTATTTCAATAAAAATTGAGTGCATAATTATATAGCTCTTGTTGTTTTGTCTTTATCTTAAGATTATTTCGAATAATGTTTTTTATATTACTTGAAAGAAGTTTTGAGTGAATTATGTGCTCTGTTCACATTTGATTTTAATAGACTAGTCAATCGCATGTATAAAAAATCATCTTCTGCATCTTACCTGTGTATTTCTGTGGTAACATTAACCACTGTTAAAGCATTATTAAATGATTATTTGCATGGTAACATGTGTGATGCACAAAAGAAACACCTGGAATTAAGAGCCAGTGAGGTACAAGTTTAACTGCATATTTTTATGCTTAAATAGGGCATACATAACAACCAAACTATAGAACTAAGGACTGCTGTTGTGTTATGTAACGAAAGCATGATTTATAGACCTGGGTCCGGATCTATCAACAATCCGTGACTACACAAAACTGTAGTGAAACTATTTATACCATAATCATCTATGGTGATAACATGGTTCTTTTTCTATGATGTATGTTTTGCATGGAGACCATATAATACACAGAAACATGTCAATGGAGCTCTGATCATACAAAATGTTGAAAAAATGACTGATTTTGTAGACTTGGTTACAGTTTCATTCAATAATGATTACTAAAAAACTTTATTTTCTGCATTTCTGCTTTTTTAATTATCTGCAAAGTAAATGATCTCTAGTCGAATGTAAATATTTGGTAATGATGTAGACAACCTTAGCTTCTTGTTTAATCTTATATACAGGTTTTCTGCTGCCATTCACAATTTATATGAAAATATGAATGGCGAAAAAAACTTATAACAAGCATAAACATTTTTGGGTCACCATTCAATTATCTACTTTAAGTAACAGTCCTGATTCAATAATCAGTCACAGAAATATATATAATACCTCATGCTGGAGATAGAATCAAGGACTATATATACATAAAAAAAAGTAAAATCCCTGATAGTATATAAATATATATATAGTGAAAAGTTTAAAAGACACAGTACCAGCTATATGTAATTAAAAGAAAAATTATGCCAGATAATTTACTAACTTTTATTTCTTATCAAAACCTTAGCATAGTCATGTAAAACATTAACAGATTTTAAATGAACCCCTTTTTTTAAACCCCTTTCAAAAAGGAACAAAACATATTTTTTAAAGAATCGGGCATAATTTTTCTTTTGAATATATAAATGTATACATACATTTAGTTCCACTATATCTCTTGAAAATGGCATTTTTTTATATATAATCTGTGACAAAGATACGTATATACGTACCTGATTGTACATTAATTGGTCCCAGGTGTATCAAATTCAATGATTCTGTAGTTCCATTATCATTATGAAATGCATTTAGATTGTGTCCGTTTACTTACCTATTTTTTTTGCTGAGGAACGCTAACAGGACTTTTAAATGATTGTATCCGTCATAAGCTGTATCTGAGATAGTTTTGTACGTAATAAATTATGTGGAGTGTACCGGATAACTGAAGGTTTGGGTTTTATACGTTTCGCATGAAAAGTCACATGACCAAAAGATGGCCGCCTCCATGGATGAAAATTCTAAATTATTGGGCTCTGAATCTTCAAGCGTAAATGGATACGATGGCTCGAGCGAAACCGAATTTCGTGTGTATGGAAGACGATGGTATATTCTGATAGTAGTATTTCTGCTAAATTTGACAAATGGAATGGTAAATATGTATATTTTTATTCCAAATGCTCAATTCCTGAGCCATGATATTGCAAATCATTATAATCAAATGAATCAGACTGGTGAGTATATAATCGTTTACATATTATGCAGGAAATAAAGAATAAGAAAGGAGCTGCAAAGATAGGCAACTTTAAATATCATGTGTGACATTATTTCTTAAATTCTGCTGCAGGTAAACTCAAAAATCAAATAACATATACATATACAGTCTGTTGTCCTTAATGGCACTAGCTCTGATGCCATCCTGTCCGTCAGGGGTTCTCCAGGGATCTGTGTTGGACCCCTACTCTTCTTAGCCTACATTAATGACCTCCCACAGAACATCAATTCCAAGGTACCGTCCGCCTATTTGCAGATGACACAGCAATATACATGTCGCTTACATCTGCAAATGAATCAGTCAACTCCAAAATGATCTCAAGACTGAGTTAATAGCTGAAGTTGCTTATCTCTTTTTATCTATCAATCATTCTATGTCTCTGTACAATGTACATACCATGGCTTAATAATGTGTTTGTATCTAGTTACTCCACAATTCAACTGTAATTAAGTGATTGATGATGAGACATTTTTTGATGTGTGCCTCTGTGTGAAGGCTACTGGCTAGTGGATGAATAAAATCCACCAATCAGTTGGTAAAATTAATATAGCTAGCCTACTCTGCTGAAAGCTTATTCTTATTAAAGTGACTCATGTTTGAATAATTTCACATAATTATGGATATTTTAATGATATTTCGTCCTGAAATGGATAGTGCTCAATTGAATGCATACCCCACACTCTAAGGAAGTCTTTATTGTTGGACTACTGTGTTGTTAGTTATGAATCATTACTCTGTCACTGTGTACACTAATGTACTATTTGATGTTTATTCATTACACCTCATATCGCATAGTGTATATATGCTGAGAGTACAAAAAAACTTGTTTATTTCAGATCTGGATAACCTTTTCACCCATAGCAGATACTGCAGTACCGTATTATCAGATAACTCCCTTTCAGTTAAACATCTTAGTCCTTGTGTTTGCTATTGCAAGTGTTCCGTTTGGTTTCGTTGCATCATGGGTGCTAGACACATTAGGACTTCGTTTTTCAGTAAGTATTTTTACAACTTATTTTGTGAAATTATTTTGTTTTTCCATACTTTGCACCAACATGTGATATATTTTTTAATTAAAGTATAAAAGAAACAGAGCATTTTTAGCTATGGTGGTTTCTCAGAAAGAAGCAATTAATATTTAATTAGTGAATAAAATACTGTTGTAAACAAAAAGCTTCGATTATGCCTAACTGGCTAATATGAAGTAACATTAATGGTGATATTAAATGTACTGTAGTCTTTTTTTGTGAAACATTACCCAATCAGTGTGAACATAAGGTAACAGGATTGGATGTCTGGTGATATCAAGTTTCACCAATTTATAGATTTATATGTTCTATAAATAAATGCATTTTGATTGGCTTAAAGCCTGATCCATCATAAAACAATTAACATAAATGTCATATTCAATGGTGAAACTTGATATTTATCCTGTCCCGTTATGATCAGATGTTGAAATTAGAAGATTGGAAAAAAACATTTCACTAAATCTTAATATGATACCTGATTGATGATGATTCTTTAGAACAGCTAAGGGATAAGATGCATCGCTCAAAGTATTGGTACCAACATGACACTATCTCCTTGTTTAAAAACAGTTAATATAGCTTTCTTTGTGTTCTTTTTCCAGTTAGTGATGGCTGCATGGTTGAATGGAGTTGGAAGCTTACTTAGAAATGTCAGTACATTTGATTCTATCCCTACAGATCAAAAATATACCTGGTGCCTGGCAGGTTAGCGATAATATTAGTTTTTCTCATGGGATTTTCCCCTTCTTTACACAAATACATTTTGAATAAATCTTATTGCATTTTTTCATAGATATGTGACAAAGATATTGTAAAATTACGGGTAAATTACCGAGATATTAAAATTTCTTTGTTAACTTCTTGGAAAAATTTGAAATATGGATACCAGGTAATTCAAATCTACAATTAAAATGCTCAGATATTTAAAGACTTCTTCTATGTCATTCAAATAATTGTATTCATTGAATTGTATAGTTGATGCCCTGTTTAATAATAGCTACTATCAAATGGTTTTGGGAGATGTTGGATAGTAAAGGTTATTTTGAATTACAGGTCAAGTGTTGGCTGCTATTGCTCAGCCATTTATCATGTTTGCTCCCACAAAGTTGGCAGCCTTATGGTTTGCAGGTGATCAACGGGCTACAGCAAACATGATTGCTTCAATGGGTATGTCTAATAATAATACATTTTTAGTTATGAATTAAACAAACTTCGATTACTGAATTTTCATTTATTTTCGTTGGGCTCAATTCTTCATGGTTTTTACTAAAATGGCTATTTCGTGGGGACATAAATTAGTGGATTTTGATTTTTGAAAAGAAATGCCTTAATTCTGCATTTAAATTTGTGGGGATTTGATTTCGTGGATGAACCGACCTACGAAATTAAATCCCCAACGAAAATTTATGATTCCACAGTATTATTATTTAAACAAATTCAAGTTTTGTGTACAATTACATGTATGGACATTGCATGTGTTTTAGTTTGAATTGTCCAAAAGTGTTATTTGCTATCATAATGTTCAGAAGCTTATAGACATTTTGGAAAGTGTTGTGTTGTAAGATATCTCCATTTAAAATAAAAACATTTGATATTTATACCCCTGTAAATGAAGTTTGAGAGGGGGTATATTGGAGTCACTCTGTCGGTTGGTTGGTCGTTCCGTCCGTCTACATAAAGTTTGTGGAGCGAATACTTCAGTATTTTTTAAGCGATTGCAATGAAACTTGAAATATGTTATCACCATGAAGTGTAAATGTACAAGTCATAATTTTCATGCCCAGCAATTCATTCATTGCAGAGTTGTGTCCCCTTGAACGTAGCTGTATAGTGTACTGTTGCATTCTTAGTGTCAAAGTGACAAAAGTGGTATTAGTCACCTCTGTGTCAGCTCTAGTTAATCATGCAGCATTTAAGCTAAGTCATTCTGTTGACTCTAATTCAATGGAATTTAACCTTACTTATTGCATATTATTCTTTTGTGAATTTCAAATATATTCATTTAGATTGTTGTGTACATGTTTATATTTCAGCTAATCCCCTTGGTATCATGTTGGCAAACATATTAGCTCCAACAATTGTACAAGGTCAAAGTAGTATACCTACACTGGTGAGTGAATGTAGTTTCTTGTCTGTTCGTTTTCTTTTTCATTTTAATCTGGTGAATTTATCTGTAGCTTTCTGTTGAATACGTAATGAAATGATCATAGCGAGGGTTCAACGCAACAGTGTCGTAACTCATATTGAAATAAGAACAAGTTACGACAGTGTTGCGCTGAGCCCTCGAATTAGACTTTATGTTTTAAGTTAAGTATGTTATACAGTGTAGCAACGTAACAACATTTTGGTATGCGCAGCATAGTGTCATACCGGTATTAAAAGAATTTCTTTTGTTTGCTTGTTTTAATTATGTCCTCTTTCGAAGAAAATGATGTATATTGGTTTACACATGTTGGTCTGTCTGTCGGTAATCAAACCTTGTCTAGGCAATAACTAGAGAACTGTTTGGCCTAAGCTCCTCAGGTTGGGAGGTTGGTCATCACTGTCACATGTAGATGACCCCTATTGATTTTGAGGTGAGTAGGTCAAAGGTCAAGGTCATACTATCCAGTTTCACAAAAACTTCTTGTTTTTTCTTGAAATTATTATATTGAAAACAATGCTGAATAATTGTCATCAATTATACATTTCAGTTATGGATTATCACAGTTCCATCTTTATTAACCATGATGATGGCTACATTTGGTATATGTAGCAGTGTACCACCTACCCCACCCACTATCAGTGCTGAACAGGATTCTGAACCATTCTTTCAAGGATTGAAACAGGTAAAGATCTACTGTGTTTTCATTGTATCTTCTTGTCGCTTCATCCATTGCATTCACAAGAGTTTTGTTTTAGGGGAAATATTTACTTCACTATGTCTGATTCTTCAACACGTCTGAGTTCACTTTAACAACATTTTCTTATTTTTGACTTTTAACAGACAGTTTTCCTGAAGTTTCTCATTTTGAATTTTTTTTATTTTTCTTCAGATAAATGAAATATTTAATCATTTAAACCATTTCCATATTACCGGTAATTGAAAAGCTAGTAACATTATTACGTATTTAAGTCTAGTTTACTTATCTGTACTTTCTATTAGATGCACAACTTAAATCTTAAGTGTAAGACATATCTCAAACCTGATTGTCCAAAATTGCCACAAAAACCTGATTGTCCAAAATTGCCACAAAAACCTGATTGTCCAAAATTACAACAAAAACCTGATTGTCCAAAATTACCACAAAAACCTGATTGTCCAAAATTGCCACAAAAACCTGATTGTCCAAAATTACCACAAAAACCTGATTGTCCAAAATTGCCAAAAAAACCTGATTGTCCAAATTTGCTACAAAAACCCGATTGTTCAAAATTACCACAAAAACCTGACAGTCACAATTTTTTCTCACAGTAACAATTTCACCAGATCAGCCTGATAGGTAATGTGGAATTCTTACCACATTATTTCAGAGTTAAAATTGAAATAAAAACTGCTTTTACTAGTAGATAATCATCTCGGGTAAGTTTTTACATTATTCTTAAAGAGATAAGAATAATTTGCATGACTATGAATTTAGTTGTGTTCACATTTCTTATTGTGATTTAAATGTTAGTAGATATTATTTAAACTATGTGTGTTTGTTATTTTCAGATAATCAAGATTAAAAGATACTGGATCCTTAATTTTGTGTTTGGGACTGGACTAGCTCTGTTTACTGCATTTTCCTCGTTTCTTGATCAGATGTTATGTCCTCGGGGATACACTGATGTAAGCTTTATATACTGAATAATTTGTAAGGGCTCTCCTTAGTTGAGTTTTCATGGTCTCTGACTAGTACTTACTAGTAGTAGTCCCTCATGGCTGTGACCAAATTTCATCCGTAAAGAAGCTGTCCAACTGGCCTACTGAAGGACAGTGGATCTACCCAGGTGTGTGCCTGGGGTCTTCCTCTGCCCCTAAAGCTGGAAAAGTTGAACCCTTAAAGCTGGAAAATTACAAAATAACACTGGCTGTTGGTATGACATTAACTCCTAGAGGAACAAAAAGAATAAATAGTTTGGCAGAATAAAAAGTTATGTTAATGGTTGGCTGACTGACCTTTTGTTTTATCACTTTCCCTAAATGTTCCAAATGTGCTTCAAAGTACCATCACAGTTAATTAAAACTACTGGAATATTGCATTGTATTTCATGTGAAAATTGAATCACTCATCAATCATGTTTTATTAAAACCTGTTTAAGCAGTGAATGTAATGCTCACTCAGACAACTTGCTGTGGAAATGAACTATCATATCTGGTAACTTTTTGATCATGTCTAAATTTTGAAATCAGGGGCCTCTGTGGTCAGAGGTTATTTTTTCTGACTGGCAAGCGCTTGTCGTTGTCCAGCTAGCTTACAAATGATCGATGGTTCTACCTATGTCTGGGGTGCACCTTTACTGTTGAGGCTGGAAAAGTATTGCATCACCGAGCTGCTGCAGCGACGACAAAAATCTGAAAATTCAAATATAAAATTGTTAAATTGTTTTATAGACCTATGCTGGGATGAGTGGAGCATTGATGATAGCTGCTGGTTCGTTGGGTGCCGTGTTTGCTGGTATTTATGTTGATAAAACCAAACGATTTGAAGAAGTTGTCAAAGTATGCTGGTGTCTGAGTTGTCTGTTTGGTGTAGGATTTTCTCAGGTATAGTTTTGACTCATGTTCTTATGTTTGATTTACTATAATGAAAAAACTTTCCATGTAAATTTTCAGAAAGTTTGTGCCTAGGAAATACAAATGTATATACCTGCCACCAAGATATTCTTGGCATAGCAAGTTGTTTTAAGATAATATTTAGTGTGTAATGTGGATCTCTACTAATGTTGATGAAATTATGCTTCTTTGTCAATATTAGATCTACCCTTAGAGTGATTTGTCAGGTTATTCAATTAGGCAATATATAGAGCCACCATGGCCATTTTGGCTCTCTTGTTGCTTTTATTTTTCAATTAAAGAAATAATACACATAAGGCTCATAGTGAAACCATTATATTTAAAAAATATTCCAAAAAGTAATCAATATTACCTGCCACTCATTGTGTATTGTTTAAAAAAAGACTAATGTAGCAGAGTTCTCAATAACAACCAGCCACTGGCCGCTTAGAAACAAGTAAGGGCCAGTTAGAAATCTAAAGTTTTAAAAATATTGCTGGAAAAGTGCCTGGACCCACCTAGCAGGCCTGTTAGTCTAGCTTTTGGGCCTGTTGACCACAAACTTACTGAGAACCCAGATTTAATGTCATTGTACATGACAAATTTGAACTGTATATATTTTAGGTCGCACGTTACAGAGATCAGCAGGTTTTGGTGGCTTTAGCGATATCACTATTTGGTGGATTCGGATTCGCTATCTATCCTATATGTATGGAATTAGCTGTAGAAGTGACATATCCTATAGCTGAAGCTACAAGTGCTGGTCTTATGGTTATCTCTGGGTATGTAACATTGTGAACATTTTCTATCTTCTCTTCTACTAATAATAGTATTTAAATTCTAATACTGCTGTGTGCTATGATTAGGGATGGGTATTGTGGGAAATTTCGTATCACGATATATTGCGATATGCAACACTGTATTGCAATATGTATCGCGATATATTGTGAGTTTAAAACTCTTGATTTATGAAATATTCAAACTTGGATTTTAATGAAAATATGAAGTTTCATTAATCATTAGCATGATGGTATTTTTATATAAGCTATCATGAAGAACTAATGAATATATCAGTAACTAGAATGAAACTTCATGCTGTATAGTAAACAATAACTGTGCGACACACAATTATAAAACTCTCCTTAAGCTATAGTCCTTATACAGTTACACTAATAAATATTTCTGTTTTGAATTAGGCTACAGGTGATACAAATCAGGTTGAAGTAGTCAATATCAATTCAATTTACAATTATCGCGATATGGGGTGGAAATGTACCAGTACATATTACATTTGGAACATATTACAATATACCGGTATATTGGTATTATCGAGCATCACTAGCTATGATATTATATATTGCCGAGATATAGTCATTTGAAGTCAAGTAAAAGTACATTTGAATGAAAACTGTTTGTGAAAAGTTCAAATCCTGTTGTAGACATAGTGCACCTGTTTCAATTTTCCTAACTTTAGCTCGGCTGTTTGAAGAAAAAGTCAAGCTATTGTGATCACTACATAGTCTGCATTTTTGCAAGAACTTTAATGTAGCTCATAAATCAGACATTGTAAGAGGTAGCCACATGAATCTTCATATGTGGAGAGATCTCACTGAGGCGCTGAACAGACGAGCATTTAGCAGCACTTATGGCGCTCTTGTTCTTAGTATATATTAGTTATGTTAAAATAAATAGTTTGTCTATTCATAATGTTCATAATTTTGTGCCATTAATACAAGTTGGTGGAAAAAAAACCTACAGTTAATTAAGCTCAGAAATCTATCTATCATTGTTTTGTTGTGAATATTCTTCTATTTTATGTTATAGACAGGTACAGGGTATTATCTACATGTTATTGATGCAGTTTATAGCCCAGGATTTGTCCCCAGAGGAGAAAGAGAAAGGTACTGGATGTAACCAGAAAAATCTAAGTGCCAATGATTTTGAACCACAGGATTGGACAGGTAGAGATATTTGGTGTATTAGCTATCATTAAACAACAAAATTATGAAATTTTAATCTGGAACTCTTTGTTAGAAGTTTTTTTTTTTTTTAACAAATAAACAATGATATTGTTTTGGAGTATTGTCTTGTCATGAAAAAAATTATTTCTTACATTGTAATCTGTCCGAATTTTAACTTAACAAATGATTTTTCATTAAACTTATCAGATGGTAATAAATACTAGTTTATATTTGCCTCTTTATTTGCCTTTTTATACACTAGAAGAAATTAAATATTTTACTTTAGAAATAGTCATATTTCAATGTGACAAGTTTGACGATAATGTGGGAGGTATTTTTTAAGTATTTGTTTTATGTTTTCTTCTTTCAGTTCCGTTACTGTTTGCTAGCTCAGTGGCTGTTTTCTCGATGACGATTTTAATGCTGTTCTTCAAAGCTGAATATCGTCGAATGAATGCAGAGCAGAGAATCGCTGCTGAAAAGATTTTGAACAAAAATGTTGAAATATTACCTCCTGACGTGATGGCATAGATTATCCATTCTTTGTGATGTGCAATTATCATTCATTCAACAACAAATAACATACTAAAGTATCCATTCCGTGTGCCAATTTTATCCTTTGTGGCTTCTCTAAGATATGTACCTGCTTATATAAGTTAATTGTTGCATGAGTGAAATTTACAAGCATATACCAAAATTTCTAGTTTTTTAATGTCCAGACTGGACTTTTATTATTTCTGCTGCATTTTCCACTTTCATCCATGCTTTACTGCTTACTCTATGTACTATCTATATACTCTATGTAACTATATTTGGCACATATGATGGCCCTGTATCATTTTTTAGCCAACATGAGCCTCGCAAATTACTTTTTGTGCTAAAATGTAAAATTTGTAAAGTTATATTATTTTTTCTACATTTCTAAACTTTATACTGACATTCTCTAAGTATCGTTTTCATATACTCTTATTTAATGTTGCCTTATTTTTCTGATTTGTAGATCTTCACAGATTGTCCATTTATCTTAAAAACATATACACTAAGAACATAATAATAACAGTTAATTAACTGGAAAAAAATTAGAAAGATAAACAAAAAGAATGTTGGTTTAGTTAGTTCTGGAAGTATTTGCAGTATTTTACTGCATTAAAGATAACTTAAACTCCTGAAAATGGTCTCCCAGAAAACTGGAATTCTGTGAAAGTCTGACGATTCTTTCAAGTCCCATTATTTTCGATATTTATCAAAATCTCTCTGAATACCGGAATTCTTAGAGAGTCCGACGTTTGGTCTAGTCTGGAAGGAGTTTGATTTTCAGAGGTTATACTGTTCTAATATCTGAAGAGTTGTCTTTCTTTGATCTTGTATGACTGGTACTCAAGCTTTCTGTTCTAATTAACTAATTCATATATATATATTTCAGTTACATTTCAGTAAGGCCAAATAATATGAGTACCATGTTTCCACTAACATCTCCCATAAGATAGGGTCATTGGATTGGCAGAGGATACTTTAAAAAAAAATCAATTTGGGGATATATATTATATGAAGACCAAGACCGAAAAATCGGCAGCAATATAATAGAGTAAGTTTGGTTGGTAGAAACAAGTACTGTATGCCTTACGGTGAAACTTTTTTAAATGTTCAACACCATTTTTCATGTTTGCTTAGGACCAATAAATGATTCACATGTAAATGGAAGCATAACTTCGTTGTTTACTTTTGTATGACATTTTTCTATGTATCAGGGATTTTTGTGTTTTAGCCAACCTTGCATAAATGTGATAGTTTATTAGAGAAATACTGTCCAGAAAGGATCATATCAGTTAGCATCATTTCTGCTGTATATTTATTGAATAATCGTTCCTTGGTTTAAGTACAATTGTCTAAAAGGGAGCCCGTCTGGCTAGCTCAGTGGTTAGAGGTTTTGTCTACTGATCGAGAGGTTGTGAGTTCGAACCCCGGGTGAGGCTCACACTGTCTGTGACAAATTTGACTGAAGATATTACATCCTATGTTATATTGTCCTCCACCAGATATATGTGGGGTAGCTCATCAGAAGCTTACGGATTGAATGTGGTTAGTACTGGTTAAGACCTAAATGAAGTCCAGGAAAGCAGGTTAGGACAACTGCTTGCCACGATATGACTGAAATAATGTTGAAGAAGGCGTTAAACCCGATGAAACAAACAAACTAAAAGGGCACTCATGACTGTTTTACAGTTGTAGTAGTTTTGTATTGGTTTTAATTCTACAGCCGAAGTGTGATTTTTATTCTGAGCTAGTAGTTAAGAGATAAACTGCTTATCAAAATAAAGAAATGACTGCTGATAATATTATTGATCATTTGGTACAACATGCATGTTTATTATGGCTTGTTATTGTAATCATGTATAAATATATAGTACATGTTCTACTTGTTTGTAATGTGTCTTGTATTTCACTATTGTGTGTTTGTCAAGACTGAAGATTTCATGTATCTATATTCCCCCTTTTTGTAGCATGTTTTATATGATTTAGATTGATTTATTTGACCATTGTTCTAATTTATATATATTAGGTGCTTTAATTATGTCTCATTTACAAATTGGACAAATACAGTAATATCTGAGTTATCGGCGAACAATGTACAATCTTTTACATACATTTTTGATACCAGATTAATCTTTGAATGAAAAAATGTCAGGTGTGTATTAAAGAACATATTTTTTATTTCAATTTGGTGGCTTGTGATTATCAGATTGACATTACATTTGATGTCATAATTGCTGGATTACCAAGGATATATATGTGACATTTATTTTCTGTTTACACTGGTAATGTTATTCTACTACTGTGGTCATTTTTGTCATTATATAGAGTAGTTAAATAGTCAGTATGTAGTTATATAGATCTAGAAGAAGTTTTTTATCATACAAAAACTCGTTTGGAGTTTTACTCATAGTAGTGCAGTTATTGTGTGCTTTCGTATACATGTAATTATGTTGTAAATAGATGTTCCTATATTTATATTGCATATCACTGTACTTGTGTATCACAAACTTCATTCGACAGATAGATAACATTAATTTTCATACACACAGGGTATTTATGTAAAGCTTGAAAAAAAGTGTTATGCATATAGTCCCAAGTAAGTAAGGTTGGTCGGTTGAAAAAAAATCACTAAAAATGCCACCCTATCCATAGATCAGAGATATATTGTTTTTGGCCTGTCTGAATGTCTGTTTATAATGAAAACGCTTCCACCTACAATCATCAAACTTCATATATTTGTTCATCATGTCAACTCTACATGCCTGTGCATTTTCAGGTCAAAGGGACCCTAGAGGGTGCATTGTGTTTCAAAACCACATCTCGTTATTTATAGTTTTCTATCTTCATTAAATTCATCCAAAAAGAATGTACCTCATGTATGTATTCATGCAGTCCTTTAAGTATTTTACATACCTATATTATATGCTTGAAATGTAATCTTATTGTATTGGTTGTTATTTAATTGTTAGTAATTTGTATTGTTCTTGATCATAATATAATTAAATCTGTGATACTTTTGATGATAATCATCTTCATGTAATGAGATTAAAGTGGTATGAATTATGATTTTCTTGTTCTGTCCTTTTTTATACGCCCGTCAAAGACGAGGCACTTTTGAGTTATGCCCCTTGATAGAGTGTCTGCTCTCTAAGTTGACCGATTACCAATCGATCTTCACCAAACTGTGTAAATATATTTCTGGGCACAAGACATTGGTCAAGATCGATAACCAGCATAATTGCCACAGGCACTTGTCAGATATGCCCCTTGATACATTGAAAATTGACTAAAAATGAAGTGTGCTGGAAGTGTTTATATTTCTAAGATCTCAAGGCTGTCTGGATTTCGATGAAAAATGTGAATGGTACTACAAGTCATATTTATAAAATGTTGCTTATTTTAAAAAAGATATATAATTTGCCACTCATGGTATCCCAAACACTTGTTCTCCACTGTTTCTCATGTGGAACATTGAAATTAAATCTACAGCAGTAACAGCAAGCAGCACTCACTTCTGACACTGCTGTTTATTCCATATATACCGGTAGTTATACATATACGGGTGATTACTTTAAAGTCTTTACCCTGTGAGAAATAGTAACTAAAACATTTACCTCTATGTGAGAAATAGTAACTAGAATGATACGTACACGTATCTTTGTTTAATTTATTAAGCTGTAACTAAGCATTTTGTTCTTTTAATTATTGATTTAGTTGACACAGTGAAATTATTATAAAATTCTGCATCTTAATTACAAACATCTGCGACCAATTAAAGAACACTTAGCAGTCATTGCATCACAAATATTTCATGTTTCTTCGTAACCAATTATAAGATAAATAAAACGTGGGCTGATAACTAGAACTTTGTTTGATTAAAGTAATTCATTTTATGTTCTTATCTGCAAGTAGACGGGTTTATATTTATTCAACACTATTGGAAAATATTGCATCCAATGATCTATGACTGTTTAATTGATGTGATACTTTCGTTCATTAAATGATAAAAGCTATCATGGCGTCATTGGTTAATTAAAACAATTTTCCGAGAAACCATCGAGCTTGATATAACAAAACAAACAAACGATTAAAACAGGAAAAATAAATTACAATCAAACCTGTGTATGCGACCACCTTGGAATAAAGACCACCCAATGAATAAAGACAATTCAACAGTTTTACTGTCATTGATTGCTAGAATGTATAACAAAACTACCCCCGAATTAAGACCATCTGTCAGTCAATAAAGGCCATATTAGTATTTTTCAAGGAGGGCCTTAGTACACAGGTTTGACTGCATACGTACTATATATCTAAGGACTTTTTCAAGAAAAGTATGGTTTTATGAATTATTTAGAATAACTAACGTATGTAGATTAATATAACAGTCTGATTAGTATATAGTACTATAGTAGTAAATGTTGTTTATAGAGCATTTTTTTTCGGAAAAATAGCATGTGCTCTTTTAGGTCAGATAATCAATATAAGCATTTTCAGTTTATGTTAATCCCCGAATGAAGACAATCACCAATACAATAAAACTTGTTTTACACTCCTGAGAATAGACATATTGGTACATGTGCGTTTTCAAAAATCAATTTGTCATATTTATCTGATGTTTGTTCTCTAGACTGACAGAATAATGCAATATAACTCATTGCTTTCGAAAATGGCCAATCATATTTAACAATCGTTTTTGTCACTGCAAGATAGATTAAACAAATTGTTTTGATAATTCGAAATATTGATTTCGGCTCGTTTACAAGATGTCATGGTATCAGGAAAACGATTGTGTTCAAGCAAATATTAGCGAGTATAAAATCAGTTAAGCCGCTATTGTTATAGAGTAATGAACCTTTGGCAGTGTCATGTTGGCATCGATATGGTAGGTAAAGTAGAAAGTGTATCCAGTTTGGCACGAAAGCTAAAATGGACTCGTCAGAGGCTCACCTATTTCTCACCGGACAAACCTTTTCCATCTCGGCACTAACCATGTATTTTCTAGACGAATTATACTTATGAGTATTAGTTCATTATAGCTATTTGTGAGTATATAGTGTAGTGTCTATTACTAGTTTGGCTAATCCTGACCATTTGATTGGCTAATGGTGATGACTGAATCTATTAATAGTTGACAGGTAAGTAAATCATGAAGGCATTGCCTAGATAAGTTGTTGTGTGGCTATGAAGTTAAATGTGGTTGTATGATAGTCCTCAGATTTATGGTGAATTCGTTAAAATTTAGAGTTGATTCTATTTGATTGATGGATGGTATTATATTACCATGTATTTGTGAACTATATACATGAATTTATTCATTTGTCAGATACTCATGATTGTCATTATAAATGTGTATTACTCATATCATATAAATATTTTATACTCTCCTTAATACAGTCAATATCCTTTATGAAAAAAGCAAATTCATACAAAAACATAAACCAATATGCTTCTTGTAATTCGTCCACCTATAACGTTTTGTTATAGTTGTTCTTGTTATATATATCATGACTGTAATAGCTCCACAGAACTGATTTATAACCTAGACAGAAATACGTCATACCTAGACTACTAGTATTATAATAAATATGACATACATTGGCAATATGACATACCTAGACTATATATAATATGGCATACCTTGGCAATATGACATACACTGGCAATATGACATACCTGGTTTATAATGTATATCCGGACAGTATATATGTACAGTATACTAAGACAATAACGTTATAATACATCGACAACCATTACGGCATGGTATAAATCAGTCACCATACAATATAGTTATAATACATCGACAACCATTACGACATGGCATAAATCAGTCACCCTACAATATAGTTATAATACCTCGACAACCATTACGCCATGGTATAAATCAGCCACCATACAATATAGTTATAATACCTCGACAACCATTACGCCATGGTATAAATCAGCCACCATACAATATAGTTATAATACCTCGACAACCATTACGCCATGGTATAAATCAGCCACCATACAATATAGTTATAATACCTCGACAACCATTACGCCATGGTATAAATCAGCCACCATACAATATAGTTATAATACCTCGACAACCATTACGGCATGGTATAAATCAGCCACCATACAATATAGTTATAATACCTCGACAACCATTACGCCATGGTATAAATCAGCCACCATACAATATAGTTATAATACCTCGACAACCATTACGCCATGGTATAAATCAGCCACCATACAATATAGTTATAATACCTCGACAACCATTACGGCATGGTATAAATCAGCCACCATACAATATAGTTATAATACCTCGACAACCATTACGCCATGGTATAAATCAGCCACCATACTATGGTCTATATAGTTATAATACCTCGACAACCATTACGCCATGGTATAAATCAGCCACCATACAATATAGTTATAATACCTCGACAACCATTACGCCATGGCATAAATCAGCCACCATACTATGGTCTATATAGTTATAATGCCTCGACAACCTTTACGCCATGGCATAAATCAGTTACCATACAATATAGTTATAATACCTCGACACTCTTTACGACATGCCCAGACAATATTTGTATACGGTATGGCATACCTCGACAGTACGCCATACCAAGACAATACATGTATACGGTATACTAGCCAAGCCTCGACATGCAGGAAAAAAGACACAAGCCGGTACTAACAGCATTCGTGACCATACAGTTGCTTTTGACAAATAGACAGTGACAATTCAAATTATGTCATTCGAAAGTATGTAAAAAGACGAGTACAGTCAACTTTTCTAATGGATAAGAACCGAAACAATTGGCCGCTCTACGATTGATAATTTCGTTATACAGTTGAATAAAACGACAGAATTTATTCTTTCATCTGTATTATAATTATATCTCAGAGCAGAAATACTTCAAATGTCAATTTTAACACATACAGAATGGTTGACTCAATGAATTGATTTTTGTTCTTTTTTATTACATCTACATATCCAGTTCTCAAAGAAATAATGCTGAATGAAGTCTTTTTAATATTGATTTTCTTGTCTGAACAATACTAGTACTTCAAATGAAACTTATTGCGTGTTTAGGACTTGTAGAAACGAGAAAGTTTATACAACGCGACACTCAAACGTGATGGTTTCTGAATTCTACTCAGTCTTGTTCAAACATTGAAATAAAACAATGCAAAATCAATTAGTTTTTTTAAACGCATGTCTAATTATGGTTCGCATAAACAAGAAATAGGAACTGATTTCTTGACAAGGTTTGACAAGCAGTTAATTATCTCTTTTCAGACTTTCTCTCGCTTGAGTGAGTGAATGGATTGCCTGAATGATGGATTGTTTTTAGAAGTTCTTTGTCTAGGATGACCCATTACAATCAATTAAATTCTCAACTAACTAACTGTTTACATACGTTATTTTTTGTACGCTGTGTATCTATGGTAAATATTATGCTTTTTTAAATTTGATTGAAAACTGAGCAGCTTAATCGGTGTTAAATAGGGAAACAGTTGAAATATCTTTTCGTCGGGTCTAAACATTTTTTTGTTTCTGGTTACACGCTCATTAAAAATATATAGGATTGATTGACCTTGGTTAGGTCGAGTAATAATAGTTGTGGTATCAGTTACTCGAGTCAGGGTCACTCACATAGTTCATTTGAAAGACCCTGCTCGAGTGAACCAATTTTCGGCTCCGAGGTTAACTTCCACATAATCCAAATTTTGAAGAAAAAAAAACATTTAGAAAAAAATAGAATATGTAAATAAATTTCTTCATGGTCCAAGCTTATCCCAAGTTTGTCTGTTATCATACGCTAGGAATGCCTTAATGGTTTTTAACGAATTACACGATTTCGCTGTTTCCACATCAATTTAAATATCCATTTTCGAATTGCTATTAAAGCATATTGTCCGAAATAGAAATTCTGTATTTACTAAGATCTATAATGGGCTTTTTTAAATGGCTATTTTGTTTTGCTCTGAACTTCTGACAAGTGGGTTTAGCCTTAGTCTGCATACATGCGTACGTCTTAATCGGTGATTCATTTGAAAGTAATACAAGAAAACTATACTAGAAAAATTATATTATAAGAATTTGTTTGTCAGGCGCTTGTTCGGCTTTAAATATGTCTTTACAAATACACGTATTTCTTAGACTCGTATTAATCTTATAAACAGTTAAAACATGAACTGTTAATCACAGCAAAGCGATCTGTTCTTTTGATATTCGATTTTGCCTCAGAATATTCTCTTCTCTACTTTTCACGATTGAAGTCTGATTAATTGCTGAATATTTGGTCAGGAATTCGCGGTCAATATAAGTTACCGCACGAAGTTTGCTGTCATCTGTTAAACCGGAAACCGACACTGGCGTTTATAAATTAGACGCCATAAAATGTTTCATGGGAACCTGTTGATTGAATGGTCGATTGGAGAAAATCAATCGGGTTTCTAATAACTCTGATAATGGCGGGAATCGATCTAGTTGTACCTGAAAATGGAAAGCACTTGCAAAAACAATAAAAGTTAAGTTTTCTGTACAGAGAAAATTGGAATCCAGCAAAGTGAAAAATCACTGTATTGAATATGCGCCTGGAACAAAATCGCCCCGCAATTTGTTGTTAAATTAAAGCTGGAGATGAAATCGAACAACCCGGTTAAATGATGAACTCTTTTCCCCAAGTTTCTGAAAGTAAAATCGAAAGGACGGAAATATCTGGTGACAAATCGTACCTCGAAAATACAATATGTACGTTTTTTACCTATGTACGCCTGCTATTTTATCAAGTAGCCATTAGCATGGCTATATAATTATTTTCTCTAGCCTAATGACTTTCGTGTGATACTCTTTGAATCGCAATCATCATAATAGAAAAAAGGCATCATTAATACATAATGGTCGTTAATATTGAATTTTATGTATGGCAGAGTTACGCATTTAGATCAAACATTTGCATGCTGCAGTAGCTTTAATAGTATTGAATGCAAAAAGATTAACTGATACAAATCTAGCGCAAAGTAATAAACAGATTAGGTTTTGTGGTGTTTGTAAAATAAATCAGTTCTAAACGCATGGTTCCGTGCTCGTCTGCGACAAGTATTGAGTACTATACGATTTACATACATCAAATTGCAAACTCAATTCCAATTTCCCTTACACAATTGTGGGGTTATGCGGATTCCGGTCACTACTTTTTCAATATTAGTTACTCGTTTTCAAGCATCAATCTCAGAAATTGCATACTTTCAAACGTGTTTATCGTTCGCGATTGATAAAATGGGCATCAAATTCCCATTAAAGATAAACAGGTTGTTTCCATTGTTGGTTACTAATGATCAGTCATGATGGAAAGTAGCTCGTGAACAACAGCAACAACAACAAAATGACGGCCTGTCTATTATGTCCGAGGTACTTTTCTTTAGACAAACGTCGAAGAGTTCCGATTGAGTCAATGCTTTTTTGTATGCCTTCAGTTTAAACCATGGTTTCGAACTCATGGTTTGACTTTAATAGAGTGCAACCTCTCCAAACCAACACCATTTGGGAGTGACAAAATTATGT
This sequence comes from Lutraria lutraria, assembly GCA_964023205.1. Lineage (NCBI taxonomy): Eukaryota > Metazoa > Mollusca > Bivalvia > Venerida > Mactridae > Lutraria > Lutraria lutraria. Next base: position 16,028,218 of record OZ026841.1, read on the forward strand.
TGTTGTTGTTGAGTGGTTGTTGCTCTAGAGAGGTTAGATTAATGGTGAAATCGTGCTGTGGGAAAATACTGTTGTTGTAGGTTGGTTGTTGCTATAGAGACGGCCGCTGTGGAGGGGTTGCAATGTACTTTTGAATTTAGTCAAGTTCAAAGCGATTATAAACAAATATTCAGGGGCACCTCATTTCTCACGAAAATCATATTGTCGAATATGGTGTAGAATATATTTAGTCTAATTTGTCGCATTCATCAAAATGTTACTACAATGTAATTTTAAAGATCACACTATAATTCACTGTAAAATCAGTTTTCAGAAACACCTACAATTTAAGTTTTGGGTTCGTTTCTCAACAATGACACACAAAAGCCAAAGCTCGACGCCTATAGGGAAAGTTTTTTTTTTCCGAAACGGACATCTTGTATTTGATTCACAAACACACTTTCAATACATACGGTACTTTAGATTGCTGTTGGTATGGGGCCGAACATGCTCCAAGAACTATTGCGTCTTATATATAATGCTTTATCCCTAAAAACCTTAAATCGAGGTACAGCGCTATTACGAGGGCGTCAAGTGTATGCGCATGCGTTGTCTCGCAGTATCGACAACAATACAAAATATTGTTGATCGTAGTCAGAGATCTGAGTGCCCGCTCTGAGTCGCGTTAACGCGTACATTTTCTCTAAGTAGCGTACATTCGTATATTATTTTCTGATTAAACGAAGGAATAAGTCGAATAAAATTTTGTCTTTGATGAGAAATTGTGAAAAATGATAAAATGGACCCGGAAAGTATCTTATCGTTGTTTTTCATATGGATAATTATCTGTACAGTAGGTATGTGGGCGAGGCTTTTCACTTCGAGCGTCATTTACAATGTATGTTAATGTTATCATTAATTTTTACAACAAACAACGCTATACGATATATACACTGTATAAAATCATTGAAATTTATTGCTTCGATCTTTTTGATAACATTATTCATTTATGTATAATTTATTTACGATGTATATGTATTCAAATTTTGTATTCTGTTAGCGCCCGCACTACTTATGTCAATCAATTAATATTTTCGGTTGAATAACACTGACCTATGTTAGCGTGAATCTCATGATTTTGTCATTTTTTTTCATTGGCCTCGTATTCCTAGTTTAATACATCATTATTTTCTTTCTTTAAACATACAACTTGATGTACAGGTTTATATTGGAGCTATAGCGGTGTTATTTTTCATATTTCGACGCAAACAATGGAGGATAATAAGAGAGATAAATATCATATTTTTTTACATTCGACGCAGGAACACAGTAACAGCTCGATCTGTTGCAACCATTCTTGTAATAAAAATCAAACTTGTAATAATTATTACGAGTTTGATTGTAAGGACAGATGGTATATGAAATATGAAAAAATGAAGGTCATTTCAGGAGTTAATGACTTCAATTAGGACTGCACATGCTATAATTAATGTCGCGGAACACATCAGTAGGTTAATGAGTGTAAATCTTACTTCAACTTGAAAATATTATTACAAGAATGGTTATTACAAGTTTGGTTGGACATTGCAACCATTCTTGTAATAAACACCAAACCTGTCATAAGTATTACAAGTTGGTTTTTATTACAAGAATGGTTGCAACACAGCTCACTTAAAACACCACCACCCCGTTGTTACAAACAGCAACACACCTGGGTCTTATAATAATATGGCTATTATAAATAATGTATCACTGACAGGTTTTGACTGAGCATACTAGTATATATTTATGAATATGTGTAAGTGTGAGAGGTGCATAATTGAGTGTTCTTTGTAAATAAGAGAGCTAAATGGAGAGCTAGTGACTGTTACTTTCTCATTATAGGAAGAACATCCAAATATGCTTCCTAAACGTCAAAGTGCTCCGTATGCGCAATGTGTTCTTAGTCATTCTTCTAAGTAAGAAATTAGAACGTTAGTTTTATACTCTATTAATTTAAGAAAGTCAAACACTCAAAAATATCCTTGTCACTGATCGGATAAGAAAGTTGGACGTGCAATATGGTTAAGGTATAGCTTGATCATGTATTTTGAGCCGTGACGAAATTATTCAGAATAATCTACTTAGTCAAATAGGGGATATGTATGGTGGCTGATTTCTGTCATTTCATATCTTCGTGTGTTCGCCCCCAAAAGTCGAAGCACGACGACACGAACACACGATAAATTGATCATTTGTCGTGTCTTCGCCTTCGACCTTAGAGGGCGAACACACGAAGACACGAAATATTGAAGGCGAAATAACGAAATTTTGATAGGCGAACACACGAAATCTACTCTTGTAGAGTTTCGTGTCGGCGGGTATGAAATCGTCGTATCGGCGCCCTATATTTGTCGTGTGTTCGTGTCTTCGCCTCGAAAGGCGAAGACACGACGACACGAAACATTGCACATTATCGTGTCGTCGTGCCGGCGTGCTTCGCCCCGAAGGACGACGACACGAACGCACGATAATGTGCAAAGTTTCGTGTCGTCGTGTCTTCGCCTTCCGGTAGACATGCGCAGAACCATTACAGATAGTATTGAATTGCAAAACTATTACACGGTGGACCAGATTTATGGTTCTGCGCATGTCTACCGGAAGGCGAAGACACGACGACACGAAACATCGCAAATTATCGTGTGTTCGTGTCTTCGTCCTTCGGGGCGAAGCACGACTACACGAAGACACGATAATTAGCCTATTGTCGTGTCTTCGCCTTTCGCCTGTCTAGGCGAAGACACGAACACACGACGAATATAGGGCGCCGATACGAAGATTTCATACCCACCGACACGAAACTATACAAGAAAAGATTTCGTTAGTTCGCCTATCAAAATATCGTTATTTCGATTTCAATATTTCGTGTGTTCGTGTATTCGCCCTCTAAGGTCGAAGGCGAAGACACGATAAATGAGCAATTTGTTGTGTGTTCGTGTCGTCGTGTTTCGACTTCTAGGGGCGAACACACGAATATATGAAATGGCAGAAATCAGCCACCATAGATATGGGTTTTCGGAACAAATCTGACTGAAACATATTGATGAGATGAAAATAACATGCTCAAGTACTACTATAAAAAACCAGTTATTTAGTGTAGTATTCCGTCATGACTAAAACACGGACGAGCTTTACTTGGTAATTTCTAAAAACAACAACATTAAGTGGTTACTTGTATTTAAAACAAATGTGATTTCACTTAATCTTCCGTAAGAAAGTGTATACTTTCTTACATAAAGAGACATGGTCGGTAGCGGGGCTCGAATCATCGACTCTCTATCAGTGGGAGGTTACAGTGATTTGAAGTCAGCGACCTTAACCACTTGACCACGGAAGCGGGCTAATTAGGACTTTAATATACCCCCATGCCTATTGGTAATATGAATCTACGGTTACAATGTCAGTGGTAACATGCCTAAAGATTTCTGTTTTCACCGTTTCAGTTGAAGCCACATCGACCACGCCAGCAACAACAACAACAACAACAACAACAACAAACACCAATCTCTCGTGCTATGATTGTTCCGAGTCGTTTAAGTATGTATGGGAGCCCTATACAGAATGTCAATACTACCCTATGCATGCCCCCTTGCGTCCCTGTCTAGATGTTGAACGATACTGTAAGGTAAAGCATATACGTGTATATACAGTGCAACCTCTCCAAAATAACCCCCTTTGGGAGTAGCAAAATTACATTTTTACTGAGACGTTGTTGCTCAAGAGAGTATAAATCAATACATGTAGTTAAATTGTGCAGGGGAAAATCCTGCTGTTGTTGAGGGAGAATGTTGCTCAATAGAGGGTCGCTCTGGAGGGGTTGTACAGTATTACGATTGATAGATTCATGTCAGTAAAGGGATAATATATACTATGATGATATCAAGACCTTCTGCGGGGCCAAAAAAACGCAATACTAACGTGGGCTCATTATCAAGTTGAAACATAGAGGAACCGTTGAAACCAGTTCGAAATAGATGGTCGGTATAACGAGATGGTCTTTATATGTAAGTGATCAATAAGTGAGGTTTTACTGTTATGTATAATGTTCACACAGTTAAACTGACCAGAACTGAACGTTAAACGATATGGCAACAAGTGAATACATGCACATGTATTTGTTAACAAGTATAGTCATGACAACAGCAAATATAATGTATTTCCTTATCTTCAATAGGAACACACACAGTCCTTGTATTATATGAACGAGGATTGATTTCAATTAGTAAACTAGGACTGCAGAGTTTCCTCGCCTAATATCTTCAAACTGTTGAGTGCAATTGCTGTCTGGATGTAATTATTGTTTTGCATTATACGCATGTATATGACTTAATAAACTTCTCTTTAGCTTTTATCAATTGTCCGATGAAATTATTAAATTGTTTTTCGGTACAAAATGAATTTTAAAAACGTGACGTATCTAAAAGTGAAAACACCATTCCCGCTTTGTAGATTGTTAAAACTCAAGAAATTGCTATCCCCGGTTCCTTTTGACTATTTCTATCAGAAATAGCAAAATTTGAAAAAAATTGATATTTAAAAATGTTGTCTTAAAATTTATGAGAACAACAGATGACACATCAAACTTTATTCCAGACAAAAAAATTCTTATCCGAAATACTCTATAAAGCGAGTGCGTCAGCTGGTCCCGTTTCTATATTAGGTAATTTGATGCTTTATTAAGAATGTGTTATCCGGAACCTTTCCAATCCGAGAACCACGCTTATCCGAACATTTTATCTGTCCGAACATGTCCGAATGAGAAAGGTTCTACTGTATATATTTATTTTTCAGATTGAACGAGTCACCTATAAATCATTGACTGTCAGTATAACGCGTGGATGTACCAAGGAATGTTGGCATGGATGTTATGCTTCCGGTTTTGGACTCACAAAACTTAAGTGTACTGCATGTTGTTTAACACCTGGATGTAATATTGGTGATTCATCTTACAATCTCCATCAAAGACGATTTACAGACTATATGTTGTTGGCAGTAGGAATAGTTGTCATCATGGATTTAAATTATTCGTGACACAAATGAGTGTACAGTTCAATCTCTTCAGAGCGGCTCTCTCTTGAGCAACAGTCTCTCTTCTACAACAGTATTCTTTTTCCCGATTGTACCATTTAACTACCACTAGTAATATTTAACCCCTCTAGAGCAACTACCTCGCAACAACAAGGACTTATATATATAAGTCCTTGGCAACAATAACCTAATTTGGCGTCTCTCAAACAGTGTTGCTCTGTAGAGGTTGCATTTTATTCGTATATTTGCTGCCTGTGTACGACTTATTGCGCTCTTATGCATGACGAGAAAAGACATGTACAAATATATTTACTCGATTCTCTCGAAGGTTTAATTGGTTACAAGACCAGCTCAAGCTAAAAACAATGATAAGATCGTCTTATTACGGGAGATAATTCGTACCATACGTATAAAAATGATGATTGATATTATCGAGTGTAGCGCATGGACTGTAGTTATGTGTTGTTCGTTATTTTCATTAATGTTTGAAATAAAATCTAAACATTTTGTATGTAATGTGTTTGGGTGATCGATTTTACATGTCCATTAGATCAGCAAAATGTCTTAATATTCTAAAAAATATTTATGAAGGGAAGTTATGAACTACGAATACTACGCAAGGGGGTCTGCATATCGCTATGGACATGAAAAAACACGAACCGAGCACTTAGGATAACATGGGCAACTATTGATTAGGTCAGATATATACGACTTTGACAATAACTTCTTATCGCGCTAAACTGATTAACTAAACAATAACACAAAACCAGTCATAAGTACACGTACATGAATTTCTTGATTGGGTATATCAGACTTCCGCCAAACAATGACTGGTAAACAGTAAAAAATTGGAAGCTTTTGTGAATGCGGATTCGTGGCTGTCAAAAAATGTCTTTCAGAGATTTATTTTTTTTGCTAGCGTTATACGGGCTACATGATAGCAAACTGCACCATGACTTTGTAATTGTCAATTTCAGTTAGAAAAACATAAAAACAAATTAATTTATATAAATTTGAACTCTTTGATGTGGAACTCTGTTACAACTTAGATGACCTGTGTATAGCTGAACGACATGCAGGTTTCTACTCCGAGTTCGCCCATTTATTGCTGGTTAGAACTGCAATGATGGCGATTGTTGTTCACATTGCACATAGTAGTGACTGATATGAAACATGCCGTATGTCTTTAGGTAGATCAGCTGCAATATGCACCCTTTCAAGACATCCGTGCTGTGACAATATTACTACTACATGCGTTGAGTTGTTGTCGTTGGCTGTGAGCATATATTACGTCGGTAACTATGCAATTATTACCTGCTTTAGAATGCGTTTAGTGATTAGCCACTGTATAAACGGTCTGGCTTTCGGTTTTATTAGCTGACATGTCACAAAGTGACAAAGTGAGCTATTAGGATCACTCTCCGTCCGGCGTCCGGCGTCGTGCGTCGTGCGGTGTGCGTCGTGCGTCGTCAAACTTTTTGTTGTGACCACACTAGGGGCCACATTTTTGGCTCAATTTTAGCAAAACTGGGTCAGAACGTTAATATCAACAAAATCTCGGACGAGTTCGATATTGGGCCATTTGGGGTCAAAAACTAGGTCACCAGGGCCAAATAAGGGAAAACCTTGTGAACACTTTAGAAATCACTGTTTTGAATTTATCTTCATGAAACTTTGTCAGAATGTTTATTTTAATAATATGTAGGTCAAGTTTGATAATGGGTCATTTCTGTAGTAAAATTAGGTCACTAGGGCAAATTGCTGGAAAACCTTGTGAACACTCTAGAAGTCACTGTTTTAATTGGATGATCATGAAACCTTGTCAGAATGTTTGTCTTCATAATATCTTGGATAGCTCGAGTGATTAGCATGGCATGCATTTGGTTATGGTTTATCAACCAGAAATAAGAAGATTTAGTCGCGTGACTTCTATGGTGTGCACTTAGATATGGTTTATTAAACCGAATTATGAAGGTTTCCTCGAGTGATTTCTATGGTGTGCATTTGTTATGATTTACTGACGAGATATAAGAAGATTTTGGTAGCTTGACTTCTATGGTGTGCATATAGATATGGTTTCTGGGCCTGAAATAAGAAGATAGCTCGAGTGATTAGCATGGTATGCATTTGGTTATGGTTTATCAACTAGAAATAAGAAGATTTAGTCGCGTTACTTCTATGGTGTGCACCTAGATATGGTTTCTAAACCAGAAATAAGAAGAGTCAGCCGCGTGACTTCTATGGTGTGCTCTTAGATATGGTTTGCTGAACCGAATTATGAAGATTGCTCGAGTGATTTCTATGGTGTGCATTTGTTATGATTTACTAACGAGAAATAAGAAGATTTGATCGAGTGTTTCTATGGTATGCATTTTGGTTATCTTTTATCAACCAGATATAAGAAAATTTAATCGCGTGACTTCTATGGTGTGCATTCAGATATGGTTTCTTGACCTGAAATAAGAAGATAGGCTCGAGTGATTTCTATGGTATGCATTTGGTTATGGTTTATCAACCAGAAATAAGAAGATTTAGTCGCGTGACTTATATGGTGTGCACTTAGATATGGTTTATTAAAACCGAATCATGAAGGTTTCCTCGAGTGATTTCTATGGTGTGTATTATGTTATGATTTACGGACGAGAAATAAGAAGATTTTGATACTGTGACTTCTATGGTGTGCATTTAGATATGGTTTCTTGACATGAAATAACAAGATTTGATCGAGTGATTTCTATGGTATGCAATTTGGTTATCGTTTATCAACCAGATATAAGAAAATTTAATCGCGTGACTTCTATGGTGTGCACTTAGATATGGTTTCTTAACCAGAAATAAGAAGAGTTAGCCGCGTGACTTCTATGGTGTGCACTTAGATATGGTTTCTTAACCAGAAATAAGAAGAGTTAGCCGCGTGACTTCTATGGTGTGCACCTAGATATGGTTTCTTAACCAGAAATAAGAAGAGTTAGCCGCGTGACTTCTATGGTGTGCCCTTAGATATGGTTTGCTAAACCGAATTATGAAGATTCCTCTAGTGATTTCAATGGTGTGCATTTGTTATGATTTACTAACGAGAAATAAGAAGATTTTGGTAGCGTGACTTCTAAGGTGTGCAATCAGATATGGTTTCTTGACCTGAAATAAGAAGATAGGCTCGAGTGATTTGCATGGTATGCATTTGGTTATGGTTTATAAACCAGAAATAAGAAGATTTTGTCGCGTGACTTCTATGGTGTGCACTTAGATATGGTTTATTAAACCGAATTATGAAGGTTTCCCCGAGTGATTTCTATTGTGTGTATTTTGTTATGATTTAATGATGAGAAATAAGAAGATTTTGGTACTGTGACTTCTATGGTGTGCACTTAGATATGGTTTCTTGACATGAAATGAGAAGATTTGATCGAATGATTTCTATGGTATGCATTTTGGTTATCGTTTATCAACCAGATATAAGAAAATTTAATCGCGTGACTTCTATGGTGTGCACTTAGATATGGTTTATTAAACCGAATTATGAAGGTTTCCTCGAGTGATTTCTATTGTGTGTATTTTGTTATGATTTAATGACGAGAAATAAGAAGATTTTGGTACTGTGACTTCTATGGTGTGCATTTAGATATGGATTCTTGACATGAAATGAGAAGATTTGATCGAGTGATTTCTATGGTATGCATTTTGGTTATCGTTTGCCAACCAGATATAAGAAAATTTAATCTCGTGACTTTTATGGTGTGCACTTAGATATGGTTTGTGAAACCGAATTATGAAGATTCCTCGTGTGATTTCTATGGTGTGCATTTGTTATGATTTACTAACGAGAAATAAGAAGATTTTGGTAGCGTGATTTCTTTGGTGTGCATTCAGATATGGTTTCTTGACCTGAAATAAAAAGATAGGCTCGAGTGATTTCCATGGTATGCATTTGGTTATGGTTTATGAACCAGAAATAAGAAGATTTAGTCGCGTGACTTCTATGGTGTGCACTTAGATATGGTTTATTAAAACCGAATTATGAAGGTTTCCTCGAGTGATTTCTATGGTGTGTATTATGTTATGATTTACGGACGAGAAATAAGAAGATTTTGATACTGTGACTTCTATGGTTTGCATTAAGATATGGTTTCTTGACATGAAATAAGAAGATTTGATCGAGTGATTTGTATGGTGTGCATTTGTTATGATTTACTAACGCGATATAAGAAGATTTTGGTAGCGTGACTTCTATGGTGTGCATTTAGATATGGTTTCTGGTAGGACTGCAACGATTCACCGAAGTTCGAATATATCAGAATGCATGGCATCGGATCGATTATCCGATTTGGAATCCGTATTTTCGGTTCGGTACGGTTTGGCACTGTCATTTAGCGTACGCCGGCAATAATATTATCCAGTCAGCGTGCGTCATTTCATTTACTGCGTTGCATGTAAACAAAAACAAGTATGGCCCACGAAAAACTGCTTGTTGATCAACCGGCGTCACTAAAATCGAATGTGTGGCGAGAGTTTGCGTTTGAGAAAAGATCTTGGTTTGAAGACTAGTCGTATGTTATAAACTGATAAGTGCACTTCGAAAAAGTGCATACAAATATTTTTTGAAACAGTAGAATGACTTGTACGTATATTTTGGCATATTAAAATTCAAGTCTGCCCACAATAGAATAGAAAATCAAGAATGAAGGGTGTTTTTTTACCTGGCAATCTTAAGTCTTCGACCAAAAAGTACTCTATTGGTAAATTGTTTCAATTGTGGGAAACTGTTGTTAGATCAACGTTGTAACTTATTCTAAATTGCATACAACAGAACAATAGAAATTCATGTATGATTAATGAATAAGTTGAGTAAAAAGAGTTTGAGAAAAAACTTATTTTTTTATGAAACATATGGGGTCAGGTTAAAAATCCTACGTTAATTTAGGTAGTCTATATTGATGTAGATATCCGAATCGAATATTCGATAACCGAGAAGGTTATATCCGAACTCGAACCGAACCGTAGGGTACCCGAATCGTTGCAGCCCTAGTTTCTGGGTCTGAAATAAGAAGATAGCTCGAGTGATTAGCATGGCATGCATTTGGTTATGGTTTATCAACCAGAAATTAGAAGATTTAGTCGCGTGACTTCTATGGTGTGCACTTAGATGTGGTTTATTAAACCGAATTATGAAGGTTTCCTCGAGTGATTTCTATGGTGTGTATTTTGTTATGATTTACTGACGAGAAATAAGAAGATTTTGATACTGTGACTTCTATGGTGTGCAATTAGATATGGTTTCTTGACATGAAATAAGAAGATTAGATCGAGTGATTTCTATGGTATGCATTTTGGTTATTTTTTATCAACCAGATATAAGAAAATTTAATCGCGTGACTTCTATGGTGTGCACTTAGATATGGTTTATTATACCGAATTATGAAGGTTTCCTCGAGTGATTTCTATGGTGTGTATTTTGTTATGATTTACTGACGAGAAATAAGAAGATTTTGGTACTGTGACTTCTATGATGTGCATTTAGATATGGTTTCTTGACATGAAATAAGAAGATTTGATCGAGTGATTTCTATGGTATGCATTTTGGTTATCGTTTATCAACCAGATATAAGAAAATTTAATCGCGTGACTTCTATGGTGTGCACCTAGATATGATTTCTTAACCAGAAATAAGAAGAGTCAGCCGCGTGACTTCTATGGTGTGCTCTTAGATATGGTTTATTATACCGAATTATGAAGGTTTCCTCGAGTGATTTCTATGGTGTGTATTTTGTTATGATTTACTGACGAGAAATAAGAAGATTTTGGTACTGTGACTTCTATGGTGTGCATTTAGATATGGTTTCTTGACATGAAATGAGAAGATTTGATCGAGTGATTTCTATGGTATGCATTTTGGTTATCGTTTGCCAACCAGATATAAGAAAATTTAATCGCGTGACTTCTATGGTGTGCACTTAGATATGGTTTGTAAAACCGAATTATGAAGATTCCTCGTGTGATTTCTATGGTGTGCATTTGTTATGATTTACTAACGAGAAATAAGAAGAGTTTGGTAGCGTGACTTCTATGGTGTGCATTCAGATATGGTTTCTTGACCTGAAATAAGAAGAGTTAGCCGCGTGACTTCTATGATGTGCACTTAGATATGGTTTCTTAACCAGAAATAAGAAGAGTTAGCCGCGTGACTTCTATGGTGTGCACTTAGATATGTTTTGCTAAACCGATTTATGAAGATTCCTCGAGTGATTTCTATGGTGTGCATTTGTTATGATTTACTAACTAGATATAAGAAGATTTTGGTAGCGTGACTTCTATGGTGTGCATTTAGATATGGTTTCTTGACATGAAATAAGAAGATTTGATCGAGTGATTTCTATGGTATGCATTTTGGTTATCGTTTATCAACCAGATATAAGAAAATTTTATCGCGTGACTTCCATGGTGTGCACCTAGATATGGTTTCTTGACCTGAAATAAGAAGATAGGCTCGAATGATTTGCATGGTATGCATTTGGTTATGGGTTATCAACCAGAAATAAGAAGATTTAGTCGCGTGACTTCTATGGTGTGCACTTAGATATGGTTTATTAAAACCGAATTATGAAGGTTTCCTCGAGTGATTTCTATGGTGTGTATTTTGTTATGATTTACAGACGAGAAATAAGAAGATTTTGGTAATGTGACTTCTATGGTGTGCATTTAGATATGGTTTCTTGACATGAAATAAGAAGATTTACTCGAGTGATTTCTATGGTGTGTATTTTGTTATGATTTACTGACGAGAAATAAGAAGATTTTGGTAGCGTGACTTCTATGGTGTGCAATCAGATATGGTTTCTTGACCTGAAATAAGAAGATAGGCTCGAGTGGTTTCTATGGTATACATTTTGGTTATCGTTTATCAACCAGATATAAGAAAATTTAATCGCGTGACTTCTATGGTGTGCACTTAGATATGGTTTCTTAACCAGAAATAAGAAGATTTAGCCGCGTGACTTCTATGGTGTGCACTTAGATATGGTTTCTTAACCAGAAATAGGAAGATTTAGCCGCGTGACTTCTATGGTGTGCTCTTAAATATGGTTTGCTCAACCGAATTATGAAGATTCCTCGAGTGATTTCTATGGTGTGCATTTGTTATGATTTATTATCGAGAAATAAGAAGATTTTGGTAGCGTGACTTCTATGGTGTGCAATCAGATATGGTTTCTTGACATGAAATAAGAAGATTTGATCGAGTGATTTCGATGGTATGCATTTTGGTTATCGTTTATCAACCAGGTATAAGAAAATTTAATCGCGTGACTTCTATGGTGTGCACCTAGATATGGTTTCTAAACCAGAAATAAGAAGAGTTAGCCGCGTGACTTCTATGGTGTGCTCTGAGATATGGTTTGCTAAACCGAATTATGAAGATTCCTCGAGTGATTTCTATGGTGTGCATTTGTTATGATTTACTAACGAGAAATAAGAAGATTTTGGTAGCGTGACTTCTATGGTGTGCAATCAGATATGGTTTCTTGACCTGAAATAAGAAGATAGGCTCGAGTGATTTGCATGGTATGCATTTGGTTATGGTTTATAAACCAGAAATAAGAAGATTTTGTCGCGTGACTTCTATGGTGTGCACATAGATATGGTTTATTAAAACCGAATTATGAAGGTTTCCTCGAGTGATTTCTATGGTGTGTATTATGTTATGATTTACGGACGAGAAATAAGAAGATTTTGATACTGTGACTTCTATGGTGTGCATTTTGGTTATCGTTTATCAACCAGATATAAGAAAATTTAATCGCGTGACTTCTATGGTGTGCACTTAGATATGGTTTCTTAACCAGAAATAAGAAGAGTTAGCCGCGTGACTTCTATGGTGTGCACTTAGATATGTTTTGCTAAACCGATTTATGAAGACTGCTCGAGTGATTTCTATGGTGTGCATTTGTTATGATTTACTAACGAGAAATAAGAAGATTTTGGTAGCGTGACTTCTATGGTGTGCAATCAGATATGGTTTCTTGACCTGAAATAAGAAGATGGGCTCGAGTGATTTGCACGGTATGCATTTGGTTATGGTTTATAAACCAGAAATAAGAAGATTTTTTCGCGTGACTTCTATGGTGTGCACTTAGATATGGTTTATTAAACCGAATTATGAAGGTTTCCTCGAGTGATTCCTATGGTGTGTATTTTGTTATGATTTACTGACGAGAAATAAGAAGATTTTGGTACTGTGACTTCTATGATGTGCATTTAGATATGGTTTCTTGACATGAAATAAGAAGATTTGATCGAGTGATTTCTATGGCATGCATTTTGGTTATCGTTTATCAACCAGATATAAGAAAATTTAATCGCGTGACTTCTATGGTGTGCACCTAGATATGGTTTCTTAACCAGAAATAAGAAGAGTTAGCCGCGTGACTTCTATGGTGTGCTCTTAGATATGGTTTGCTAAACCGAATTATGAAGATTCCTCGAGTGATTTCTATAGTGTGAATTTGTTATAATTTACTAACGAGAAATAAGAAGATTTTGGTAGCGTGACTTCTATGGTGTGCAATCAGATATGGTTTCTTGACCTGAAATAAGAAGAGTTAGCCGCGTGACTTCTATGATGTGCACTTAGATATGGTTTCTTAACCAGAAATACGAAGAGTTAGCCGCGTGACTTCTATGGTGTGAACTTAGATATGTTTTGCTAAACCGATTTATGAAGATTCCTCGAGTGATTTCTATGGTGTGCATTTGTTATGATTTACTAACTAGATATAAGAAGATTTTGGTAGCGTGACTTCTATGGTGTGCATTTAGATATGGTTTCTGGGCCTGAAATAAGAAGATAGCTCGAGTGATTAGCATGGTATGCATTTGGTTATGGTTTATCAACCAGAAATAAGAAGATTTAGTCGCGTGACTTCTATGGTGTGCACTTAGATTTGGTTTATTAAACCGAGTTATGAAGGTTTCCTCGAGTGATTTCTATGGTGTGTATTTTGTTATGATTTACTGACGAGAAATAAGAAGATTTTGGTACTGTGACTTCTATGGTGTGCATTTAGATATGGTTTCTTGACATGAAATAAGAAGATTTGATCGAGTGATTTCTATGGTATGCATTTTGGTTATCGTTTATCAACCAGATATAAGAAAATTTAATCGCGTGACTTCTATGGTGTGCACTTAGATATGGTTTCTTAACCAGAAATAAGAAGAGTTAGCCGCGTGACTTCTATGGTGTGCACTTAGATATGGTTTCTTAACCAGAAATAGGAAGAGTTAGCCGCGGGACTTCTATGGTGTGCACTTAGATATGTTTTGCTAAACCGATTTATGAAGATTCCTCGAGTGATTTCTATGGTGTGCATTTGTTATGATTTACTAACGGGATATAAGAAGATTTTGGTAGCGTGACTTCTATGGTGTGCAATCAGATATGGTTTCTTGACCAGAAATAAGAAGATAGGCTCGAGTGATTTGCTTGGTATGCATTTGGTTATGGTTTATAAACCAGAAATAAGAAGATTATGCCGCGTGACTTCTATGGTGTGCACTTAGATATGGTTTATTAAAACCGAATGATCAAGGTTTCCTCGAGTGATTTCTATGGTGTGTATTTTGTTATGATTTACAGACGAGAAATAAGAAGATTTTGGTACTGTGACTTCTATGGTGTGCATTTAGATATGGTTTCTTGACATGAAATAAGAAGATTTACTCGAGTGATTTCTATGGTGTGTATTTTGTTATGATTTACTGACGAGAAATAAGAAGTTTTTGGTAGCGTGACTTCTATGGTGTGCAATCAGATATGGTTTCTTGACCTGAAATAAGAAGATAGGCTCGAGTGGTTTCTATGGTATACATTTTGGTTATCGTTTATCATCCAGATATAAGAAAATTTAATCGCGTGACTTCTATGGTGTGCACTTAGATATGGTTTCTTAACCAGAAATAAGAAGATTTAGCCGCGTGACTTCTATGGTGTGCACTTAGATATGGTTTCTTAACCAGAAATAGGAAGATTTAGCCGCGTGACTTCTATGGTGTGCTCTTAAATATGGTTTGCTCAACCGAATTATGAAGATTCCTCGAGTGATTTCTATGGTGTGCATTTGTTATGATTTATTATCGAGAAATAAGAAGATTTTGGTAGCGTGACTTCTATGGTGTGCAATCAGATATGGTTTCTTGACCTGAAATAAGAAGATAGGCTCGAGTGATTTCTATGGTATGCATTTTGGTTATCGTTTATCAACCAGATATAAGAAAATTTAATCGCGTGACTTCTATGGTGTGCACTTAGATATGGTTTCTTAACCAGAAATAAGAAGAGTTAGCCGCGTGACTTCTATGGTGTGCACTTAGATATGTTTTGCTAAAACGATTTATGAAGATTGCTCGAGTGATTTCTATGGTGTGCATTTGTTATGATTTACTAACGAGAAATAAGAAGATTTTGGTAGCGTGACTTCTATGGTGTGCAATCAGATATGGTTTCTTGACCTGAAATAAGAAGATGGGCTCGAGTGATTTGCACGGTATGCATTTGGTTATGGTTTATAAACCAGAAATAAGAAGATTTTGCCGCGTGACTTCTATGGTGTGCACTTAGATATGGTTTATTAAACCGAATTATGAAGGTTTCCTCGAGTGATTCCTATGGTGTGTATTTTGTTATTATTTACTGACGAGAAATAAGAAGATTTTGGTACTGTGACTTCTATGATGTGCATTTAGATATGGTTTCTTGACATGAAATAAGAAGATTTGATCGAGTGATTTCTATGGCATGCATTTTGGTTATCGTTTATCAACCAGATATAAGAAAATTTAATCGCGTGACTTCTATGGTGTGCACCTAGATATGGTTTCTTAACCAGAAATAAGAAGAGTTAGCCGCGTGACTTCTATGGTGTGCTCTTAGATATGGTTTGCTAAACCGAATTATGAAGATTCCTCGAGTAATTTTCTATAGTGTGCATTTGTTATAATTTACTAACGAGAAATAAGAAGATTTTGGTAGCGTGACTTCTATGGTGTGCAATCAGATATGGTTTCTTGACCTGAAATAAGAAGAGTTAGCCGCGTGACTTCTATGATGTGCACTTAGATATGGTTTCTTAACCAGAAATAAGAAAAGTTAGCCGCGTGACTTCTATGGTGTGCACTTAGATATGGTTTCTTAACCAGAAATAGGAAGAGTTAGCCGCGTGACTTCTATGGTGTGCACTTAGATATGTTTTGCTAAACCGATTTATGAAGATTCCTCGAGTGATTTCTATGGTGTGCAATCAGATATGGTTTCTTGACCAGAAATAAGAAGATAGGCTCGAGTGATTTGCATGGTATGCATTTGGTTATGGTTTATAAACCAGAAATAAGAAGATTTTGCCGCGTGACTTCTATGGTGTGCACTTAGATATGGTTTATTAAAACCGAATGATCAAGGTTTCCTCGAGTGATTTCTATGGTGTGTATTTTGTTATGATTTACAGACGAGAAATAAGAAGATTTTGGTACTGTGACTTCTATGGTGTGCATTTAGATATGGTTTCTTGACATGAAATAAGAAGATTTACTCGAGTGATTTCTATGGTGTGTATTTTGTTATGATTTACTGACGAGAAATAAGAAGATTTTGGTAGCGTGATTTCTTTGGTGTGCAATCAGATATGGTTTCTTGACCTGAAATAAGAAGATAGGCTCGAGTGGTTCCTATGGTATACATTTTGGTTATCGTTTATCAACCAGATATAAGAAAATTTAATCGCGTGACTTCTATGGTGTGCACTTAGATATGGTTTCTTAACCAGAAATAAGAAGATTTAGCCGCGTGACTTCTATGGTGTGCACTTAGATATGGTTTCTTAACCAGAAATAGGAAGATTTAGCCGCGTGACTTCTATGGTGTGCTCTTAAATATGGTTTGCTCAACCGAATTATGAAGATTCCTCGAGTGATTTCTATGGTGTGCATTTGTTATGATTTATTATCGAGAAATAAGAAGATTTTGGTAGCGTGACTTCTATGGTGTGCAATCAGATATGGTTTCTTGACCTGAAATAAGAAGATAGGCTCGAGTGATTTCTATGGTATGCATTTTGGTTATCATTTATCAACCAGATATAAGAAAATTTAATCGCGTGACTTTTATGGTGTACACTTAGATATGGTTTCTTAACCAGAAATAAGAAGAGTTAGCCGCGTGACTTCTATGGTGTGCTCTTAAATATGGTTTGCTCAACCGAATTATGAAGATTCCTCGAGTGATTTCTATGGTGTGCATTTGTTACGATTTACTAACGAGAAATAAGAAGATTTTGGTAGCGTGACTTCTATGGTGTGCAATCAGATATGGTTTCTTGATCTGAAATAAGAAGATAGGCTCGAGTGATTTCTATGGTATGCATTTTGGTTATCGTTTATCAACCAGATATAAGAAAATTTAATCGCGTGACTTCTATGGTGTGCACCTAGATATGGTTTCTTAACCAGAAATAAGAAGAGTTAGCCGCGTGACTTCTACGGTGTGCTCTTAGATATGGTTTGCTAAACCGAATTATAAAGATTCCTCGAGTGATTTCTATGGTGTGCATTTGTTATGATTTACTAACGAGAAATAAGAAGATTTTGGTAGCGTGACTTCTATGGTGTGCAATCAGATATGGTTTCTTGACCTGAAATAAGAAGAGTTAGCCGCGTGACTTCTATGATGTGCACTTAGATATGGTTTCTTAACCAGAAATAAGAAGAGTTAGCCGCGTGACTTCTATGGTGTGCACTTAGATATGTTTTGCTAAACCGATTTATGAACATTCCTCGAGTGATTTCTATGGTGTGCATTTGTTATGATTTACTAACTAGATATAAGAAGATTTTGGTAGCGTGACTTCTATGGTGTGCATTTAGATATGGTTTCTGTGCCTGAAATAAGAAGATAGCTCGAGTGATTAGCATGGTATGCATTTGGTTATGGTTTATCAACCAGAAATAAGAAGATTTAGTCGCGTGACTTCTATGGTGTGCACTTAGATTTGGTTTATTAAACCGAGTTATGAAGGTTTCCTCGAGTGATTTCTATGGTGTGTATTTTGTTATGATTTACTGACGAGAAATAAGAAGATTTTAGTACTGTGACTTCTATGGTGTGCATTTAGATATGGTTTCTTGACATGAAATAAGAAGATTTGATCGAGTGATTTCTATGGTATGCATTTTGGTTATCGTTTATCAACCAGATATAAGAAAATTTAATCGCGTGACTTCTATGGTGTGCACTTAGATATGGTTTCTTAACCAGAAATAAGAAGAGTTAGCCGCGTGACTTCTATGGTGTGCACTTAGATATGGTTTCTTAACCAGAAATAGGAAGAGTTAGCCGCGTGACTTCTATGGTGTGCACTTAGATATGTTTTGCTAAACCGATTTATGAAGATTCCTCGAGTGATTTCTATAGTGTGCATTTGTTATGATTTACTAACGAGATATAAGAAGATTTTGGTAGCGTGACTTCTATGGTGTGCAATCAGATATGGTTTCTTGGCCAGAAATAAGAAGATAGGCTCGAGTGATTTGCATGGTATGCATTTGGTTATGGTTTATAAACCAGAAATAAGAAGATTTTGCCGCGTGACTTCTATGGTGTGCACTTAGATATGGTTTATTAAAACCGATTGATGAAGGTTTCCTCGAATGATTTCTATGGTGTGTATTATGTTATGATTAACAGACGAGAAATAAGAAGATTTTGATAGCGTGACTTCTATGGTGTGCATTTTGGTTATCGTTTATCAACCAGATATAAGAAAATTTAATCGCGTGACTCCTATGGTGTGCATTTAGATATGGTTTCTTGACATGAAATAAGAAGATTTACTCGAGTGATTTCTATGGTGTGTATTTTGTTATGATTTACTGACGAGAAATAAGAAGATTTTGGTAGCGTGACTTCTATGGTGTGCAATCAGATATGGTTTCTTGACCTGAAATAAGAAGATAGGCTCGAGTGGTTTCTATGGTATACATTTTGGTTATCGTTTATCAACCAGATATAAGAAAATTTAATCGCGTGACTTCTATGGTGTGCACTTAGATATGGTTTCTTAACCAGAAATAAGAAGATTTAGCCGCGTGACTTCTATGGTGTGCACTTAGATATGGTTTCTTAACCAGAAATAGGAAGATTTAGCCGCGTGACTTCTATGGTGTGCTCTTAAATATGGTTTGCTCAACCGAATTATGAAGATTCCTCGAGTGATTTCTATGGTGTGCATTTGTTATGATTTATTATCGAGAAATAAGAAGATTTTGGTAGCGTGACTTCTATGGTGTGCAATCAGATATGGTTTCTTGACATGAAATAAGAAGATTTGATCGAGTGATTTCGATGGTATGCATTTTGGTTATCGTTTATCAACCAGGTATAAGAAAATTTAATCGCGTGACTTCTATGGTGTGCACCTAGATATGGTTTCTAAACCAGAAATAAGAAGAGTTAGCCGCGTGACTTCTATGGTGTGCTCTGAGATATGGTTTGCTAAACCGAATTATGAAGATTCCTCGAGTGATTTCTATGGTGTGCATTTGTTATGATTTACTAACGAGAAATAAGAAGATTTTGGTAGCGTGACTTCTATGGTGTGCAATCAGATATGGTTTCTTGACCTGAAATAAGAAGATAGGCTCGAGTGATTTGCATGGTATGCATTTGGTTATGGTTTATAAACCAGAAATAAGAAGATTTTGTCGCGTGACTTCTATGGTGTGCACATAGATATGGTTTATTAAAACCGAATTATGAAGGTTTCCTCGAGTGATTTCTATGGTGTGTATTATGTTATGATTTACGGACGAGAAATAAGAAGATTTTGATACTGTGACTTCTATGGTGTGCATTTTGGTTATCGTTTATCAACCAGATATAAGAAAATTTAATCGCGTGACTTCTATGGTGTGCACTTAGATATGGTTTCTTAACCAGAAATAAGAAGAGTTAGCCGCGTGACTTCTATGGTGTGCACTTAGATATGGTTTCTTAACCAGAAATAAGAAGAGTTATCCGCGTGACTTCTATGGTGTGCACTTAGATATGTTTTGCTAAACCGATTTATGAAGATTCCTCGCGTGATTTCTATGGTGTGCATTTGTTATGATTTACTAACGAGAAATAAGAAGATTTTGGTAGCGTGACTTCTATGGTGTGCAATCAGATATGGTTTCTTGACCTGAAATAAGAAGATAGGCCCGATTGATTTGCACGGTATGCATTTGGTTATGGTTTATAAACCAGAAATAAGAAGATTTTGTCGCGTGACTTCTATGGTGTGCACTTAGATATGGTTTATTAAACCGAATTATGAAGGTTTCCTCGAGTGATTCCTATGGTGTGTATTTTGTTATGATTTACTGACGAGAAATAAGAAGATTTTGGTACTGTGACTTCTATGATGTGCATTTAGATATGGTTTCTTGACATGAAATAAGAAGATTTGATCGAGTGATTTCTATGGTATGCATTTTGGTTATCGTTTATCAACCAGATATAAGAAAATTTAATCGCGTGACTTCTATGGTGTGCACCTAGATATGGTTTCTTAACCAGAAATAAGAAGAGTTAGCCGCGTGACTTCTATGGTGTGCTCTTAGATATGGTTTGCTAAACCGAATTATGAAGATTCCTCGAGTGATTTCTATGGTGTGCATTTGTTATGATTTACTAACGAGAAATAAGAAGATTTTGGTAGCGTGACTTCTCTGGTGTGCAATCAGATATGGTTTCTTGACCTGAAATAAGAAGATAGGCTCTAGTGATTTGCATGGTATGCATTTGGTTATGGTTTATAAACCAGAAATAAGAAGATTTTGTCGCGTGACTTCTATGGTGTGCACTTAGATATGGTTTATTAAAACCGAATTATGAAGGTTTCCTCGAATGATTTCTATGGTGTGTATTATGTTATGATTTACGGACGAGAAATAAGAAGATTTTGATACCGTGACTTCTATGGTGTGCATTTTGGTTATCGTTTATCAACCAGATATAAGAAAATTTAATCGCGTGACTTCTATGGTGTGCACTTAGATATGGTTTCTTAACCAGAAATAAGAAGAGTTAGCCGCGTGACTTCTATGGTGTGCACTTAGATATGTTTTGCTAAACCGATTTATGAAGACTGCTCGAGTGATTTCTATGGTGTGCATTTGTTATGATTTACTAACGAGAAATAAGAAGATTTTGGTAGCGTGACTTCTATGGTGTGCAATCAGATATGGTTTCTTGACCTGAAATAAGAAGATGGGCTCGAGTGATTTGCACGGTATGCATTTGGTTATGGTTTATAAACCAGAAATAAGAAGATTTTTTCGCGTGACTTCTATGGTGTGCACTTAGATATGGTTTATTAAACCGAATTATGAAGGTTTCCTCGAGTGATTCCTATGGTGTGTATTTTGTTATGATTTACTGACGAGAAATAAGAAGATTTTGGTACTGTGACTTCTATGATGTGCATTTAGATATGGTTTCTTGACATGAAATAAGAAGATTTGATCGAGTGATTTCTATGGCATGCATTTTGGTTATCGTTTATCAACCAGATATAAGAAAATTTAATCGCGTGACTTCTATGGTGTGCACCTAGATATGGTTTCTTAACCAGAAATAAGAAGAGTTAGCCGCGTGACTTCTATGGTGTGCTCTTAGATATGGTTTGCTAAACCGAATTATGAAGATTCCTCGAGTGATTTCTATAGTGTGCATTTGTTATAATTTACTAACGAGAAATAAGAAGATTTTGGTAGCGTGACTTCTATGGTGTGCAATCAGATATGGTTTCTTGACCTGAAATAAGAAGAGTTAGCCGCGTGACTTCTATGATGTGCACTTAGATATGGTTTCTTAACCAGAAATACGAAGAGTTAGCCGCGTGACTTCTATGGTGTGAACTTAGATATGTTTTGCTAAACCGATTTATGAAGATTCCTCGAGTGATTTCTATGGTGTGCATTTGTTATGATTTACTAACTAGATATAAGAAGATTTTGGTAGCGTGACTTCTATGGTGTGCATTTAGATATGGTTTCTGGGCCTGAAATAAGAAGATAGCTCGAGTGATTAGCATGGTATGCATTTGGTTATGGTTTATCAACCAGAAATAAGAAGATTTAGTCGCGTGACTTCTATGGTGTGCACTTAGATTTGGTTTATTAAACCGAGTTATGAAGGTTTCCTCGAGTGATTTCTATGGTGTGTATTTTGTTATGATTTACTGACGAGAAATAAGAAGATTTTGGTACTGTGACTTCTATGGTGTGCATTTAGATATGGTTTCTTGACATGAAATAAGAAGATTTGATCGAGTGATTTCTATGGTATGCATTTTGGTTATCGTTTATCAACCAGATATAAGAAAATTTAATCGCGTGACTTCTATGGTGTGCACTTAGATATGGTTTCTTAACCAGAAATAAGAAGAGTTAGCCGCGTGACTTCTATGGTGTGCACTTAGATATGGTTTCTTAACCAGAAATAGGAAGAGTTAGCCGCGTGACTTCTATGGTGTGCACTTAGATATGTTTTGCTAAACCGATTTATGAAGATTCCTCGAGTGATTTCTATGGTGTGCATTTGTTATGATTTACTAACGGGATATAAGAAGATTTTGGTAGCGTGACTTCTATGGTGTGCAATCAGATATGGTTTCTTGACCAGAAATAAGAAGATAGGCTCGAGTGATTTGCTTGGTATGCATTTGGTTATGGTTTATAAACCAGAAATAAGAAGATTATGCCGCGTGACTTCTATGGTGTGCACTTAGATATGGTTTATTAAAACCGAATGATCAAGGTTTCCTCGAGTGATTTCTATGGTGTGTATTTTGTTATGATTTACAGACGAGAAATAAGAAGATTTTGGTACTGTGACTTCTATGGTGTGCATTTAGATATGGTTTCTTGACATGAAATAAGAAGATTTACTCGAGTGATTTCTATGGTGTGTATTTTGTTATGATTTACTGACGAGAAATAAGAAGTTTTTGGTAGCGTGACTTCTATGGTGTGCAATCAGATATGGTTTCTTGACCTGAAATAAGAAGATAGGCTCGAGTGGTTTCTATGGTATACATTTTGGTTATCGTTTATCATCCAGATATAAGAAAATTTAATCGCGTGACTTCTATGGTGTGCACTTAGATATGGTTTCTTAACCAGAAATAAGAAGATTTAGCCGCGTGACTTCTATGGTGTGCACTTAGATATTGTTTCTTAACCAGAAATAGGAAGATTTAGCCGCGTGACTTCTATGGTGTGCTCTTAAATATGGTTTGCTCAACCGAATTATGAAGATTCCTCGAGTGATTTCTATGGTGTGCATTTGTTATGATTTATTATCGAGAAATAAGAAGATTTTGGTAGCGTGACTTCTATGGTGTGCAATCAGATATGGTTTCTTGACCTGAAATAAGAAGATAGGCTCGAGTGATTTCTATGGTATGCATTTTGGTTATCGTTTATCAACCAGATATAAGAAAATTTAATCGCGTGACTTCTATGGTGTGCACTTAGATATGGTTTCTTAACCAGAAATAAGAAGAGTTAGCCGCGTGACTTCTATGGTGTGCACTTAGATATGTTTTGCTAAAACGATTTATGAAGATTGCTCGAGTGATTTCTATGGTGTGCATTTGTTATGATTTACTAACGAGAAATAAGAAGATTTTGGTAGCGTGACTTCTATGGTGTGCAATCAGATATGGTTTCTTGACCTGAAATAAGAAGATGGGCTCGAGTGATTTGCACGGTATGCATTTGGTTATGGTTTATAAACCAGAAATAAGAAGATTTTGCCGCGTGACTTCTATGGTGTGCACTTAGATATGGTTTATTAAACCGAATTATGAAGGTTTCCTCGAGTGATTCCTATGGTGTGTATTTTGTTATGATTTACTGACGAGAAATAAGAAGATTTTGGTACTGTGACTTCTATGATGTGCATTTAGATATGGTTTCTTGACATGAAATAAGAAGATTTGATCGAGTGATTTCTATGGCATGCATTTTGGTTATCGTTTATCAACCAGATATAAGAAAATTTAATCGCGTGACTTCTATGGTGTGCACCTAGATATGGTTTCTTAACCAGAAATAAGAAGAGTTAGCCGCGTGACTTCTATGGTGTGCTCTTAGATATGGTTTGCTAAACCGAATTATGAAGATTCCTCGAGTAATTTTCTATAGTGTGCATTTGTTATAATTTACTAACGAGAAATAAGAAGATTTTGGTAGCGTGACTTCTATGGTGTGCAATCAGATATGGTTTCTTGACCTGAAATAAGAAGAGTTAGCCGCGTGACTTCTATGATGTGCACTTAGATATGGTTTCTTAACCAGAAATAAGAAGAGTTAGCCGCGTGACTTCTATGGTGTGCACTTAGATATGGTTTCTTAACCAGAAATAGGAAGAGTTAGCCGCGTGACTTCTATGGTGTGCACTTAGATATGTTTTGCTAAACCGATTTATGAAGATTCCTCGAGTGATTTCTATGGTGTGCAATCAGATATGGTTTCTTGACCAGAAATAAGAAGATAGGCTCGAGTGATTTGCATGGTATGCATTTGGTTATGGTTTATAAACCAGAAATAAGAAGATTTTGCCGCGTGACTTCTATGGTGTGCACTTAGATATGGTTTATTAAAACCGAATGATCAAGGTTTCCTCGAGTGATTTCTATGGTGTGTATTTTGTTATGATTTACAGACGAGAAATAAGAAGATTTTGGTACTGTGACTTCTATGGTGTGCATTTAGATATGGTTTCTTGACATGAAATAGGAAGATTTACTCGAGTGATTTCTATGGTGTGTATTTTGTTATGATTTACTGACGAGAAATAAGAAGATTTTGGTAGCGTGATTTCTTTGGTGTGCAATCAGATATGGTTTCTTGACCTGAAATAAGAAGATAGGCTCGAGTGGTTCCTATGGTATACATTTTGGTTATCGTTTATCAACCAGATATAAGAAAATTTAATCGCGTGACTTCTATGGTGTGCACTTAGATATGGTTTCTTAACCAGAAATAAGAAGATTTAGCCGCGTGACTTCTATGGTGTGCACTTAGATATGGTTTCTTAACCAGAAATAGGAAGATTTAGCCGCGTGACTTCTATGGTGTGCTCTTAAATATGGTTTGCTCAACCGAATTATGAAGATTCCTCGAGTGATTTCTATGGTGTGCATTTGTTATGATTTATTATCGAGAAATAAGAAGATTTTGGTAGCGTGACTTCTATGGTGTGCAATCAGATATGGTTTCTTGACCTGAAATAAGAAGATAGGCTCGAGTGATTTCTATGGTATGCATTTTGGTTATCATTTATCAACCAGATATAAGAAAATTTAATCGCGTGACTTTTATGGTGTACACTTAGATATGGTTTCTTAACCAGAAATAAGAAGAGTTAGCCGCGTGACTTCTATGGTGTGCTCTTAAATATGGTTTGCTCAACCGAATTATGAAGATTCCTCGAGTGATTTCTATGGTGTGCATTTGTTACGATTTACTAACGAGAAATAAGAAGATTTTGGTAGCGTGACTTCTATGGTGTGCAATCAGATATGGTTTCTTGATCTGAAATAAGAAGATAGGCTCGAGTGATTTCTATGGTATGCATTTTGGTTATCGTTTATCAACCAGATATAAGAAAATTTAATCGCGTGACTTCTATGGTGTGCACCTAGATATGGTTTCTTAACCAGAAATAAGAAGAGTTAGCCGCGTGACTTCTACGGTGTGCTCTTAGATATGGTTTGCTAAACCGAATTATAAAGATTCCTCGAGTGATTTCTATGGTGTGCATTTGTTATGATTTACTAACGAGAAATAAGAAGATTTTGGTAGCGTGACTTCTATGGTGTGCAATCAGATATGGTTTCTTGACCTGAAATAAGAAGAGTTAGCCGCGTGACTTCTATGATGTGCACTTAGATATGGTTTCTTAACCAGAAATAAGAAGAGTTAGCCGCGTGACTTCTATGGTGTGCACTTAGATATGTTTTGCTAAACCGATTTATGAACATTCCTCGAGTGATTTCTATGGTGTGCATTTGTTATGATTTACTAACTAGATATAAGAAGATTTTGGTAGCGTGACTTCTATGGTGTGCATTTAGATATGGTTTCTGTGCCTGAAATAAGAAGATAGCTCGAGTGATTAGCATGGTATGCATTTGGTTATGGTTTATCAACCAGAAATAAGAAGATTTAGTCGCGTGACTTCTATGGTGTGCACTTAGATTTGGTTTATTAAACCGAGTTATGAAGGTTTCCTCGAGTGATTTCTATGGTGTGTATTTTGTTATGATTTACTGACGAGAAATAAGAAGATTTTGGTACTGTGACTTCTATGGTGTGCATTTAGATATGGTTTCTTGACATGAAATAAGAAGATTTGATCGAGTGATTTCTATGGTATGCATTTTGGTTATCGTTTATCAACCAGATATAAGAAAATTTAATCGCGTGACTTCTATGGTGTGCACTTAGATATGGTTTCTTAACCAGAAATAAGAAGAGTTAGCCGCGTGACTTCTATGGTGTGCACTTAGATATGGTTTCTTAACCAGAAATAGGAAGAGTTAGCCGCGTGACTTCTATGGTGTGCACTTAGATATGTTTTGCTAAACCGATTTATGAAGATTCCTCGAGTGATTTCTATAGTGTGCATTTGTTATGATTTACTAACGAGATATAAGAAGATTTTGGTAGCGTGACTTCTATGGTGTGCAATCAGATATGGTTTCTTGGCCAGAAATAAGAAGATAGGCTCGAGTGATTTGCATGGTATGCATTTGGTTATGGTTTATAAACCAGAAATAAGAAGATTTTGCCGCGTGACTTCTATGGTGTGCACTTAGATATGGTTTATTAAAACCGATTGATGAAGGTTTCCTCGAATGATTTCTATGGTGTGTATTATGTTATGATTAACAGACGAGAAATAAGAAGATTTTGATAGCGTGACTTCTATGGTGTGCATTTTGGTTATCGTTTATCAACCAGATATAAGAAAATTTAATCGCGTGACTCCTATGGTGTGCACTTAGATATGGTTTCTTAACCAGAAATAAGAAGAGTTAGCCGCGTGACTTCTATGGTGTGCTCTTAAATATGTTTTGCTGAACCGATTTATGAAGATTATTCGAGTGATTTCTATGGTGTGCATTTGTTATGATTTACTAAAGAGAAATAAGAAGATTTTGGTAGCGTGACTTCTATGGTGTGCAATCAGATATGGTTTCTTGACCTGAAATAAGAAGATGGGCTCGAGTGATTTGCACGGTATGCATTTGGTTATGGTTTATAAACCAGAAATAAGAAGATTTTGTCGCGTGACTTCTATGGTGTGCACTAAGATATGGTTTATTAAACCGAATTATGAAGGTTTCCTCGAGTGATTCCTATGGTGTGTATTTTGTTATGATTTACTGACGAGAAATAAGAAGATTTTGGTAGCGTGACTTCTATGGTGTGCAATCAGATAAGGTTTCTTGACCTGAAATAAGAAGATAGGCTCGAGTGGTTTCTATGGTATACATTTTGGTTATCGTTTATCAACCAGATATAAGAAAATTTAATCGCGTGACTTCTATGGTGTGCACTTAGATATGGTTTCTTAACCAGAAATAAGAAGAGTTAGCCGCGTGACTTCTATGGTGTGCTCTTAAATATGGTTTGCTCAACCGAATTATGAAGATTCCTCGAGTGATTTCTATGGTGTGCATTTGTTACGATTTACTAACGAGAAATAAGAAGATTTTGGTAGCGTGACTTCTATGGTGTGCAATCAGATATGGTTTCTTGACCTGAAATAAGAAGATAGGCTCGAGTGATTTCTATGGTATGCATTTTGGTTATCGTTTATCAACCAGATATAAGAAAATTTAATCGCGTGACTTCTATGGTGTGCACTTAGATATGGTTTCTTAACCAGAAATAAGAAGAGTTAGCCGCGTGACTTCTATGGTGTGCACGTAGATATGTTTTGCTAAAATGATTTATGAAGATTGCTCGAGTGATTTCTATGGTGTGCATTTGTTATGATTTACTAACGAGAAATAAGAAGATTTTGGTAGCGTGACTTCTATGGTGTGCAATCAGATATGGTTTCTTGACCTGAAATAAGAAGATGGGCTCGAGTGATTTGCACGGTATGCATTTGGTTATGGTTTATAAACCAGAAATAAGAAGATTTTGTCGCGTGACTTCTATGGTGTGCACTTAGATATGGTTTATTAAACCGAATTATGAAGGTTTCCTCGAGTGATTCCTATGGTGTGTATTTTGTTATGATTTACTGACGAGAAATAAGAAGATTTTGGTACTGTGACTTCTATGATGTGCATTTAGATATGGTTTCTTGACATGAAATAAGAAGATTTGATCGAGTGATTTCTATGGCATGCATTTTGGTTATCGTTTATCAACCAGATATAAGAAAATTTAATCGCGTGACTTCTATGGTGTGCACCTAGATATGGTTTCTTAACCAGAAATAAGAAGAGTTAGCCGCGTGACTTCTATGGTGCGCTCTTAGATATGGTTTGCTAAACCGAATTATGAAGATTCCTCGAGTGATTTCTATAGTGTGCATTTGTTATAATTTACTAACGAGAAATAAGAAGATTTTGGTAGCGTGACTTCTATGGTGTGCAATCAGATATGGTTTCTTGACCTGAAATAAGAAGAGTTATCCGCGTGACTTCTATGATGTGCACTTAGATATGGTTTCTTAACCAGAAATAAGAAGAGTTAGCCGCGTGACTTCTATGGTGTGCACTTAGATATGGTTTCTTAACCAGAAATAGGAAGAGTTAGCCGCGTGACTTCTATGGTGTGCACTTAGATATGTTTTGCTAAACCGATTTATGAAGATTCCTCGAGTGATTTCTATGGTGTGCATTTGTTATGATTTACTAACGGGATATAAGAAGATTTTGGTAGCGTGACTTCTATGGTGTGCAATCAGATATGGTTTCTTGACCAGAAATAAGAAGATAGGCTCGAGTGATTTGCATGGTATGCATTTGGTTATGGTTTATAAACCAGAAATAAGAAGATTTTGCCGCGTGACTTCTATGGTGTGCACTTAGATATGGTTTATTAAAACCGAATGATCAAGGTTTCCTCGAGTGATTTCTATGGTGTGTATTTTGTTATGATTTACAGACGAGAAATAAGAAGATTTTGGTACTGTGACTTCTATGGTGTGCATTTAGATATGGTTTCTTGACATGAAATAAGAAGATTTACTCGAGTGATTTCTATGGTGTGTATTTTGTTATGATTTACTGACGAGAAATAAGAAGATTTTGGTAGCGTGACTTCTATGGTGTGCAATCAGATATGGTTTCTTGACCTGAAATAAGAAGATAGGCTCGAGTGGTTCCTATGGTATACATTTTGGTTATCGTTTATCAACCAGATATAAGAAAATTTAATCGCGTGACTTCTATGGTGTGCACTTAGATATGGTTTCTTAACCAGAAATAAGAAGATTTAGCCGCGTGACTTCTATGGTGTGCACTTAGATATGGTTTCTTAACCAGAAATAGGAAGATTTAGCCGCGTGACTTCTATGGTGTGCTCTTAAATATGGTTTGCTCAACCGAATTATGAAGATTCCTCGAGTGATTTCTATGGTGTGCATTTGTTATGATTTATTATCGAGAAATAAGAAGATTTTGGTAGCGTGACTTCTATGGTGTGCAATCAGATATGGTTTCTTGACCTGAAATAAGAAGATAGGCTCGAGTGATTTCTATGGTATGCATTTTGGTTATCATTTATCAACCAGATATAAGAAAATTTAATCGCGTGACTTTTATGGTGTACACTTAGATATGGTTTCTTAACCAGAAATAAGAAGAGTTAGCCGCGTGACTTCTATGGTGTGCTCTTAAATATGGTTTGCTCAACCGAATTATGAAGATTCCTCGAGTGATTTCTATGGTGTGCATTTGTTACGATTTACTAACGAGAAATAAGAAGATTTTGGTAGCGTGACTTCTATGGTGTGCAATCAGATATGGTTTCTTGACCTGAAATAAGAAGATAGGCTCGAGTGATTTCTATGGTATGCATTTTGGTTATCGTTTATCAACCAGATATAAGAAAATTTAATCGCGTGACTTCTATGGTGTGCACCTAGATATGGTTTCTTAACCAGAAATAAGAAGAGTTAGCCGCGTGACTTCTACGGTGTGCTCTTAGATATGGTTTGCTAAACCGAATTATGAAGATTCCTCGAGTGATTTCTATGGTGTGCATTTGTTATGATTTACTAACGAGAAATAAGAAGATTTTGGTAGCGTGACTTCTATGGTGTGCAATCAGATATGGTTTCTTGACCTGAAATAAGAAGATAGGCTCAAGTGATTTGCATGGTATGCATTTGGTTATGGTTTATAAACCAGAAATAAGAAGATTTTGCCGCGTGACTTCTATGGTGTGCACTTAGATATGGTTTATTAAAACCGAATTATGAAGGTTTCCTCGAATGATTTCTATGGTGTGTATTATGTTATGATTTACGGACGAGAAATAAGAAGATTTTGATACTGTGACTTCTATGGTGTGCATTTTGGTTATCGTTTATCAACCAGATATAAGAAAATTTAATCGCGTGACTTCTATGGTGTGCACTTAGATATGGTTTCTTAACCAGAAATAAGAAGAGTTAGCCGCGTGACTTCTATGGTGTGCACTTAGATATGTTTTGCTAAACCGATTTATGAAGATTGCTCGAGTGATTTCTATGGTGTGCATTTGTTATGATTTACTAACGAGAAATAAGAAGATTTTGGTAGCGTGACTTCTATGGTGTGCAATCAGATATGGTTTCTTGACCTGAAATAAGAAGATGGGCTCGAGTGATTTGCACGGTATGCATTTGGTTATGGTTTATAAACCAGAAATAAGAAGAGTTAGCCGCGTGACTTCTTTGGTGTGCACTTAGATATGTTTTGCTAAACCGATTTATGAAGATTCCTCGAGTGATTTCTATGGTGTGCATTTGTTATGATTTACTAACTAGATATAAGAAGATTTTGGTAGCGTGACTTCTATGGTGTGCATTTAGATATGGTTTCTGGGCCTGAAATAAGAAGATAGCTCGAGTGATTAGCATGGTATGCATTTGGTTATGGTTTATCAACCAGAAATAAGAAGATTTAGTCGCGTGACTTCTATGGTGTGCACTTAGATTTGGTTTATTAAACCGAGTTATGAAGGTTTCCTCGAGTGATTTCTATGGTGTGTATTTTGTTATGATTTACTGACGAGAAATAAGAAGATTTTTGTACTGTGACTTCTATGGTGTGCATTTAGATATGGTTTCTTGACATGAAATAAGAAGATTTGATCGAGTGATTTCTATGGCATGCATTTTGGTTATCGTTTATCAACCAGATATAAGAAAATTTAATCGCGTGACTTCCATGGTGTGCACCTAGATATGGTTTCTTAACCAGAAATAAGAAGAGTTAGCCGCGTGACTTCTATGGTGTGCTCTTAGATATGGTTTGCTAAACCGAATTATGAAGATTCCTCGAGTGATTTCTATAGTGTGCATTTGTTATAATTTACTAACGAGAAATAAGAAGATTTTGGTAGCGTGACTTCTATGGTGTGCAATCAGATATGGTTTCTTGACCTGAAATAAGAAGAGTTAGCCGCGTGACTTCTATGATGTGCACTTAGATATGGTTTCTTAACCAGAAATAAGAAGAGTTAGCCGCGTGACTTCTATGGTGTGCACTTAGATATGTTTTGCTAAACCGATTTATGAAGATTCCTCGAGTGATTTCTATGGTGTGCATTTGTTATGATTTACTAACTAGATATAAGAAGATTTTGGTAGCGTGACTTCTATGGTGTGCATTTAGATATGGTTTCTGGGCCTGAAATAAGAAGATAGCTCGAGTGATTAGCATGGTATGCATTTGGTTATGGTTTATCAACCAGAAATAAGAAGATTTAGTCGCGTGACTTCTATGGTGTGCACTTAGATTTGGTTTATTAAACCGAGTTATGAAGGTTTCCTCGAGTGATTTCTATGGTGTGTATTTTGTTATGATTTACTGACGAGAAATAAGAAGATTTTGGTACTGTGACTTCTATGGTGTGCATTTAGATATGGTTTCTTGACATGAAATAAGAAGATTTGATCGAGTGATTTCTATGGTATGCATTTTGGTTATCGTTTATCAACCAGATATAAGAAAATTTAATCGCGTGACTTCTATGGTGTGCACTTAGATATGGTTTCTTAACCAGAAATAAGAAGAGTTAGCCGCGTGACTTCTATGGTGTGCACTTAGATATGGTTTCTTAACCAGAAATAGGAAGAGTTAGCCGCGTGACTTCTATGGTGTGCACTTAGATATGTTTTGCTAAACCGATTTATGAAGATTCCTCGAGTGATTTCTATGGTGTGCATTTG
The DNA here is from genome assembly GCA_964023205.1 of Lutraria lutraria. NCBI lineage: Eukaryota > Metazoa > Mollusca > Bivalvia > Venerida > Mactridae > Lutraria > Lutraria lutraria. The sequence continues at coordinate 16,060,763 of OZ026841.1, forward strand.
TTATGATTTACTAACGAGATATAAGAAGATTTTGGTAGCGTGACTTCTATGGTGTGCAATCAGATATGGTTTCTTGACCAGAAATAAGAAGATAGGCTCGAGTGATTTGCATGGTATGCATTTGGTTATGGTTTATAAACCAGAAATAAGAAGATTTTGCCGCGTGACTTCTATGGTGTGCACTTAGATATGGTTTATTAAAACCGATTGATGAAGATTTCCTCGAATGATTTCTATGGTGTGTATTATGTTATGATTTACGGACGAGAAATAAGAAGATTTTGATAGCGTGACTTCTATGGTGTGCATTTTGGTTATCGTTTATCAACCAGATATAAGAAAATTTAATCGCGTGACTCCTATGGTGTGCACTTAGATATGGTTTCTTTACCAGAAATAAGAAGAGTTAGCCGCGTGACTTCTATGGTGCGCTCTTAGATATGTTTTGCTAAACCGATTTATGAAGATTATTCGAGTGATTTCTATGGTGTGCATTTGTTATGATTTACTAACGAGAAATAAGAAGATTTTGGTAGCGTGACTTCTATGGTGTGCAATCAGATATGGTTTCTTGACCTGAAATAAGAAGATGGGCTCGAGTGATTTGCACGGTATGCATTTGGTTATGGTTTATAAACCAGAAATAAGAAGATTTTGTCGCGTGACTTCTATGGTGTGCACTTAGATATGGTTTATTAAACCGAATTATGAAGGTTTCCTCGAGTGATTCCTATGGTGTGTATTTTGTTATGATTTACTGACGAGAAATAAGAAGATTTTGGTACTGTGACTTCTATGATGTGCATTTAGATATGGTTTCTTGACATGAAATAAGAAGATTTGATCGAGTGATTTCTATGGTATGCATTTTGGTTATCGTTTATCAACCAGATATAAGAAAATTTAATCGCTTGACTTCTATGGTGTGCACCTAGATATGGTTTCTTAACCAGAAATAAGAAGAGTTAGCCGCGTGACTTCTATGGTGTGCTCTTAGATATGGTTTGCTAAACCGAATTATGAAGATTCCTCGAGTGATTTCTATAGTGTGCATTTGTTATAATTTACTAACGAGAAATAAGAAGATTTTGGTAGCGTGACTTCTATGGTGTGCAATCAGATATGGTTTCTTGACCTGAAATAAGAAGAGTTAGCCGCGTGACTTCTATGATGTGCACTTAGATATGGTTTCTTAACCAGAAATAAGAAGAGTTAGCCGCGTGACTTCTTTGGTGTGCACTTAGATATGTTTTGCTAAACCGATTTATGAAGATTCCTCGAGTGATTTCTATGGTGTGCATTTGTTATGATTTACTAACTAGATATAAGAAGATTTTGGTAGCGTGACTTCTATGGTGTGCATTTAGATATGGTTTCTGGGCCTGAAATAAGAAGATAGCTCGAGTGATTAGCATGGTATGCATTTGGTTATGGTTTATCAACCAGAAATAAGAAGATTTAGTCGCGTGACTTCTATGGTGTGCACTTAGATTTGGTTTATTAAACCGAGTTATGAAGGTTTCCTCGAGTGATTTCTATGGTGTGTATTTTGTTATGATTTACTGACGAGAAATAAGAAGATTTTTGTACTGTGACTTCTATGGTGTGCATTTAGATATGGTTTCTTGACATGAAATAAGAAGATTTGATCGAGTGATTTCTATGGTATGCATTTTGGTTATCGTTTATCAACCAGATATCAGAAAATTTAATCGCGTGACTTCTATGGTGTGCACTTAGATATGGTTTCTTAACCAGAAATAAGAAGAGTTAGCCGCGTGACTTCTATGGTGTGCACTTAGATATGGTTTCTTAACCAGAAATAGGAAGAGTTAGCCGCGTGACTTCTATGGTGTGCACTTAGATATGTTTTGCTAAACCGATTTATGAAGATTCCTCGAGTGATTTCTATGGTGTGCATTTGTTATGATTTACTAACGAGATATAAGAAGATTTTGGTAGCGTGACTTCTATGGTGTGCATTTAGATATGGTTTCTGGGCCTGAAATAAGAAGATAGCTCGAGTGATTAGCATGGCATGCATTTGGTTATGGTTTATCAACCAGAAATTAGAAGATTTAGTCGCGTGACTTCTATGGTGTGCACTTAGATGTGGTTTATTAACCCGAATTATGAAGGTTTCCTCGTGTGATTTCTATTGTGTGTATTTTGTTATGATTTAATGACGAGAAATAAGAAGATTTTGGTACTGTGACTTCTATGGTGTGCATTTAGATATGGTTTCTTGACATGAAATAAGAAGATTTGATCGAGTGATTTCTATGGTATGCATTTTGGTTATCGTTTATCAACCAGATATAAGAAAATTTTATCGCGTGACTTCCATGGTGTGCACCTAGATATGGTTTCTTGACCTGAAATAAGAAGATAGGCTCGAATGATTTGCATGGTATGCATTTGGTTATGGTTTATCAACCAGAAATAAGAAGATTTAGTCGCGTGACTTCTATGGTGTGCACTTAGATATGGTTTATTAAAACCGAATTATGAAGGTTTCCTCGAGTGATTTCTATGGTGTGTATTTTGTTATGATTTACAGACGAGAAATAAGAAGATTTTGGTACTGTGACTTCTATGGTGTGCATTTAGATATGGTTTCTTGACATGAAATAAGAAGATTTACTCGAGTGATTTCTATGGTGTGTATTTTGTTATGATTTACTGACTAGAAATAAGAAGATTTTGGTAGCATGACTTCTATGGTGTGCAATCAGATATGGTTTCTTGACCTGAAATAAGAAGATAGGCTCGAGTGGTTTCTATGGTATACATTTTGGTTATCGTTTATCAACCAGATATAAGAAAATTTAATCGCGTGACTTCTATGGTGTGCACTTAGATATGGTTTCTTAACCAGAAATAAGAAGATTTAGCCGCGTGACTTCTATGGTGTGCACTTAGATATGGTTTCTTAACCAGAAATAGGAAGATTTAGCCGCGTGACTTCTATGGTGTGCTCTTAAATATGGTTTGCTCAACCGAATTATGAAGATTCCTCGAGTGATTACTATGGTGTGCATTTGTTACGATTTACTAACTAGATATAAGAAGATTTTAGTAACGTGACTTCTATGGTGTGCATTTAGATATGGTTTCTGGGCCTGAAATAAGAAGATAGCTCGAGTGATTAGCATGGTATGCATTTGGTTATGGTTTATCAACCAGAAATAAGAAGATTTAGTCGCGTGACTTCTATGGTGTGCAGTTAGATTTGGTTTATTAAACCGAGTTATGAAGGTTTCCTCGAGTGATTCCTATGGTGTGTATTTTGTTATGATTTACTGACGAGAAATAAGAAGATTTTGGTACTGTGACTTCTATGGTGTGCATTTAGATATGGTTTCTTGACATGAAATAAGAAGATTTGATCGAGTGATTTCTATGGTATGCATTTTGGTTATCGTTTATCAACCAGATATAAGAAAATTTAATCGCGTGACTTCTATGGTGTGCACCTAGATATGGTTTCTTAACCAGAAATAAGAAGAGTTAGCCGCGTGACTTCTACGGTGTGCTCTTAGATATGGTTTGCTAAACCGAATTATGAAGATTCCTCGAGTGATTTCTATGGTGTGCATTTGTTATGATTTACTAACGAGAAATAAGAAGATTTTGGTAGCGTGACTTCTATGGTGTGCAATCAGATATGGTTTCTTGACCTGAAATAAGAAGATAGGCTCAAGTGATTTGCATGGTATGCATTTGGTTATGGTTTATAAATCAGAAATAAGAAGATTTTGCCGCGTGACTTCTATGGTGTGCACTTAGATATGGTTTATTAAAACCGAATTATGAAGGTTTCCTCGAATGATTTCTATGGTGTGTATTATGTTATGATTTACGGACGAGAAATAAGAAGATTTTGATACTGTGACTTCTATGGTGTGCATTTTGGTTATCGTTTATCAACCAGATATAAGAAAATTTAATCGCGTGACTTCTATGGTGTGCACTTAGATATGGTTTCTTAACCAGAAATAAGAAGAGTTAGCCGCGTGACTTCTATGGTGTGCACTTAGATATGTTTTGCTAAACCGATTTATGAAGATTGCTCGAGTGATTTCTATGGTGTGCATTTGTTATGATTTACTAACGAGAAATAAGAAGATTTTGGTAGCGTGACTTCTATGGTGTGCAATCAGATATGGTTTCTTGACCTGAAATAAGAAGATGGGCTCGAGTGATTTGCACGGTATGCATTTGGTTATGGTTTATAAACCAGAAATAAGAAGAGTTAGCCGCGTGACTTCTTTGGTGTGCACTTAGATATGTTTTGCTAAACCGATTTATGAAGATTCCTCGAGTGATTTCTATGGTGTGCATTTGTTATGATTTACTAACTAGATATAAGAAGATTTTGGTAGCGTGACTTCTATGGTGTGCATTTAGATATGGTTTCTGGGCCTGAAATAAGAAGATAGCTCGAGTGATTAGCATGGTATGCATTTGGTTATGGTTTATCAACCAGAAATAAGAAGATTTAGTCGCGTGACTTCTATGGTGTGCCCTTAGATTTGGTTTATTAAACCGAGTTATGAAGGTTTCCTCGAGTGATTTCTATGGTGTGTATTTTGTTATGATTTACTGACGAGAAATAAGAAGATTTTTGTACTGTGACTTCTATGGTGTGCATTTAGATATGGTTTCTTGACATGAAATAAGAAGATTTGATCGAGTGATTTCTATGGCATGCATTTTGGTTATCGTTTATCAACCAGATATAAGAAAATTTAATCGCGTGACTTCCATGGTGTGCACCTAGATATGGTTTCTTAACCAGAAATAAGAAGAGTTAGCCGCGTGACTTCTATGGTGTGCTCTTAGATATGGTTTGCTAAACCGAATTATGAAGATTCCTCGAGTGATTTCTATAGTGTGCATTTGTTATAATTTACTAACGAGAAATAAGAAGATTTTGGTAGCGTGACTTCTATGGTGTGCAATCAGATATGGTTTCTTGACCTGAAATAAGAAGAGTTAGCCGCGTGACTTCTATGATGTGCACTTAGATATGGTTTCTTAACCAGAAATAAGAAGAGTTAGCCGCGTGACTTCTATGGTGTGCACTTAGATATGTTTTGCTAAACCGATTTATGAAGATTCCTCGAGTGATTTCTATGGTGTGCATTTGTTATGATTTACTAACTAGATATAAGAAGATTTTGGTAGCGTGACTTCTATGGTGTGCATTTAGATATGGTTTCTGGGCCTGAAATAAGAAGATAGCTCGAGTGATTAGCATGGTATGCATTTGGTTATGGTTTATCAACCAGAAATAAGAAGATTTAGTCGCGTGACTTCTATGGTGTGCACTTAGATTTGGTTTATTAAACCGAGTTATGAAGGTTTCCTCGAGTGATTTCTATGGTGTGTATTTTGTTATGATTTACTGACGAGAAATAAGAAGATTTTGGTACTGTGACTTCTATGGTGTGCATTTAGATATGGTTTCTTGACATGAAATAAGAAGATTTGATCGAGTGATTTCTATGGTATGCATTTTGGTTATCGTTTATCAACCAGATATAAGAAAATTTAATCGCGTGACTTCTATGGTGTGCACTTAGATATGGTTTCTTAACCAGAAATAAGAAGAGTTAGCCGCGTGACTTCTATGGTGTGCACTTAGATATGGTTTCTTAACCAGAAATAGGAAGAGTTAGCCGCGTGACTTCTATGGTGTGCACTTAGATATGTTTTGCTAAACCGATTTATGAAGATTCCTCGAGTGATTTCTATGGTGTGCATTTGTTATGATTTACTAACGAGATATAAGAAGATTTTGGTAGCGTGACTTCTATGGTGTGCAATCAGATATGGTTTCTTGACCAGAAATAAGAAGATAGGCTCGAGTGATTTGCATGGTATGCATTTGGTTATGGTTTATAAACCAGAAATAAGAAGATTTTGCCGCGTGACTTCTATGGTGTGCACTTAGATATGGTTTATTAAAACCGATTGATGAAGATTTCCTAGAATGATTTCTATGGTGTGTATTATGTTATGATTTACGGACGAGAAATAAGAAGATTTTGATAGCGTGACTTCTATGGTGTGCATTTTGGTTATCGTTTATCAACCAGATATAAGAAAATTTAATCGCGTGACTCCTATGGTGTGCACTTAGATATGGTTTCTTTACCAGAAATAAGAAGAGTTAGCCGCGTGACTTCTATGGTGCGCTCTTAGATATGTTTTGCTAAACCGATTTATGAAGATTATTCGAGTGATTTCTATGGTGTGCATTTGTTATGATTTACTAACGAGAAATAAGAAGATTTTGGTAGCGTGACTTCTATGGTGTGCAATCAGATATGGTTTCTTGACCTGAAATAAGAAGATGGGCTCGAGTGATTTGCACGGTATGCATTTGGTTATGGTTTATAAACCAGAAATAAGAAGATTTTGTCGCGTGACTTCTATGGTGTGCACTTAGATATGGTTTATTAAACCGAATTATGAAGGTTTCCTCGAGTGATTCCTATGGTGTGTATTTTGTTATGATTTACTGACGAGAAATAAGAAGATTTTGGTACTGTGACTTCTATGATGTGCATTTAGATATGGTTTCTTGACATGAAATAAGAAGATTTGATCGAGTGATTTCTATGGTATGCATTTTGGTTATCGTTTATCAACCAGATATAAGAAAATTTAATCGCTTGACTTCTATGGTGTGCACCTAGATATGGTTTCTTAACCAGAAATAAGAAGAGTTAGCCGCGTGACTTCTATGGTGTGCTCTTAGATATGGTTTGCTAAACCGAATTATGAAGATTCCTCGAGTGATTTCTATAGTGTGCATTTGTTATAATTTACTAACGAGAAATAAGAAGATTTTGGTAGCGTGACTTCTATGGTGTGCAATCAGATATGGTTTCTTGACCTGAAATAAGAAGAGTTAGCCGCGTGACTTCTATGATGTGCACTTAGATATGGTTTCTTAACCAGAAATAAGAAGAGTTAGCCGCGTGACTTCTTTGGTGTGCACTTAGATATGTTTTGCTAAACCGATTTATGAAGATTCCTCGAGTGATTTCTATGGTGTGCATTTGTTATGATTTACTAACTAGATATAAGAAGATTTTGGTAGCGTGACTTCTATGGTGTGCATTTAGATATGGTTTCTGGGCCTGAAATAAGAAGATAGCTCGAGTGATTAGCATGGTATGCATTTGGTTATGGTTTATCAACCAGAAATAAGAAGATTTAGTCGCGTGACTTCTATGGTGTGCACTTAGATTTGGTTTATTAAACCGAGTTATGAAGGTTTCCTCGAGTGATTTCTATGGTGTGTATTTTGTTATGATTTACTGACGAGAAATAAGAAGATTTTTGTACTGTGACTTCTATGGTGTGCATTTAGATATGGTTTCTTGACATGAAATAAGAAGATTTGATCGAGTGATTTCTATGGTATGCATTTTGGTTATCGTTTATCAACCAGATATCAGAAAATTTAATCGCGTGACTTCTATGGTGTGCACTTAGATATGGTTTCTTAACCAGAAATAAGAAGAGTTAGCCGCGTGACTTCTATGGTGTGCACTTAGATATGGTTTCTTAACCAGAAATAGGAAGAGTTAGCCGCGTGACTTCTATGGTGTGCACTTAGATATGTTTTGCTAAACCGATTTATGAAGATTCCTCGAGTGATTTCTATGGTGTGCATTTGTTATGATTTACTAACGAGATATAAGAAGATTTTGGTAGCGTGACTTCTATGGTGTGCATTTAGATATGGTTTCTGGGCCTGAAATAAGAAGATAGCTCGAGTGATTAGCATGGCATGCATTTGGTTATGGTTTATCAACCAGAAATTAGAAGATTTAGTCGCGTGACTTCTATGGTGTGCACTTAGATGTGGTTTATTAACCCGAATTATGAAGGTTTCCTCGTGTGATTTCTATTGTGTGTATTTTGTTATGATTTAATGACGAGAAATAAGAAGATTTTGGTACTGTGACTTCTATGGTGTGCATTTAGATATGGTTTCTTGACATGAAATAAGAAGATTTGATCGAGTGATTTCTATGGTATGCATTTTGGTTATCGTTTATCAACCAGATATAAGAAAATTTTATCGCGTGACTTCCATGGTGTGCACCTAGATATGGTTTCTTGACCTGAAATAAGAAGATAGGCTCGAATGATTTGCATGGTATGCATTTGGTTATGGTTTATCAACCAGAAATAAGAAGATTTAGTCGCGTGACTTCTATGGTGTGCACTTAGATATGGTTTATTAAAACCGAATTATGAAGGTTTCCTCGAGTGATTTCTATGGTGTGTATTTTGTTATGATTTACAGACGAGAAATAAGAAGATTTTGGTACTGTGACTTCTATGGTGTGCATTTAGATATGGTTTCTTGACATGAAATAAGAAGATTTACTCGAGTGATTTCTATGGTGTGTATTTTGTTATGATTTACTGACGAGAAATAAGAAGATTTTGGTAGCATGACTTCTATGGTGTGCAATCAGATATGGTTTCTTGACCTGAAATAAGAAGATAGGCTCGAGTGGTTTCTATGGTATACATTTTGGTTATCGTTTATCAACCAGATATAAGAAAATTTAATCGCGTGACTTCTATGGTGTGCACTTAGATATGGTTTCTTAACCAGAAATAAGAAGATTTAGCCGCGTGACTTCTATGGTGTGCACTTAGATATGGTTTCTTAACCAGAAATAGGAAGATTTAGCCGCGTGACTTCTATGGTGTGCTCTTAAATATGGTTTGCTCAACCGAATTATGAAGATTCCTCGAGTGATTACTATGGTGTGCATTTGTTACGATTTACTAACTAGATATAAGAAGATTTTGGTAACGTGACTTCTATGGTGTGCATTTAGATATGGTTTCTGGGCCTGAAATAAGAAGATAGCTCGAGTGATTAGCATGGTATGCATTTGGTTATGGTTTATCAACCAGAAATAAGAAGATTTAGTCGCGTGACTTCTATGGTGTGCAGTTAGATTTGGTTTATTAAACCGAGTTATGAAGGTTTCCTCGAGTGATTCCTATGGTGTGTATTTTGTTATGATTTACTGACGAGAAATAAGAAGATTTTGGTACTGTGACTTCTATGGTGTGCATTTAGATATGGTTTCTTGACATGAAATAAGAAGATTTGATCGAGTGATTTCTATGGTATGCATTTTGGTTATCGTTTATCAACCAGATATAAGAAAATTTAATCGCGTGACTTCTATGGTGTGCACTTATATATGGTTTCTTAACCAGAAATAAGAAGAGTTAGCCGCGTGACTTCTATGGTGTGCACTTAGATATGGTTTCTTAACCAGAAATAGGAAGAGTTAGCCGCGTGACTTCTATGGTGTGCACTTAGATATGTTTTGCTAAACCGATTTATGAAGATTCCTCGAGTGATTTCTATGGTGTGCATTTGTTATGATTTACTAACGAGATATAAGAAGATTTTGGTAGCGTGACTTCTATGGTGTGCATTTAGATATGGTTTCTGGGCCTGAAATAAGAAGATAGCTCGAGTGATTAGCATGGCATGCATTTGGTTATGGTTTATCAACCAGAAATTAGAAGATTTTGTCGCGTGACTTCTATGGTGTGCACTTAGATGTGGTTTATTAACCCGAATTATGAAGGTTTCCTCGTGTGATTTCTATTGTGTGTATTTTGTTATGATTTAATGACGAGAAATAAGAAGATTTTGGTACTGTGACTTCTATGGTGTGCATTTAGATATGGTTTCTTGACATGAAATAAGAAGATTTGATCGAGTGATTTCTATGGTATGCATTTTGGTTATCGTTTATCAACCAGATATAAGAAAATTTTATCGCGTGACTTCCATGGTGTGCACCTAGATATGGTTTCTTGACCTGAAATAAGAAGATAGGCTCGAATGATTTGCATGGTATGCATTTGGTTATGGTTTATCAACCAGAAATAAGAAGATTTAGTCGCGTGACTTCTATGGTGTGCACTTAGATATGGTTTATTAAAACCGAATTATGAAGGTTTCCTCGAGTGATTTCTATGGTGTGTATTTTGTTATGATTTACAGACGAGAAATAAGAAGATTTTGGTACTGTGACTTCTATGGTGTGCATTTAGATATGGTTTCTTGACATGAAATAAGAAGATTTACTCGAGTGATTTCTATGGTGTGTATTTTGTTATGATTTACGGACGAGAAATAAGAAGATTTTGGTAGCATGACTTCTATGGTGTGCAATCAGATATCGTTTCTTGACCTGAAATAAGAAGATAGGCTCGAGTGGTTTCTATGGTATACATTTTGGTTATCGTTTATCAACCAGATATAAGAAAATTTAATCGCGTGACTTCTATGGTGTGCACTTAGATATGGTTTCTTAACCAGAAATAAGAAGATTTAGCCGCGTGACTTCTATGGTGTGCACTTAGATATGGTTTCTTAACCAGAAATAGGAAGATTTAGCCGCGTGACTTCTATGGTGTGCTTTTAAATATGGTTTGCTCAACCGAATTATGAAGATTCCTCGAGTGATTTCTATGGTGTGCATTTGTTATGATTTATATTCGAGAAATAAGAAGATTTTGGTAGCGTGACTTCTATGGTGTGCAATCAGATATGGTTTCTTGACCTGAAATAAGAAGATAGGCTCGAGTGATTTCTATGGTATGCATTTTGGTTATCGTTTATCAACCAGATATAAGAAAATTTAATCGCGTGACTTCAATGGTGTGCACTTAGATATGGTTTCTTAACCAGAAATAAGAAGAGTTAGCCGCGTGACTTCTATGGTGTGCTCTTAAATATGGTTTGCTCAACCGAATTATGAAGATTCCTCGAGTGATTTCTATGGTGTGCATTTGTTACGATTTACTAACGAGAAATAAGAAGATTTTGGTAGCGTGACTTCTATGGTGTGCAATCAGATATGGTTTCTTGACCTGAAATAAGAAGATAGGCTCGAGTGATTTGCATGGTATGCATTTGGTTATGGTTTATAAACCAGAAATAAGAAGATTTTGTCGCGTGACTTCTATGGTGTGCACTTAGATATGGTTTATTAAAACCGAATTATGAAGGTTTCCTCGAGTGATTTCTATGGTGTGTATTATGTTATGATTTACGGACGAGAAATAAGAAGATTTTGATACTGTGACTTCTATGGTGTGCATTTTGGTTATCGTTTATCAACCAGATATAAGAAAATTTATCGCGTGACTTCTATGGTGTGCACTTAGATATGGTTTCTTAACCAGAAATAAGAAGAGTTAGCCGCGTGACTTCTATGGTGTGCACTTAGATATGGTTTCTTAACCAGAAATAAGAAGAGTTATACGCGTGACTTCTATGGTGTGCACTTAGATATGTTTTGCTAAACCGATTTATGAAGATTCCTCGAGTGATTTCTATGGTGTGCATTTGTTATGATTTACTAACGAGAAATAAGAAGATTTTGGTAGCGTGACTTCTATGGTGTGCAATCAGATATGGTTTCTTGACCTGAAATAAGAAGATAGGCTCGATTGATTTGCACGGTATGTATTTGGTTATGGTTTATAAACCAGAAATAAGAAGATTTTGTCGCGTGACTTCTATGGTGTGCACTTAGATATGGTTTATTAAACCGAATTATGAAGGTTTCCTCGAGTGATTCCTATGGTGTGTATTTTGTTATGATTTACTGACGAGAAATAAGAAGATTTTGGTTCTGTGACTTCTATGATGTGCATTTAGATATGGTTTCTTGACATGAAATAAGAAGATTTGATCGAGTGATTTCTATGGTATGCATTTTGGTTATCGTTTATCAACCAGATATAAGAAAATTTAATCGCGTGACTTCTATGGTGTGCACCTAGATATGGTTTCTTAACCAGAAATAAGAAGAGTTAGCCGCGTGACTTCTATGGTGTGCTCTTAGATATGGTTTGCTAAACCGAATTATGAAGATTCCTCGAGTGATTTCTATGGTGTGCATTTGTTATGATTTACTAACGAGAAATAAGAAGATTTTGGTAGCGTGACTTCTATGGTGTGCACTTAGATATGGTTTATTAAAACCGAATTATGAAGGTTTCCTCGAGTGATTTCTATGGTGTGTATTATGTTATGATTTACGGACGAGATTAAGAAGATTTTGATACTGTGACTTCTATGGTGTGCATTTTGGTTATCGTTTATCAACCAGATATAAGAAAATTTAATCGCGTGACTTCTATGGTGTGCACTTAGATATGGTTTCTTAACCAGAAATAAGAAGAGTAAGCCGCGTGACTTCTATGGTGTGCACTTAGATATGGTTTCTTAACCAGAAATAAGAAGAGTTAGCCGCGTGACTTCTATGGTGTGCACTTAGATATGGTTTGCTAAACCGATTTATGAAGATTCCTCGAGCGATTTCTATGGTGTGCATTTGTTATGATTTACTAACGAGAAATAAGAAGATTTTGGTAGCGTGACTTCTATGGTGTGCAATCAGATATGGTTTCTTGACCTGAACTAAGAAGATAGGCTCGATTGATTTGCACGGTATGCATTTGGTTATGGTTTATAAACCAGAAATAAGAAGATTTTGTCGCGTGACTTCTATTGTGTGCACTTAGATATGGTTTATTAAACCGAATTATGAAGGTTTCCTCGAGTGATTCCTATGGTGTGTATTTTGTTATGATTTACTGACGAGAAATAAGAAGATTTTGGTACTGTGACTTCTATGATGTGCATTTAGATATGGTTTCTTGACATGAAATAAGAAGATTTGATCGAGTGATTTCTATGGTATGCATTTTGGTTATCGTTTATCAACCAGATATCAGAAAATTTAATCGCGTGACTTCTATGGTGTGCACCTAGATATGGTTTCTTTACCAGAAATAAGAAGAGTTAGCCGCGTGACTTCTATGGTGTGCTCTTAGATATGGTTTGCTAAACCGAATTATGAAGATTCCTCGAGTGATTTCTATGGTGTGCATTTGTTATGATTTACTAACGAGAAATAAGAAGATTTTGGTAGCGTGACTTCTATGGTGTGCAATCAGATATGGTTTCTTGACCTGAAATAAGAAGATGGGCTCGAGTGATTTGCACGGTATGCATTTGGTTATGGTTTATAAACCAGAAATAAGAAGATTTTGGTAGCGTGACTTCTATGGTGTGCAATCAGATATGGTTTCTTGACCTGAAATAAAAAGATGGGCTCGAGTGATTTGCACGGCATGCATTTGGTTATGGTTTATAAACCAGAAATACGAAGATTTTGTGGCGTGACTTCTATGGTGTGCACTTAGATATGGTTTATTAAACCGAATTATGAAGGTTTCCTCGAGTGATTTCTATGGTGTGTATTTTGTTATGATTTACTGACGAGAAATAAGAAGATTTTGGTACTGTGACTTCTATGGTGTGCATTAAGATATGGTTTCTTGACATGAAATAAGAAGATTTGATCGAGTGATTTCTATGGTATGCATTTTGGTTATCGTTTGCCAACCAGATATAAGAAAATGTAATCGCGTGACTTCTATGGTGTGCACTTAGATATGGTTTCTTAACCAGAAATAAGAAGAGTTAGCCGCGTGACTTCTATCGTGTGCACTTAGATATGGTTTGCTAAACCGATTTATGAAGATTCCTCGTGTGATTTCTATGGTGTGCATTTGTTATGATTTACTAAAGAGATATAAGAAGATTTTGGTAGCGTGACTACTATGGTGTCCAATTAGATATGGTTTCTTGACCTGAAATAAGAAGATAGGCTCGAGTGATTGCATGGTATGCATTTGGTTATGGTTTATAAACCAGAAATAAGAAGATTTTGTCGCGTGACTTCTATGGTGTGCACTTAGATATGGTTTATTAAAACCGAATTATGAAGGTTTCCTCGAGTGATTTCTATGGTGTGTATTATGTTATGATTTACGGACGAGAAATAAGAAGATTTTGATACTGTGACTTCTATGGTGTGCATTTTGGTTATCGTTTATCAACCAGATATAAGAAAATTTAATCGCGTAACTTCTATGGTGTGCACTTAGATATGGTTTCTTAACCAGAAATAAGAAGAGTTAGCCGCGTGACTTCTATGGTGTGCACTTAGATATGTTTTGCTAAACCGAATTATGAAGATTGCTCGAGTGATTTCTATGGTGTGCATTTGTTATGATTTACTAACGAGAAATAAGAAGATTTTGGTAGCGTGACTTCTATGGTGTGCAATCAGATATGGTTTCTTGACCTGAAATAAGAAGATGGGCTCGAGTGATTTGCACGGTATGCATTTGGTTATGGTTTATAAACCAGAAATACGAAGATTTTGTGGCGTGACTTCTATGGTGTGCACTTAGATATGGTTTATTAAACCGAATTATGAAGGTTTCCTCGAGTGATTCCTATGGTGTGTATTTTGTTATGATTTACTGACGAGAAATAAGAAGATTTTGGTACTGTGACTTCTATGATGTGCATTTAGATATGGTTTCTTGACATGAAATAAGAAGATTTGATCGAGTGATTTCTATGGTATGCATTTTGGTTATCGTTTATCAACCAGATATAAGAAAATTTAATCGCGTGACTTCTATGGTGTGCACTTAGATATGGTTTCTTAACCAGAAATAAGAAGAGTTAGCCGCGTGACTTCTATGGTGTTCTCTTAGATATGGTTTGCTAAACCGAATTATGAAGATTCCTCGAGTGATTTCTAGAGTGTGCATTTGTTATAATTTACTAACGAGAAATAAGAAGATTTTGGTAGCGTGACTTCTATGGTGTGCAATCAGATATGGTTTCTTGACCTGAAATAAGAAGAGTTAGCCGCGTGACTTCTATGATGTGCACTTAGATATGGTTTCTTAACCAGAAATAAGAAGAGTTAGCCGCGTGACTTCTATGGTGTGCACTTAGATATGTTTTACTAAACCGATTTATGAAGATTCCTCGAGTGATTTCTATGGTGTGCATTTGTTATGATTTACTAACTAGATATAAGATTTTGGTAGCGTGACTTCTATGGTGTGCATTTAGATATGGTTTCTGGGCCTGAAATAAGAAGATAGCTCGTGTGATTAGCATGGTATGCATTTGGTTATGGTTTATCAACCAGAAATAAGAAGATTTAGTCGCGTGACTTCTATGGTGTGCACTTAGATTTGGTTTATTAAACCGAGTTATGATAGTTTCCTCGAGTGATTTCTATGGTGTGTATTTTGTTATGATTTACTGACGAGAAATAAGAAGATTTTGGTACTGTGACTTCTATGGTGTGCATTTAGATATGGTTTCTTGACATGAAATAAGATGATTTGATCGAGTGATTTCTATGGTATGCATTTTGGTTATCGTTTATCAACCAGATATAAGAAAATTTAATCGCGTGACTTCTATGGTGTGCACTTAGATATGGTTTCTTAACCAGAAATAAGAAGATTTTGGTAGCGTGACTTCTATGGTGTGCAATCAGATATGGTTTCTTGACCTGAAATAAGAAGAGTTAGCCGCGTGACTTCTATGATGTGCACTTAGATATGGTTTCTTAACCAGAAATAAGAAGAGTTAGCCGCGTGACTTCTATGGTGTGCACTTAGATATGTTTTACTAAACCGATTTATGAAGATTCCTCGAGTGATTTCTATGGTGTGCATTTGTTATGATTTACTAACTAGATATAAGAAGATTTTGGTAGCGTGACTTCTATGGTGTGCATTTAGATATGGTTTCTGGGCCTGAAATAAGAAGATAGCTCGAGTGATTAGCATGGTATGCATTTGGTTATCGTTTATCAACCAGAAATAAGAAGATTTAGTCGCGTGACTTCTATGGTGTGCACTTAGATTTGGTTTATTAAACCGAGTTATGAAGGTTTCCTCGAGTGATTTCTATGGTGTGTATTTTGTTATGATTTACTGACGAGAAATAAGAAGATTTTGGTACTGTGACTTCTATGGTGTGCATTTAGATATGGTTTCTTGACATGAAATAAGAAGATTTGATCGAGTGATTTCTATGGTATGCATTTTGATTATCGTTTATCAACCAGATATAAGAAAATTTAATCGCGTGACTTCTATGGTGTGCACTTAGATATGGTTTCTTAACCAGAAATAAGAAGAGTTAGCCGCGTGATTTCTATGGTGTGCACTTAGATATGGTTTCTTAACCAGAAATAGGAAGAGTTAGCCGCGTGACTTCTATGGTGTGCGCTTAGATATGTTTTGCTAAACCGATTTATGAAGATTCCTCGAGTGATTTCTATGGTGTGCATTTGTTATGATTTACTAACGAGATATAAGAAGATTTTGGTAGCGTGACTTCTATGGTGTGCATTTAGATATGGTTTCTGGGCCTGAAATAAGAAGATAGCTCGAGTGATTAGCATGGCATGCATTTGGTTATGGTTAATCAACCAGAAATTAGAAGATTTAGTCGCGTGACTTCTATGGTGTGCACTTAGATGTGGTGTATTAACCCGAATTATGAAGGTTTCCTCGAGTGATTTCTATTGTGTGTATTTTGTTATGATTTAATGACGAGAAATAAGAAGATTTTGGTACTGTGACTTCTATGGTGTGCATTTAGATATGGTTTCTTGACATGAAATAAGAAGATTTGATCGAGTGATTTCTATGGTATACATTATGGTTATCGTTTATCAACCAGATATAAGAAAATTTAATCGCGTGACTTCTATGGTGTGCACTTAGATATGGTTTCTTAACCAGAAATAAGAAGATTTAGCCGCGTGACTTCTATGGTGTGCACTTAGATATGGTTTCTTAACCAGAAATAGGAAGATTTAGCCGCGTGACATCTATGGTGTGCTCTTAAGTGTGGTTTGCTCAACCGAATTATGAAGATTCCTCGAGTGATTTCTATGGTGTGCATTTGTTACGATTTACTAACGAGAAATAAGAAGATTTTGGTAGCGTGACTTCTATGGTGTGCAATCAGATATGGTTTCTTGACCTGAAATAAGAAGATAGGCTCGAGTGATTTCTATGGTATGCATTTTGGTTATCGTTTATCAACCAGATATAAGAAAATTTAATCGCGTGACTTCTATGGTGTGCACCAAGATATGGTTTCTTAACCAGAAATAAGAAGAGTTAGCCGCGTGACTTCTATGGTGTGCTCTTAGATATGGTATGCTAAACCGAATTATGAAGATTCCTCGAGTGATTTCTATGGTGTGCATTTGTTATGATTTACTAACGAGAAATAAGAAGATTTTGGTAGCGTGACTTCTATGGTGTGCAATCAGATATGGTTTCTTGACCTGAAATAAGAAGATAGGCTCGAGTGATTTGCATGGTATGCATTTGGTTATGGTTTATGAACCAGAAATAAGAAGATTTTGCCGCGTGACTTCTATGGTGTGCACTTAGATATGGTTTATTAAAACCGAATTATGAAGGTTTCCTCGAATGATTTCTATGGTGTGTATTATGTTATGATTTACTGACGAGAAATAAGAAGATTTTGATACTGTGACTTCTATGGTGTGCATTTTGGTTATCGTTTATCAACCAGATATAAGAAAATTTAATCGCGTGACTTCTATGGTGTGCACTTAGATATGGTTTCTTAACCAGAAATAAGAAGAGTTAGCCGCGTGACTTCTATGGTGTGCACTTAGAAATGTTTTGCTAAACCGAATTATGAAGATTGCTCGAGTGATTTCTATGGTGTGCATTTGTTATGATTTACTAACGAGAAATAAGAAGATTTTGGTAGCGTGACTTCTATGGTGTGCAATCAGATATGGTTTCTTGACCTGAAATAAGAAGATGGGCTCGAGTGATTTGCACGGTATGCATTTTGTTATCGTTTATCAACCAGATATAAGAAAATTTAATCGCGTGACTTCTATGGTGTGCACTTAGATATGGTTTATTAAACCGAATTATGAAGGTTTCCTCGAGTGATTTCTATTGTGTGCATTGTGTTATGATTTACTGACGAGAAATAAGAAGATTTTGGTACTGTGACTTCTATGATGTGCATTTAGATATGGTTTCTTGACATGAAATGAGAAGATTTGATCGAGTGATTTTTATGGTATGCATTTTGGTTATCGTTTATCAACCAGATATAAGAAAATTTAATCGCGTGACTTCTATGGTGTGCACTTAGATATGGTTTGTGAAACCGAATTATGAAGGTTTCCTCGAGTGATTTCTATGGTGTGTATTATGTTATGATTTACGGACGAGAAATAAGAAGATTTTGGTACTGTGACTTCTATGATGTGCATTTAGATATGGTTTCTTGACATGAAATAAGAAGATTTGATCGAGTGATTTCTATGGTATGCATTTTGGTTATCGTTTATCAACCAGATATAAGAAAATTTAATCGCGTGACTTCTATGGTGTGCACCTAGATATGGTTTCTAAACCAGAAATAAGAAGAGTTAGCCGCGTGACTTCTATGGTGTGCTCTGAGATATGGTTTGCTAAACCGAATTATGAAGATTCCTCGAGTGATTTCTATGGTGTGCATTTGTTATGATTTACTAACGAGAAATAAGAAGATTTTGGTAGCGTGACTTCTATGGTGTACAATCAGATATGGTTTCTTGACCTGAAATAAGAAGATAGGCTCGAGTGATTTGCATGGTATGCATTTGGTTATAGTTTATAAACCAGAAATAAGAAGATTTTGTCGCGTGACTTCTATGGTGTGCACTTAGATATGGTTTATTAAAACCGAATTATGAAGGTTTCCTCGAGTGATTTCTATGGTGTGTATTATGTTATGATTTACGGACGAGAATTAAGAAGATTTTGATACTGTGACTTCTATGGTGTGCATTTTGGTTATCGTTTATCAACCAGATATAAGAAAATTTAATCGCGTGACTTCTATGGTGTGCACTTAGATATGGTTTCTTAACCAGAAATAAGAAGAGTTAGCCGCGTGACTTCTATGGTGTGCACTTAGATATGGTTTCTTAACCAGAAATAAGAAGAGTTATCCGCGTGACTTCTATGGTGTGCACTTAGATATGTTTTGCTAAACCGATTTATGAAGATTCCTCGTGTGATTTCTATGGTGTGCATTTGTTATGATTTACTAACGAGAAATAAGAAGATTTTGGTAGCGTGACTTCTATGGTGTGCAATCAGATATGGTTTCTTGACCTGAAATAAGAAGATAGGCTCGATTGATTTGCACGGTATGCATTTGGTTATGGTTTATAAACCAGAAATAAGAAGATTTTGTCGCGTGACTTCTATGGTGTGCACTTAGATATGGTTTATTAAACCGAATTATGAAGGTTTCCTCGAGTGATTCCTATGGTGTGTATTTTGTTATGATTTAATGACGAGAAATAAGAAGATTTTGGTACTGTGACTTCTATGATGTGCATTTAGATATGGTTTCTTGACATGAAATAAGAAGATTTGATCGAGTGATTTCTATGGTATGCATTTTGGTTATCGTTTATCAACCAGATATAAGAAAATTTAATCGCGTGACTTCTATGGTGTGCACCTAGATATGGTTTCTTAACCAGAAATAAGAAGAGTTAGCCGCGTGACTTCTATGGTGTGCTCTTAGATATGGTTTGCTAAACCGAATTATGAAGATTCCTCGAGTGATTTCTATGGTATGCATTTGTTATGATTTCCTAACGAGAAATAAGAAGATTTTGGTAGCGTGACTTCTATGGTGTGCAATCAGATATGGTTTCTTGACCTGAAATAAGAAGATAGGCTCTAGTGATTTGCATGGTATGCATTTGGTTATGGTTTATAAACCAGAAATAATAAGATTTTGTCGCGTGACTTCTATGGTGTGCACTTAGATATGGTTTATTAAACCGAATTATGAAGGTTTCCTCGAGTGATTTCTATTGTGTGTATTTTGTTATGATTTACTGACGAGAAATAAGAAGATTTTGGTACTGTGACTTCTATGGTGTGCATTTAGATATGGTTTCTTGACATGAAATAAGAAGATTTGATCGAGTGATTTCTATGGTATGCATTTTGGTTATCGTTTGCCAACCAGATATAAGAAAATGTAATCGCGTGACTTCTATGGTGTGCACTTAGATATGGTTTCTTAACCAGAAATAAGAAGAGTTAGCCGCGTGTCTTCTATCGTGTGCACTTAGATATGGTTTGCTAAACCGATTTATGAAGATTCCTCGTGTGATTTCTATGGTGTGCATTTGTTATGATTTACTAAAGAGATATAAGAAGATTTTGGTAGCGTGACTACTATGGTGTCCAATTAGATATGGTTTCTTGACCTGAAATAAGAAGATAGGCTCGAGTGATTGCATGGTATGCATTTGGTTATGGTTTATAAACCAGAAATAAGAAGATTTTGTCGCGTGACTTCTATGGTGTGCACTTAGATATGGTTTATTAAAACCGAATTATGAAGGTTTCCTCGAGTGATTTCTATGGTGTGTATTATGTTATGATTTACGGACGAGAAATAAGAAGATTTTGATACTGTGACTTCTATGGTGTGCATTTTGGTTATCGTTTATCAACCAGATATAAGAAAAGTTAATCGCGTGACTTCTATGGTGTGCACTTAGATATGGTTTCTTAACCAGAAATAAGAAGAGTTAGCCGCGTGACTTCTATGGTGTGCACTTAGATATGGTTTCTTAACCAGAAATAAGAAGAGTTAGCCGCGTGACTTCTATGGTGTGCACTTAGATATGTTTTGCTAAACCGATTTATGAAGATTCCTCGAGTGATTTCTATGGTGTGCATTTGTTATGATTTACTAACGAGAAATAAGAAGATTTTGGTAGCGTGACTTCTATGGTGTGCAATCAGATATGGTTTCTTGACCTGAAATAAGAAGATAGGCTCGAGTGATTTGCATGGTATGCATTTAGTTATGGTTTATAAACCAGAAATAAGAAGATTTTGTCGCGTGACTTCTATGGTGTGCACTTAGATATGGTTTATTAAACCGAATTATGAAGGTTTCCTCGAGTGATTTCTATTGTGTGTTTTTTGTTATGATTTACTGACGAGAAATAAGAAGATTTTGGTACTGTGACTTCTATGGTGTGCATTTAGATATGGTTTCTTGACATGAAATGAGAAGATTTGATCGAGTGATTTCTATGGTATGCATTTTGGTTATCGTTTGCCAACCAGATATAAGAAAATTTAATCGCGTGACTTCTATGGTGTTGACTTAGATATGGTTTGTGAAACCGAATTATGAAGATTCCTCGTGTGATTTCTATGGTGTGCATTTGTTATGATTTACTAACGAGAAATAAGAAGATTTTGGTAGCGTGACTTCTATGGTGTGCATTCAGATATGGTTTCTTGACCTGACATAAGAAGAGTTAGCCGCGTGACTTCTATGATGTGCACTTAGATATGGTTTCTTAACCAGAAATAAGAAGAGTTAGCCGCGTGACTTCTATGGTGTGCACTTAGATATGTTTTGCTAAACCGATTTATGAAGATCCCTCGAGTGATTTCTATGGTGTGCATTTGTTATGATTTACTAACGAGATATAAGAAGATTTTGGTAGCTTGACTTCTATGGTGTGCATTTAGATATGGTTTCTGGGCCTGAAATAAGAAGATAGCTCGAGTGATTAGCATGGCATGCATTTGGTTATGGTTTATCAACCAGAAATAAGAAGATTTAGTCGCGTGACTTCTATGGTGTGCACTTAGATTTGGTTTATTAAACCGAATTATGAAGGTTTCCTCGAGTGATTTCTATGTTGTGTATTTTATTATGATTTACTGACGAGAAATAAGAAGATTTTGGTACTGTGACTTCTATGGTGTACATTTAGATATGGTTTCTTGACATGAAATAAGAAGATTTGATCGAGTGATTTCTATGGTATGCATTTTGGTTATCGTTTGCCAACCAGATATAAGAAAATGTAATCGCGTGACTTCTATGGTGTGCACTTAGATATGGTTTCTTAACCAGAAATAAGAAGAGTTAGCCGCGTGACTTCTATGGTGTGCACTTAGACATGGTTTGCTAAACCGATTTATGAAGATTCCTCGAGTGATTTCTATGGTGTGCATTTGTTATGATTTACTAAAGAGATATAAGAAGATTTTGGTAGCGTGACTTCTATGGTGTGCAATTAGATATGGTTTCTTGACCTGAAATAAGAAGATAGGCTCGAGTGATTTGCATGGTATGCATTTAGTTATGGTTTATAAACCAGAAATAAGAAGATTTTGTCGCGTGACTTCTATGGTGTGCACTTAGATATGGTTTATTAAACCGAATAATGAAGGTTTCCTCGAGTGATTTCTATTGTGTGTATTTTGTTATGATTTACTGACGAGAAATAAGAAAATTTTGATACTGTGACTTCTATGGTGTGCATTTAGATATGGTTTCTTGACATGAAATGAGAAGATTTGATCGAGTGATTTCTATGGTATGCATTTTGGTTATCGTTTGCCAACCAGATATAAGAAAATTTAATCGCGTGACTTCTATGGTGTGCACTTAGATATGGTTTGTGAAACCGAATTATGAAGATTCCTCGTGTGATTTCTATGGTGTGCATTTGTTATGATTTACTAACGAGAAATAAGAAGATTTTGGTACTGTGACTTCTATGGTGTGCATTCAGATATGGTTTCTTGACCTGACATAAGAAGAGTTAGCCGCGTGACTTCTATGATGTGCACTTAGATATGGTTTCTTAACCAGAAATAGGAAGAGTTAGCCGCGTGACTTCTATGGTGTGCACTTAGATATGTTTTGCTAAACCGATTTATGAAGATCCCTCGAGTGATTTCTATGGTGTGCATTTGTTATGATTTACTAACGAGATATAAGAAGATTTTGGTAGCGTGACTTCTATGGTGTGCATTTAGATATGGTTTCTGGGCCTGAAATAAGAAGATAGCTCGAGTGATTAGCATGGTATGCATTTGGTTATGGTTTATCAACCAGAAATAAGAAGATTTAGTCGCGTGACTTCTATGGTGTGCACTTAGATTTGGTTTATTAAACCGAGTTATGAAGGTTTCCTCGAGTGATTTCTATTGTGTGTAATTTGTTATGATTTACTGACGAGAAATAAGAAGATTTTGATACTGTGACTTCTATGGTGTGCATTTTGGTTATCGTTTATCAACCAGATATAAGAAAAGTTAATCGCGTGACTTCTATGGTGTGCACTTAGATATGGTTTCTTAACCAGAAATAAGAAGAGTTAGCCGCGTGACTTCTATGGTGTGCACTTAGATATGGTTTCTTAACCAGAAATAAGAAGAGTTAGCCGCGTGACTTCTATGGTGTGCACTTAGATATGTTTTGCTAAACCGATTTATGAAGATTCCTCGAGTGATTTCTATGGTGTGCATTTGTTATGATTTACTAACGAGAAATAAGAAGATTTTGGTAGCGTGACTTCTATGGTGTGCAATCAGATATGGTTTCTTGACCTGAAATAAGAAGATAGGCTCGAGTGATTTGCATGGTATGCATTTAGTTATGGTTTATAAACCAGAAATAAGAAGATTTTGTCGCGTGACTTCTATGGTGTGCACTTAGATATGGTTTATTAAACCGAATTATGAAGGTTTCCTCGAGTGATCTCTATTGTGTGTATTTTGTTATGATTTACTGACGAGAAATAAGAAGATTTTGGTACTGTGACTTCTATGGTGTGCATTTAGATATGGTTTCTTGACATGAAATGAGAAGATTTGATCGAGTGATTTCTATGGTATGCATTTTGGTTATCGTTTGCCAACCAGATATAAGAAAATTTAATCGCGTGACTTCTATGGTGTTGACTTAGATATGGTTTGTGAAACCGAATTATGAAGATTCCTCGTTTGATTTCTATGGTGTGCATTTGTTATGATTTACTTACGAGAAATAAGAAGATTTTGGTAGCGTGACTTCTATGGTGTGCATTCAGATATGGTTTCTTGACCTGACATAAGAAGAGTTAGCCGCGTGACTTCTATGATGTGCACTTAGATATGGTTTCTTAACCAGAAATAAGAAGAGTTAGCCGCGTGACTTCTATGGTGTGCACTTAGATATGTTTTGCTAAACCGATTTATGAAGATCCCTCGAGTGATTTCTATGGTGTGCATTTGTTATGATTTACTAACGAGATATAAGAAGATTTTGGTAGCTTGACTTCTATGGTGTGCATTTAGATATGGTTTCTGGGCCTGAAATAAGAAGATAGCTCGAGTGATTAGCATGGCATGCATTTGGTTATGGTTTATCAACCAGAAATAAGAAGATTTAGTCGCGTGACTTCTATGGTGTGCACTTAGATTTGGTTTATTAAACCGAATTATGAAGGTTTCCTCGAGTGATTTCTATGTTGTGTATTTTGTTATGATTTACTGACGAGAAATAAGAAGATTTTGGTACTGTGACTTCTATGGTGTGCATTTAGATATGGTTTCTTGACATGAAATAAGAAGATTTGATCGAGTGATTTCTATGGTATGCATTTTGGTTATCGTTTATCAACCAGATATAAGAAAATTTAATCGCGTGACTTCTATGGTGTGCACCTAGATATGGTTTCTTAACCAGAAATAAGAAGAGTTAGCCGCGTGACTTCTATGGTGTGCTCTTAGATATGGTTTGCTAAACCGAATTATGAAGATTCCTCGAGTGATTTCTATGGTATGCATTTGTTATGATTTACTAACGAGAAATAAGAAGATTTTGGTAGCGTGACTTCTATGGTGTGCAATCAGATATGGTTTCTTGACCTGAAATAAGAAGATAGGCTCTAGTGATATGCATGGTATGCATTTGGTTATGGTTTATAAACCAGAAATAATAAGATTTTGTCGCGTGACTTCTATGGTGTGCACTTAGATATGGTTTATTAAACCGAATTATGAAGGTTTCCTCGAGTGATTTCTATTGTGTGTATTTTGTTATGATTTACTGACGAGAAATAAGAATATTTTGGTACTGTGACTTCTATGGTGTGCATTTAGATATGGTTTCTTGACATGAAATGAGAAGATTTGATCGAGTGATTTCTATGGTATGCATTTTGGTTATCGTTTGCCAACCAGATATAAGAAAATTTAATCGCGTGACTTCTATGGTGTGCACTTAGATATGGTTTTTGAAACCGAATTATGAAGATTCCTCGTGTGATTTCTATGGTGTGCATTTGTAATGATTTACTAACGAGAAATAAGAAGATTTTGGTAGCGTGACTTCTATGGTGTGCATTCAGATATGGTATCTTGACCTGAAATAAGAAGAGTTAGCCGCGTGACTTCTATGATGTGCACTTAGATATGGTTTCTTAACCAGAAATAAGAAGAGTTAGCCGCGTGACTTCTATGGTGTGCACTTAGATATGTTTTGCTAAACCGATTTATGAAGATTCCTCGAGTGATTTCTATGGTGTGCATTTGTTATGATTTACTAACTAGATATAAGAAGATTTTGGTAGCGTGACTTCTATGGTGTGCATTTAGATATGGTTTCTGGGCCTGAAATAAGAAGATAGCTCGAGTGATTAGCATGGTATGCATTTGGTTATGGTTTATCAACCAGAAATAAGAAGATTTAGTCGCGTGACTTCTATGGTGTGCACTTAGATTTGGTTTATTAAACCGAGTTATGAAGGTTTCCTCGAGTGATTTCTATGGTGTGTATTTTGTTATGATTTACTGACGAGAAATAAGAAGATTTTGGTACTGTGACTTCTATGGTGTGCATTTAGATATGGTTTCTTGACATGAAATAAGAAGATTTGATCGAGTGATTTCTATGGTATGCATTTTGGTTATCGTTTGCCAACCAGATATAAGAAAATGTAATCGCGTGACTTCTATGGTGTGCACTTAGATATGGTTTCTTAACCAGAAATAAGAAGAGTTAGCCGCGTGACTTCTATCGTGTGCACTTAGATATGGTTTGCTAAACCGATTTATGAAGATTCCTCGTGTGATTTCTGTGGTGTGCATTTGTTATGATTTACTAAAGAGATATAAGAAGATTTTGGTAGCGTGACTACTATGGTGTCCAATTAGATATGGTTTCTTGACCTGAAATAAGAAGATAGGCTCGAGTGATTGCATGGTATGCATTTGGTTATGGTTTATAAACCAGAAATAAGAAGATTTTGTCGCGTGACTTCTATGGTGTGCACTTAGATATGGTTTATTAAAACCGAATTATGAAGGTTTCCTCGAGTGATTTCTATGGTGTGTATTATGTTATGATTTACGGACGAGAAATAAGAAGATTTTGATACTGTGACTTCTATGGTGTGCATTTTGGTTATCGTTTATCAACCAGATATAAGAAAAGTTAATCGCGTGACTTCTATGGTGTGCACTTAGATATGGTTTCTTAACCAGAAATAAGAAGAGTTAGCCGCGTGACTTCTATGGTGTGCACTTAGATATGGTTTCTTAACCAGAAATAAGAAGAGTTAGCCGCGTGACTTCTATGGTGTGCACTTAGATATGTTTTGCTAAACCGATTTATGAAGATTCCTCGAGTGATTTCTATGGTGTGCATTTGTTATGATTTACTAACGAGAAATAAGAAGATTTTGGTAGCGTGACTTCTATGGTGTGCAATCAGATATGGTTTCTTGACCTGAAATAAGAAGATAGGCTCGAGTGATTTGCATGGTATGCATTTAGTTATGGTTTATAAACCAGAAATAAGAAGATTTTGTCGCGTGACTTCTATGGTGTGCACTTAGATATGGTTTATTAAACCGAATTATGAAGGTTTCCTCGAGTGATTTCTATTGTGTGTTTTTTGTTATGATTTACTGACGAGAAATAAGAAGATTTTGGTACTGTGACTTCTATGGTGTGCATTTAGATATGGTTTCTTGACATGAAATGAGAAGATTTGATCGAGTGATTTCTATGGTATGCATTTTGGTTATCGTTTGCCAACCAGATATAAGAAAATTTAATCGCGTGACTTCTATGGTGTTGACTTAGATATGGTTTGTGAAACCGAATTATGAAGATTCCTCGTGTGATTTCTATGGTGTGCATTTGTTATGATTTACTAACGAGAAATAAGAAGATTTTGGTAGCGTGACTTCTATGGTGTGCATTCAGATATGGTTTCTTGACCTGACATAAGAAGAGTTAGCCGCGTGACTTCTATGATGTGCACTTAGATATGGTTTCTTAACCAGAAATAAGAAGAGTTAGCCGCGTGACTTCTATGGTGTGCACTTAGATATGTTTTGCTAAACCGATTTATGAAGATCCCTCGAGTGATTTCTATGGTGTGCATTTGTTATGATTTACTAACGAGATATAAGAAGATTTTGGTAGCTTGACTTCTATGGTGTGCATTTAGATATGGTTTCTGGGCCTGAAATAAGAAGATAGCTCGAGTGATTAGCATGGCATGCATTTGGTTATGGTTTATCAACCAGAAATAAGAAGATTTAGTCGCGTGACTTCTATGGTGTGCACTTAGATTTGGTTTATTAAACCGAATTATGAAGGTTTCCTCGAGTGATTTCTATGTTGTGTATTTTGTTATGATTTACTGACGAGAAATAAGAAGATTTTGGTACTGTGACTTCTATGGTGTGCATTTAGATATGGTTTCTTGACATGAAATAAGAAGATTTGATCGAGTGATTTCTATGGTATGCATTTTGGTTATCGTTTATCAACCAGATATAAGAAAATTTAATCGCGTGACTTCTATGGTGTGCACCTAGATATGGTTTCTTAACCAGAAATAAGAAGAGTTAGCCGCGTGACTTCTATGGTGTGCTCTTAGATATGGTTTGCTAAACCGAATTATGAAGATTCCTCGAGTGATTTCTATGGTATGCATTTGTTATGATTTACTAACGAGAAATAAGAAGATTTTGGTAGCGTGACTTCTATGGTGTGCAATCAGATATGGTTTCTTGACCTGAAATAAGAAGATAGGCTCTAGTGATATGCATGGTATGCATTTGGTTATGGTTTATAAACCAGAAATAATAAGATTTTGTCGCGTGACTTCTATGGTGTGCACTTAGATATGGTTTATTAAACCGAATTATGAAGGTTTCCTCGAGTGATTTCTATTGTGTGTATTTTGTTATGATTTACTGACGAGAAATAAGAATATTTTGGTACTGTGACTTCTATGGTGTGCATTTAGATATGGTTTCTTGACATGAAATGAGAAGATTTGATCGAGTGATTTCTATGGTATGCATTTTGGTTATCGTTTGCCAACCAGATATAAGAAAATTTAATCGCGTGACTTCTATGGTGTGCACTTAGATATGGTTTGTGAAACCGAATTATGAAGATTCCTCGTGTGATTTCTATGGTGTGCATTTGTAATGATTTACTAACGAGAAATAAGAAGATTTTGGTAGCGTGACTTCTATGGTGTGCATTCAGATATGGTATCTTGACCTGAAATAAGAAGAGTTAGCCGCGTGACTTCTATGATGTGCACTTAGATATGGTTTCTTAACCAGAAATAAGAAGAGTTAGCCGCGTGACTTCTATGGTGTGCACTTAGATATGTTTTGCTAAACCGATTTATGAAGATTCCTCGAGTGATTTCTATGGTGTGCATTTGTTATGATTTACTAACTAGATATAAGAAGATTTTGGTAGCGTGACTTCTATGGTGTGCATTTAGATATGGTTTCTGGGCCTGAAATAAGAAGATAGCTCGAGTGATTAGCATGGTATGCATTTGGTTATGGTTTATCAACCAGAAATAAGAAGATTTAGTCGCGTGACTTCTATGGTGTGCACTTAGATTTGGTTTATTAAACCGAGTTATGAAGGTTTCCTCGAGTGATTTCTATGGTGTGTATTTTGTTATGATTTACGGACGAGAAATAAGAAGATTTTGGTACTGTGACTTCTATGGTGTGCATTTAGATATGGTTTCTTGACATGAAATAAGAAGATTTGATCGAGTGATTTCTATGGTATGCATTTTGGTTATCGTTTGCCAACCAGATATAAGAAAATGTAATCGCGTGACTTCTATGGTGTGCACTTAGATATGGTTTCTTAACCAGAAATAAGAAGAGTTAGCCGCGTGACTTCTATCGTGTGCACTTAGATATGGTTTGCTAAACCGATTTATGAAGATTCCTCGTGTGATTTCTGTGGTGTGCATTTGTTATGATTTACTAAAGAGATATAAGAAGATTTTGGTAGCGTGACTACTATGGTGTCCAATTAGATATGGTTTCTTGACCTGAAATAAGAAGATAGGCTCGAGTGATTGCATGGTATGCATTTGGTTATGGTTTATAAACCAGAAATAAGAAGATTTTGTCGCGTGACTTCTATGGTGTGCACTTAGATATGGTTTATTAAAACCGAATTATGAAGGTTTCCTCGAGTGATTTCTATGGTGTGTATTATGTTATGATTTACGGACGAGAAATAAGAAGATTTTGATACTGTGACTTCTATGGTGTGCATTTTGGTTATCGTTTATCAACCAGATATAAGAAAAGTTAATCGCGTGACTTCTATGGTGTGCACTTAGATATGGTTTCTTAACCAGAAATAAGAAGAGTTAGCCGCGTGACTTCTATGGTGTGCACTTAGATATGGTTTCTTAACCAGAAATAAGAAGAGTTAGCCGCGTGACTTCTATGGTGTGCACTTAGATATGTTTTGCTAAACCGATTTATGAAGATTCCTCGAGTGATTTCTATGGTGTGCATTTGTTATGATTTACTAACGAGAAATAAGAAGATTTTGGTAGCGTGACTTCTATGGTGTGCAATCAGATATGGTTTCTTGACCTGAAATAAGAAGATAGGCTCGAGTGATTTGCATGGTATGCATTTAGTTATGGTTTATAAACCAGAAATAAGAAGATTTTGTCGCGTGACTTCTATGGTGTGCACTTAGATATGGTTTATTAAACCGAATTATGAAGGTTTCCTCGAGTGATTTCTATTGTGTGTTTTTTGTTATGATTTACTGACGAGAAATAAGAAGATTTTGGTACTGTGACTTCTATGGTGTGCATTTAGATATGGTTTCTTGACATGAAATGAGAAGATTTGATCGAGTGATTTCTATGGTATGCATTTTGGTTATCGTTTGCCAACCAGATATAAGAAAATTTAATCGCGTGACTTCTATGGTGTTGACTTAGATATGGTTTGTGAAACCGAATTATGAAGATTCCTCGTGTGATTTCTATGGTGTGCATTTGTTATGATTTACTAACGAGAAATAAGAAGATTTTGGTAGCGTGACTTCTATGGTGTGCATTCAGATATGGTTTCTTGACCTGACATAAGAAGAGTTAGCCGCGTGACTTCTATGATGTGCACTTAGATATGGTTTCTTAACCAGAAATAAGAAGAGTTAGCCGCGTGACTTCTATGGTGTGCACTTAGATATGTTTTGCTAAACCGATTTATGAAGATCCCTCGAGTGATTTCTATGGTGTGCATTTGTTATGATTTACTAACGAGATATAAGAAGATTTTGGTAGCTTGACTTCTATGGTGTGCATTTAGATATGGTTTCTGGGCCTGAAATAAGAAGATAGCTCGAGTGATTAGCATGGCATGCATTTGGTTATGGTTTATCAACCAGAAATAAGAAGATTTAGTCGCGTGACTTCTATGGTGTGCACTTAGATTTGGTTTATTAAACCGAATTATGAAGGTTTCCTCGAGTGATTTCTATGTTGTGTATTTTATTATGATTTACTGACGAGAAATAAGAAGATTTTGGTACTGTGACTTCTATGGTGTGCATTTAGATATGGTTTCTTGACATGAAATAAGAAGATTTGATCGAGTGATTTCTATGGTATGCATTTTGGTTATCGTTTGCCAACCAGATATAAGAAAATGTAATCGCGTGACTTCTATGGTGTGCACTTAGATATGGTTTCTTAACCAGAAATAAGAAGAGTTAGCCGCGTGACTTCTATGGTGTGCACTTAGACATGGTTTGCTAAACCGATTTATGAAGATTCCTCGAGTGATTTCTATGGTGTGCATTTGTTATGATTTACAAAAGAGATATAAGAAGATTTTGGTAGCGTGACTTCTATGATGTGCATTTAGATATGGTTTCTTGACATGAAATGAGAAGATTTGATCGAGTGATTTCTATGGTATGCATTTTGGTTATCGTTTATCAACCAGATATAAGAAAATTTAATCGCGTGACTTCTATGGTGTGCACTTAGATATGGTTTGTGAAACCGAATTATGAAGGTTTCCTCGAGTGATTTCTATGGTGTGTATTATGTTATGATTTACGGACGAGAAATAAGAAGATTTTGGTACTGTGACTTCTATGATGTGCATTTAGATATGGTTTCTTGACATGAAATAAGAAGATTTGATCGAGTGATTTCTATGGTATGCATTTTGGTTATCGTTTATCAACCAGATATAAGAAAATTTAATCGCGTGACTTCTATGGTGTGCACCTAGATATGGTTTCTAAACCAGAAATAAGAAGAGTTAGCCGCGTGACTTCTATGGTGTGCTCTGAGATATGGTTTGCTAAACCGAATTATGAAGATTCCTCGAGTGATTTCTATGGTGTGCATTTGTTATGATTTACTAACGAGAAATAAGAAGATTTTGGTAGCGTGACTTCTATGGTGTACAATCAGATATGGTTTCTTGACCTGAAATAAGAAGATAGGCTCGAGTGATTTGCATGGTATGCATTTGGTTATAGTTTATAAACCAGAAATAAGAAGATTTTGTCGCGTGACTTCTATGGTGTGCACTTAGATATGGTTTATTAAAACCGAATTATGAAGGTTTCCTCGAGTGATTTCTATGGTGTGTATTATGTTATGATTTACGGACGAGAATTAAGAAGATTTTGATACTGTGACTTCTATGGTGTGCATTTTGGTTATCGTTTATCAACCAGATATAAGAAAATTTAATCGCGTGACTTCTATGGTGTGCACTTAGATATGGTTTCTTAACCAGAAATAAGAAGAGTTAGCCGCGTGACTTCTATGGTGTGCACTTAGATATGGTTTCTTAACCAGAAATAAGAAGAGTTATCCGCGTGACTTCTATGGTGTGCACTTAGATATGTTTTGCTAAACCGATTTATGAAGATTCCTCGTGTGATTTCTATGGTGTGCATTTGTTATGATTTACTAACGAGAAATAAGAAGATTTTGGTAGCGTGACTTCTATGGTGTGCAATCAGATATGGTTTCTTGACCTGAAATAAGAAGATAGGCTCGATTGATTTGCACGGTATGCATTTGGTTATGGTTTATAAACCAGAAATAAGAAGATTTTGTCGCGTGACTTCTATGGTGTGCACTTAGATATGGTTTATTAAACCGAATTATGAAGGTTTCCTCGAGTGATTCCTATGGTGTGTATTTTGTTATGATTTAATGACGAGAAATAAGAAGATTTTGGTACTGTGACTTCTATGATGTGCATTTAGATATGGTTTCTTGACATGAAATAAGAAGATTTGATCGAGTGATTTCCAATTAGATATGGTTTCTTGACCTGAAATAAGAAGATAGGCTCGAGTGATTGCATGGTATGCATTTGGTTATGGTTTATAAACCAGAAATAAGAAGATTTTGTCGCGTGACTTCTATGGTGTGCACTTAGATATGGTTTATTAAAACCGAATTATGAAGGTTTCCTCGAGTGATTTCTATGGTGTGTATTATGTTATGATTTACGGACGAGAAATAAGAAGATTTTGATACTGTGACTTCTATGGTGTGCATTTTGGTTATCGTTTATCAACCAGATATAAGAAAAGTTAATCGCGTGACTTCTATGGTGTGCACTTAGATATGGTTTCTTAACCAGAAATAAGAAGAGTTAGCCGCGTGACTTCTATGGTGTGCACTTAGATATGGTTTCTCAACCAGAAATAAGAAGAGTTAGCCGCGTGACTTCTATGGTGTGCACTTAGATATGTTTTGCTAAACCGATTTATGAAGATTCCTCGAGTGATTTCTATGGTGTGCATTTGTTATGATTTACTAACGAGAAATAAGAAGATTTTGGTAGCGTGACTTCTATGGTGTGCAATCTGATATGGTTTCTTGACCTGAAATAAGAAGATTCCTCGAGTGATTTCTATGGTGTGCATTTGTTATGATTTACTAACGAGAAATAAGAAGATTTTGTCGCGTGACTTCTATGGTGTGCACTTAGATATGGTTTATTAAACCGAATTATGAAGGTTTCCTCGAGTGATTTCTATTGTGTGTATTTTGTTATGATTTACTGACGAGAAATAAGAAGATTTTGGTACTGTGACTTCTATGGTGTGCATTTAGATATGGTTTCTTGACATGAAATGAGAAGATTTGATCGAGTGATTTCTATGGTATGCATTTTGGTTATCGTTTGCCAACCAGATATAAGAAAATTTAATCGCGTGACTTCTATGGTGTTGACTTAGATATGGTTTGTGAAACCGAATTATGAAGATTCCTCGTGTGATTTCTATGGTATGCATTTGTTATGATTTACTAACGAGAAATAAGAAGATTTTGGTAGCGTGACTTCTATGGTGTGCATTCAGATATGGTTTCTTGACCTGACATAAGAAGAGTTAGCCGCGTGACTTCTATGATGTGCACTTAGATATGGTTTCTTAACCAGAAATAGGAAGAGTTAGCCGCGTGACTTCTATGGTGTGCACTTAGATATGTTTTGCTAAACCGATTTATGAAGATCCCTCGAGTGATTTCTATGGTGTGCATTTGTTATGATTTACTAACGAGATATAAGAAGATTTTGGTAGCGTGACTTCTATGGTATGCATTTAGATATGGTTTCTGGGCCTGAAATAAGAAGATAGCTCGAGTGATTAGCATGGTATGCATTTGGTTATGGTTTATCAACCAGAAATAAGAAGATTTAGTCGCGTGACTTCTATGGTGTGCACTTAGATTTGGTTTATTAAACCGAGTTATGAAGGTTTCCTCGAGTGATTTCTATGGTGTGTATTTTGTTATGATTTACTGACGAGAAATAAGAAGATTTTGGTACTGTGACTTCTATGGTGTGCATTTAGATATGGTTTCTTGACATGAAATAAGAAGATTTGATCGAGTGATTTCTATGGTATGCATTTTGGTTATCGTTTGCCAACTAGATATAAGAAAATATAATCGCGTGACTTCTATGGTGTGCACTTAGATATGGTTTCTTAACCAGAAATAAGAAGAGTTAGCCGCGTGACTTCTATGGTGTGCACTTAGATATGTTTTGCTAAACCGATTTATGAAGATTCCTCGTGTGATTTCTATGGTGTGCATTTGTTATGATTTACTAAAGAGATATAAGAAGATTTTGGTAGCGTGACTTCTATGGTGTCCAATTAGATATGGTTTCTTGACCTGAAATAAGAAGATAGGCTCGAGTGATTGCATGGTATGCATTTGGTTATGGTTTATAAACCAGAAATAAGAAGATTTTGTCGTGTGACTTCTATGGTGTGCACTTAGATATGGTTTATTAAAACCGAATTATGAAGGTTTCCTCGAGTGATTTCTATGGTGTGTATTATGTTATGATTTACGGACGAGATTAAGAAGATTTTGATACTGTGACTTCTATGGTGCGCATTTTGGTTATCGTTTATCAACCAGATATAAGAAAATTTAATCGCGTGACTTCTATGGTGTGCACTTAGATATGGTTTCTTAACCAGAAATAAGAAGAGTAAGCCGCGTGACTTCTATGGTGTGCACTTAGATATGGTTTCTTAACCAGAAATAAGAAGAGTTAGCCGCGTGACTTCTATGGTGTGCACTTAGATATGGTTTGCTAAACCGATTTATGAAGATTCTTCGAGCGATTTCTATGGTGTGCATTTGTTATGATTTACTAACGAGAAATAAGAAGATTTTGGTAGCGTGACTTCTATGGTGTGCAATCAGATATGGTTTCTTGACCTGAACTAAGAAGATAGGCTCGATTGATTTGCACGGTATGCATTTGGTTATGGTTTATAAACCAGAAATAAGAAGATTTTGTCGCGTGACTTCTATTGTGTGCACTTAGATATGGTTTATTAAACCGAATTATGAAGGTTTCCTCGAGTGATTCCTATGGTGTGTATTTTGTTATGATTTACTGACGAGAAATAAGAAGATTTTGGTACTGTGACTTCTATGATGTGCATTTAGATATGGTTTCTTGACATGAAATAAGAAGATTTGATCGAGTGATTTCTATGGTATGCATTTTGGTTATCGTTTATCAACCAGATATAAGAAAATTTAATCGCGTGACTTCTATGGTGTGCACCTAGATATGGTTTCTTAACCAGAAATAAGAAGAGTTAGCCGCGTGACTTCTATGGTGTGCTCTTAGATATGGTTTGCTAAACCGATTTATGAAGATTCCTCGTGTGATTTCTATGGTGTGCATTTGTTATGATTTACTAAAGAGATATAAGAAGATTTTGGTAGCGTGACTACTATGGTGTCCAATTAGATATGGTTTCTTGACCTGAAATAAGAAGATAGGCTCGAGTGATTGCATGGTATGCATTTGGTTATGGTTTATAAACCAGAAATAAGAAGATTTTGTCGCGTGACTTCTATGGTGTGCACTTAGATATGGTTTATTAAAACCGAATTATGAAGGTTTCCTCGAGTGATTTCTATGGTGTGTATTATGTTATGATTTACGGACGAGAAATAAGAAGATTTTGATACTGTGACTTCTATGGTGTGCATTTTGGTTATCGTTTATCAACCAGATATAAGAAAAGTTAATCGCGTGACTTCTATGGTGTGCACTTAGATATGGTTTCTTAACCAGAAATAAGAAGAGTTAGCCGCGTGACTTCTATGGTGTGCACTTAGATATGGTTTCTTAACCAGAAATAAGAAGAGTTAGCCGCGTGACTTCTATGGTGTGCACTTAGATATGTTTTGCTAAACCGATTTATGAAGATTCCTCGAGTGATTTCTATGGTGTGCATTTGTTATGATTTACTAACGAGAAATAAGAAGATTTTGGTAGCGTGACTTCTATGGTGTGCAATCAGATATGGTTTCTTGACCTGAAATAAGAAGATAGGCTCGAGTGATTTGCATGGTATGCATTTAGTTATGGTTTATAAACCAGAAATAAGAAGATTTTGTCGCGTGTCTTCTATGGTGTGCACTTAGATATGGTTTATTAAACCGAATTATGAAGGTTTCCTCGAGTGATTTCTATTGTGTGTTTTTTGTTATGATTTACTGACGAGAAATAAGAAGATTTTGGTACTGTGACTTCTATGGTGTGCATTTAGATATGGTTTCTTGACATGAAATGAGAAGATTTGATCGAGTGATTTCTATGGTATGCATTTTGGTTATCGTTTGCCAACCAGATATAAGAAAATTTAATCGCGTGACTTCTATGGTGTTGACTTAGATATGGTTTGTGAAACCGAATTATGAAGATTCCTCGTGTGATTTCTATGGTGTGCATTTGTTATGATTTACTAACGAGAAATAAGAAGATTTTGGTAGCGTGACTTCTATGGTGTGCATTCAGATATGGTTTCTTGACCTGACATAAGAAGAGTTAGCCGCGTGACTTCTATGATGTGCACTTAGATATGGTTTCTTAACCAGAAATAAGAAGAGTTAGCCGCGTGACTTCTATGGTGTGCACTTAGATATGTTTTGCTAAACCGATTTATGAAGATCCCTCGAGTGATTTCTATGGTGTGCATTTGTTATGATTTACTAACGAGATATAAGAAGATTTTGGTAGCTTGACTTCTATGGTGTGCATTTAGATATGGTTTCTGGGCCTGAAATAAGAAGATAGCTCGAGTGATTAGCATGGCATGCATTTGGTTATGGTTTATCAACCAGAAATAAGAAGATTTAGTCGCGTGACTTCTATGGTGTGCACTTAGATTTGGTTTATTAAACCGAATTATGAAGGTTTCCTCGAGTGATTTCTATGTTGTGTATTTTATTATGATTTACTGACGAGAAATAAGAAGATTTTGGTACTGTGACTTCTATGGTGTGCATTTAGATATGGTTTCTTGACATGAAATAAGAAGATTTGATCGAGTGATTTCTATGGTATGCATTTTGGTTATCGTTTGCCAACCAGATATAAGAAAATGTAATCGCGTGACTTCTATGGTGTGCACTTAGATATGGTTTCTTAACCAGAAATAAGAAGAGTTAGCCGCGTGACTTCTATGGTGTGCACTTAGACATGGTTTGCTAAACCGATTTATGAAGATTCCTCGAGTGATTTCTATGGTGTGCATTTGTTATGATTTACTAAAGAGATATAAGAAGATTTTGGTAGCGTGACTTCTATGGTGTGCAATTAGATATGGTTTCTTGACCTGAAATAAGAAGATAGGCTCGAGTGATTTGCATGGTATGCATTTAGTTATGGTTTATAAACCAGAAATAAGAAGATTTTGTCGCGTGACTTCTATGGTGTGCACTTAGATATGGTTTATTAAACCGAATAATGAAGGTTTCCTCGAGTGATTTCTATTGTGTGTATTTTGTTATGATTTACTGACAAGAAATAAGAAAATTTTGATACTGTGACTTCTATGGTGTGCATTTAGATATGGTTTCTTGACATGAAATGAGAAGATTTGATCGAGTGATTTCTATGGTATGCATTTTGGTTATCGTTTGCCAACCAGATATAAGAAAATTTAATCGCGTGACTTCTATGGTGTGCACTTAGATATGGTTTGTGAAACCGAATTATGAAGATTCCTCGTGTGATTTCTATGGTGTGCATTTGTTATGATTTACTAACGAGAAATAAGAAGATTTTGGTACTGTGACTTCTATGGTGTGCATTCAGATATGGTTTCTTGACCTGACATAAGAAGAGTTAGCCGCGTGACTTCTATGATGTGCACTTAGATATGGTTTCTTAACCAGAAATAGGAAGAGTTAGCCGCGTGACTTCTATGGTGTGCACTTAGATATGTTTTGCTAAACCGATTTATGAAGATCCCTCGAGTGATTTCTATGGTGTGCATTTGTTATGATTTACTAACGAGATATAAGAAGATTTTGGTAGCGTGACTTCTATGGTGTGCATTTAGATATGGTTTCTGGGCCTGAAATAAGAAGATAGCTCGAGTGATTAGCATGGTATGCATTTGGTTATGGTTTATCAACCAGAAATAAGAAGATTTAGTCGCGTGACTTCTATGGTGTGCACTTAGATTTGGTTTATTAAACCGAGTTATGAAGGTTTCCTCGAGTGATTTCTATTGTGTGTATTTTGTTATGATTTACTGACGAGAAATAAGAAGATTTTGATACTGTGACTTCTATGGTGTGCATTTTGGTTATCGTTTATCAACCAGATATAAGAAAAGTTAATCGCGTGACTTCTATGGTGTGCACTTAGATATGGTTTCTTAACCAGAAATAAGAAGAGTTAGCCGCGTGACTTCTATGGTGTGCACTTAGATATGGTTTCTTAACCAGAAATAAGAAGAGTTAGCCGCGTGACTTCTATGGTGTGCACTTAGATATGTTTTGCTAAACCGATTTATGAAGATTCCTCGAGTGATTTCTATGGTGTGCATTTGTTATGATTTACTAACGAGAAATAAGAAGATTTTGGTAGCGTGACTTCTATGGTGTGCAATCAGATATGGTTTCTTGACCTGAAATAAGAAGATAGGCTCGAGTGATTTGCATGGTATGCATTTAGTTATGGTTTATAAACCAGAAATAAGAAGATTTTGTCGCGTGACTTCTATGGTGTGCACTTAGATATGGTTTATTAAACCGAATTATGAAGGTTTCCTCGAGTGATCTCTATTGTGTGTATTTTGTTATGATTTACTGACGAGAAATAAGAAGATTTTGGTACTGTGACTTCTATGGTGTGCATTTAGATATGGTTTCTTGACATGAAATGAGAAGATTTGATCGAGTGATTTCTATGGTATGCATTTTGGTTATCGTTTGCCAACCAGATATAAGAAAATTTAATCGCGTGACTTCTATGGTGTTGACTTAGATATGGTTTGTGAAACCGAATTATGAAGATTCCTCGTTTGATTTCTATGGTGTGCATTTGTTATGATTTACTTACGAGAAATAAGAAGATTTTGGTAGCGTGACTTCTATGGTGTGCATTCAGATATGGTTTCTTGACCTGACATAAGAAGAGTTAGCCGCGTGACTTCTATGATGTGCACTTAGATATGGTTTCTTAACCAGAAATAAGAAGAGTTAGCCGCGTGACTTCTATGGTGTGCACTTAGATATGTTTTGCTAAACCGATTTATGAAGATCCCTCGAGTGATTTCTATGGTGTGCATTTGTTATGATTTACTAACGAGATATAAGAAGATTTTGGTAGCTTGACTTCTATGGTGTGCATTTAGATATGGTTTCTGGGCCTGAAATAAGAAGATAGCTCGAGTGATTAGCATGGCATGCATTTGGTTATGGTTTATCAACCAGAAATAAGAAGATTTAGTCGCGTGACTTCTATGGTGTGCACTTAGATTTGGTTTATTAAACCGAATTATGAAGGTTTCCTCGAGTGATTTCTATGTTGTGTATTTTGTTATGATTTACTGACGAGAAATAAGAAGATTTTGGTACTGTGACTTCTATGGTGTGCATTTAGATATGGTTTCTTGACATGAAATAAGAAGATTTGATCGAGTGATTTCTATGGTATGCATTTTGGTTATCGTTTATCAACCAGATATAAGAAAATTTAATCGCGTGACTTCTATGGTGTGCACCTAGATATGGTTTCTTAACCAGAAATAAGAAGAGTTAGCCGCGTGACTTCTATGGTGTGCTCTTAGATATGGTTTGCTAAACCGAATTATGAAGATTCCTCGAGTGATTTCTATGGTATGCATTTGTTATGATTTACTAACGAGAAATAAGAAGATTTTGGTAGCGTGACTTCTATGGTGTGCAATCAGATATGGTTTCTTGACCTGAAATAAGAAGATAGGCTCTAGTGATATGCATGGTATGCATTTGGTTATGGTTTATAAACCAGAAATAATAAGATTTTGTCGCGTGACTTCTATGGTGTGCACTTAGATATGGTTTATTAAACCGAATTATGAAGGTTTCCTCGAGTGATTTCTATTGTGTGTATTTTGTTATGATTTACTGACGAGAAATAAGAATATTTTGGTACTGTGACTTCTATGGTGTGCATTTAGATATGGTTTCTTGACATGAAATGAGAAGATTTGATCGAGTGATTTCTATGGTATGCATTTTGGTTATCGTTTGCCAACCAGATATAAGAAAATTTAATCGCGTGACTTCTATGGTGTGCACTTAGATATGGTTTGTGAAACCGAATTATGAAGATTCCTCGTGTGATTTCTATGGTGTGCATTTGTAATGATTTACTAACGAGAAATAAGAAGATTTTGGTAGCGTGACTTCTATGGTGTGCATTCAGATATGGTATCTTGACCTGAAATAAGAAGAGTTAGCCGCGTGACTTCTATGATGTGCACTTAGATATGGTTTCTTAACCAGAAATAAGAAGAGTTAGCCGCGTGACTTCTATGGTGTGCACTTAGATATGTTTTGCTAAACCGATTTATGAAGATTCCTCGAGTGATTTCTATGGTGTGCATTTGTTATGATTTACTAACTAGATATAAGAAGATTTTGGTAGCGTGACTTCTATGGTGTGCATTTAGATATGGTTTCTGGGCCTGAAATAAGAAGATAGCTCGAGTGATTAGCATGGTATGCATTTGGTTATGGTTTATCAACCAGAAATAAGAAGATTTAGTCGCGTGACTTCTATGGTGTGCACTTAGATTTGGTTTATTAAACCGAGTTATGAAGGTTTCCTCGAGTGATTTCTATGGTGTGTATTTTGTTATGATTTACGGACGAGAAATAAGAAGATTTTGGTACTGTGACTTCTATGGTGTGCATTTAGATATGGTTTCTTGACTTGAAATAAGAAGATTTGATCGAGTGATTTCTATGGTATGCATTTTGGTTATCGTTTGCCAACCAGATATAAGAAAATGTAATCGCGTGACTTCTATGGTGTGCACTTAGATATGGTTTCTTAACCAGAAATAAGAAGAGTTAGCCGCGTGACTTCTATCGTGTGCACTTAGATATGGTTTGCTAAACCGATTTATGAAGATTCCTCGTGTGATTTCTGTGGTGTGCATTTGTTATGATTTACTAAAGAGATATAAGAAGATTTTGGTAGCGTGACTACTATGGTGTCCAATTAGATATGGTTTCTTGACCTGAAATAAGAAGATAGGCTCGAGTGATTGCATGGTATGCATTTGGTTATGGTTTATAAACCAGAAATAAGAAGATTTTGTCGCGTGACTTCTATGGTGTGCACTTAGATATGGTTTATTAAAACCGAATTATGAAGGTTTCCTCGAGTGATTTCTATGGTGTGTATTATGTTATGATTTACGGACGAGAAATAAGAAGATTTTGATACTGTGACTTCTATGGTGTGCATTTTGGTTATCGTTTATCAACCAGATATAAGAAAAGTTAATCGCGTGACTTCTATGGTGTGCACTTAGATATGGTTTCTTAACCAGAAATAAGAAGAGTTAGCCGCGTGACTTCTATGGTGTGCACTTAGATATGGTTTCTTAACCAGAAATAAGAAGAGTTAGCCGCGTGACTTCTATGGTGTGCACTTAGATATGTTTTGCTAAACCGATTTATGAAGATTCCTCGAGTGATTTCTATGGTGTGCATTTGTTATGATTTACTAACGAGAAATAAGAAGATTTTGGTAGCGTGACTTCTATGGTGTGCAATCAGATATGGTTTCTTGACCTGAAATAAGAAGATAGGCTCGAGTGATTTGCATGGTATGCATTTAGTTATGGTTTATAAACCAGAAATAAGAAGATTTTGTCGCGTGACTTCTATGGTGTGCACTTAGATATGGTTTATTAAACCGAATTATGAAGGTTTCCTCGAGTGATCTCTATTGTGTGTATTTTGTTATGATTTACTGACGAGAAATAAGAAGATTTTGGTACTGTGACTTCTATGGTGTGCATTTAGATATGGTTTCTTGACATGAAATGAGAAGATTTGATCGAGTGATTTCTATGGTATGCATTTTGGTTATCGTTTGCCAACCAGATATAAGAAAATTTAATCGCGTGACTTCTATGGTGTTGACTTAGATATGGTTTGTGAAACCGAATTATGAAGATTCCTCGTTTGATTTCTATGGTGTGCATTTGTTATGATTTACTTACGAGAAATAAGAAGATTTTGGTAGCGTGACTTCTATGGTGTGCATTCAGATATGGTTTCTTGACCTGACATAAGAAGAGTTAGCCGCGTGACTTCTATGATGTGCACTTAGATATGGTTTCTTAACCAGAAATAAGAAGAGTTAGCCGCGTGACTTCTATGGTGTGCACTTAGATATGTTTTGCTAAACCGATTTATGAAGATCCCTCGAGTGAT
Source organism: Lutraria lutraria (assembly GCA_964023205.1). NCBI lineage: Eukaryota > Metazoa > Mollusca > Bivalvia > Venerida > Mactridae > Lutraria > Lutraria lutraria. The sequence goes on from OZ026841.1 coordinate 16,103,184, forward strand.
TTCTATGGTGTGCATTTGTTATGATTTACTAACGAGATATAAGAAGATTTTGGTAGCTTGACTTCTATGGTGTGCATTTAGATATGGTTTCTGGGCCTGAAATAAGAAGATAGCTCGAGTGATTAGCATGGCATGCATTTGGTTATGGTTTATCAACCAGAAATAAGAAGATTTAGTCGCGTGACTTCTATGGTGTGCACTTAGATTTGGTTTATTAAACCGAATTATGAAGGTTTCCTCGAGTGATTTCTATGTTGTGTATTTTGTTATGATTTACTGACGAGAAATAAGAAGATTTTGGTACTGTGACTTCTATGGTGTGCATTTAGATATGGTTTCTTGACATGCAATAAGAAGATTTGATCGAGTGATTTCTATGGTATGCATTTTGGTTATCGTTTATCAACCAGATATAAGAAAATTTAATCGCGTGACTTCTATGGTGTGCACCTAGATATGGTTTCTTAACCAGAAATAAGAAGAGTTAGCCGCGTGACTTCTATGGTGTGCTCTTAGATATGGTTTGCTAAACCGAATTATGAAGATTCCTCGAGTGATTTCTATGGTATGCATTTGTTATGATTTACTAACGAGAAATAAGAAGATTTTGGTAGCGTGACTTCTATGGTGTGCAATCAGATATGGTTTCTTGACCTGAAATAAGAAGATAGGCTCTAGTGATATGCATGGTATGCATTTGGTTATGGTTTATAAACCAGAAATAATAAGATTTTGTCGCGTGACTTCTATGGTGTGCACTTAGATATGGTTTATTAAACCGAATTATGAAGGTTTCCTCGAGTGATTTCTATTGTGTGTATTTTGTTATGATTTACTGACGAGAAATAAGAATATTTTGGTACTGTGACTTCTATGGTGTGCATTTAGATATGGTTTCTTGACATGAAATGAGAAGATTTGATCGAGTGATTTCTATGGTATGCATTTTGGTTATCGTTTGCCAACCAGATATAAGAAAATTTAATCGCGTGACTTCTATGGTGTGCACTTAGATATGGTTTGTGAAACCGAATTATGAAGATTCCTCGTGTGATTTCTATGGTGTGCATTTGTAATGATTTACTAACGAGAAATAAGAAGATTTTGGTAGCGTGACTTCTATGGTGTGCATTCAGATATGGTATCTTGACCTGAAATAAGAAGAGTTAGCCGCGTGACTTCTATGATGTGCACTTAGATATGGTTTCTTAACCAGAAATAAGAAGAGTTAGCCGCGTGACTTCTATGGTGTGCACTTAGATATGTTTTGCTAAACCGATTTATGAAGATTCCTCGAGTGATTTCTATGGTGTGCATTTGTTATGATTTACTAACTAGATATAAGAAGATTTTGGTAGCGTGACTTCTATGGTGTGCATTTAGATATGGTTTCTGGGCCTGAAATAAGAAGATAGCTCGAGTGATTAGCATGGTATGCATTTGGTTATGGTTTATCAACCAGAAATAAGAAGATTTAGTCGCGTGACTTCTATGGTGTGCACTTAGATTTGGTTTATTAAACCGAGTTATGAAGGTTTCCTCGAGTGATTTCTATGGTGTGTATTTTGTTATGATTTACGGACGAGAAATAAGAAGATTTTGGTACTGTGACTTCTATGGTGTGCATTTAGATATGGTTTCTTGACTTGAAATAAGAAGATTTGATCGAGTGATTTCTATGGTATGCATTTTGGTTATCGTTTGCCAACCAGATATAAGAAAATGTAATCGCGTGACTTCTATGGTGTGCACTTAGATATGGTTTCTTAACCAGAAATAAGAAGAGTTAGCCGCGTGACTTCTATCGTGTGCACTTAGATATGGTTTGCTAAACCGATTTATGAAGATTCCTCGTGTGATTTCTGTGGTGTGCATTTGTTATGATTTACTAAAGAGATATAAGAAGATTTTGGTAGCGTGACTACTATGGTGTCCAATTAGATATGGTTTCTTGACCTGAAATAAGAAGATAGGCTCGAGTGATTGCATGGTATGCATTTGGTTATGGTTTATAAACCAGAAATAAGAAGATTTTGTCGCGTGACTTCTATGGTGTGCACTTAGATATGGTTTATTAAAACCGAATTATGAAGGTTTCCTCGAGTGATTTCTATGGTGTGTATTATGTTATGATTTACGGACGAGAAATAAGAAGATTTTGATACTGTGACTTCTATGGTGTGCATTTTGGTTATCGTTTATCAACCAGATATAAGAAAAGTTAATCGCGTGACTTCTATGGTGTGCACTTAGATATGGTTTCTTAACCAGAAATAAGAAGAGTTAGCCGCGTGACTTCTATGGTGTGCACTTAGATATGGTTTCTTAACCAGAAATAAGAAGAGTTAGCCGCGTGACTTCTATGGTGTGCACTTAGATATGTTTTGCTAAACCGATTTATGAAGATTCCTCGAGTGATTTCTATGGTGTGCATTTGTTATGATTTACTAACGAGAAATAAGAAGATTTTGGTAGCGTGACTTCTATGGTGTGCAATCAGATATGGTTTCTTGACCTGAAATAAGAAGATAGGCTCGAGTGATTTGCATGGTATGCATTTAGTTATGGTTTATAAACCAGAAATAAGAAGATTTTGTCGCGTGACTTCTATGGTGTGCACTTAGATATGGTTTATTAAACCGAATTATGAAGGTTTCCTCGAGTGATTTCTATTGTGTGTTTTTTGTTATGATTTACTGACGAGAAATAAGAAGATTTTGGTACTGTGACTTCTATGGTGTGCATTTAGATATGGTTTCTTGACATGAAATGAGAAGATTTGATCGAGTGATTTCTATGGTATGCATTTTGGTTATCGTTTGCCAACCAGATATAAGAAAATTTAATCGCGTGACTTCTATGGTGTTGACTTAGATATGGTTTGTGAAACCGAATTATGAAGATTCCTCGTGTGATTTCTATGGTGTGCATTTGTTATGATTTACTAACGAGAAATAAGAAGATTTTGGTAGCGTGACTTCTATGGTGTGCATTCAGATATGGTTTCTTGACCTGACATAAGAAGAGTTAGCCGCGTGACTTCTATGATGTGCACTTAGATATGGTTTCTTAACCAGAAATAAGAAGAGTTAGCCGCGTGACTTCTATGGTGTGCACTTAGATATGTTTTGCTAAACCGATTTATGAAGATCCCTCGAGTGATTTCTATGGTGTGCATTTGTTATGATTTACTAACGAGATATAAGAAGATTTTGGTAGCTTGACTTCTATGGTGTGCATTTAGATATGGTTTCTGGGCCTGAAATAAGAAGATAGCTCGAGTGATTAGCATGGCATGCATTTGGTTATGGTTTATCAACCAGAAATAAGAAGATTTAGTCGCGTGACTTCTATGGTGTGCACTTAGATTTGGTTTATTAAACCGAATTATGAAGGTTTCCTCGAGTGATTTCTATGTTGTGTATTTTATTATGATTTACTGACGAGAAATAAGAAGATTTTGGTACTGTGACTTCTATGGTGTGCATTTAGATATGGTTTCTTGACATGAAATAAGAAGATTTGATCGAGTGATTTCTATGGTATGCATTTTGGTTATCGTTTGCCAACCAGATATAAGAAAATGTAATCGCGTGACTTCTATGGTGTGCACTTAGATATGGTTTCTTAACCAGAAATAAGAAGAGTTAGCCGCGTGACTTCTATGGTGTGCACTTAGACATGGTTTGCTAAACCGATTTATGAAGATTCCTCGAGTGATTTCTATGGTGTGCATTTGTTATGATTTACTAAAGAGATATAAGAAGATTTTGGTAGCGTGACTTCTATGGTGTGCAATTAGATATGGTTTCTTGACCTGAAATAAGAAGATAGGCTCGAGTGATTTGCATGGTATGCATTTAGTTATGGTTTATAAACCAGAAATAAGAAGATTTTGTCGCGTGACTTCTATGGTGTGCACTTAGATATGGTTTATTAAACCGAATAATGAAGGTTTCCTCGAGTGATTTCTATTGTGTGTATTTTGTTATGATTTACTGACGAGAAATAAGAAAATTTTGATACTGTGACTTCTATGGTGTGCATTTAGATATGGTTTCTTGACATGAAATGAGAAGATTTGATCGAGTGATTTCTATGGTATGCATTTTGGTTATCGTTTGCCAACCAGATATAAGAAAATTTAATCGCGTGACTTCTATGGTGTGCACTTAGATATGGTTTGTGAAACCGAATTATGAAGATTCCTCGTGTGATTTCTATGGTGTGCATTTGGTATGATTTACTAACGAGAAATAAGAAGATTTTGGTAGCGTGACTTCTATGGTGTGCATTCAGATATGGTTTCTTGACCTGACATAAGAAGAGTTAGCCGCGTGACTTCTATGATGTGCACTTAGATATGGTTTCTTAACCAGAAATAAGAAGAGTTAGCCGCGTGACTTCTATGGTGTGCACTTAGATATGTTTTGCTAAACCGATTTATGAAGATCCCTCGAGTGATTTCTATGGTGTGCATTTGTTATGATTTACTAACGAGATATAAGAAGATTTTGGTAGCTTGACTTCTATGGTGTGCATTTAGATATGGTTTCTGGGCCTGAAATAAGAAGATAGCTCGAGTGATTAGCATGGCATGCATTTGGTTATGGTTTATCAACCAGAAATAAGAAGATTTAGTCGCGTGACTTCTATGGTGTGCACTTAGATTTGGTTTATTAAACCGAATTATGAAGGTTTCCTCGAGTGATTTCTATGTTGTGTATTTTGTTATGATTTACTGACGAGAAATAAGAAGATTTTGGTACTGTGACTTCTATGGTGTGCATTTAGATATGGTTTCTTGACATGAAATAAGAAGATTTGATCGAGTGATTTCTATGGTATGCATTTTGGTTATCGTTTATCAACCAGATATAAGAAAATTTAATCGCGTGACTTCTATGGTGTGCACCTAGATATGGTTTCTTAACCAGAAATAAGAAGAGTTAGCCGCGTGACTTCTATGGTGTGCTCTTAGATATGGTTTGCTAAACCGAATTATAAAGATTCCTCGAGTGATTTCTATGGTATGCATTTGTTATGATTTACTAACGAGAAATAAGAAGATTTTGGTAGCGTGACTTCTATGGTGTGCAATCAGATATGGTTTCTTGACCTGAAATAAGAAGATAGGCTCTAGTGATTTGCATGGTATGCATTTGGTTATGGTTTATAAACCAGAAATAATAAGATTTTGTCGCGTGACTTCTATGGTGTGCACTTAGATATGGTTTATTAAACCGAATTATGAAGGTTTCCTCGAGTGATTTCTATTGTGTGTATTTTGTTATGATTTACTGACGAGAAATAAGAATATTTTGGTACTGTGACTTCTATGGTGTGCATTTAGATATGGTTTCTTGACATGAAATGAGAAGATTTGATCGAGTGATTTCTATGGTATGCATTTTGGTTATCGTTTGCCAACCAGATATAAGAAAATTTAATCGCGTGACTTCTATGGTGTGCACTTAGATATGGTTTGTGAAACCGAATTATGAAGATTCCTCGTGTGATTTCTATGGTGTGCATTTGTAATGATTTACTAACGAGAAATAAGAAGATTTTGGTAGCGTGACTTCTATGGTGTGCATTCAGATATGGTATCTTGACCTGAAATAAGAAGAGTTAGCCGCGTGACTTCTATGATGTGCACTTAGATATGGTTTCTTAACCAGAAATAAGAAGAGTTAGCCGCGTGACTTCTATGGTGTGCACTTAGATATGTTTTGCTAAACCGATTTATGAAGATTCCTCGAGTGATTTCTATGGTGTGCATTTGTTATGATTTACTAACTAGATATAAGAAGATTTTGGTAGCGTGACTTCTATGGTGTGCATTTAGATATGGTTTCTGGGCCTGAAATAAGAAGATAGCTCGAGTGATGAGCATGGTATGCATTTGGTTATGGTTTATCAACCAGAAATAAGAAGATTTAGTCGCGTGACTTCTATGGTGTGCACTTAGATTTGGTTTATTAAACCGAGTTATGAAGGTTTCCTCGAGTGATTTCTATGGTGTGTATTTTGTTATGATTTACTGACGAGAAATAAGAAGATTTTGGTACTGTGACTTCTATGGTGTGCATTTAGATATGGTTTCTTGACATGAAATAAGAAGATAGGCTCGAGTGATTTGCATGGTATGCATTTAGTTATGGTTTATAAACCAGAAATAAGAAGATTTTGTCGCGTGACTTCTATGGTGTGCACTTAGATATGGTTTATTAAACCGAATTATGAAGGTTTCCTCGAGTGATTTCTATGGTGTGTTTTTTGTTATGATTTACTGACGAGAAATAAGAAGATTTTGGTACTGTGACTTCTATGGTGTGCATTTAGATATGGTTTCTTGACATGAAATGAGAAGATTTGATCGAGTGATTTCTATGGTATGCATTTTGGTTATCGTTTGCCAACCAGATATAAGAAAATTTAATCGCGTGACTTCTATGGTGTTGACTTAGATATGGTTTGTGAAACCGAATTATGAAGATTCCTCGTGTGATTTCTATGGTGTGCATTTGTTATGATTTACTAACGAGAAATAAGAAGATTTTGGTAGCGTGACTTCTATGGTGTGCATTCAGATATGGTTTCTTGACCTGACATAAGAAGAGTTAGCCGCGTGACTTCTATGATGTGCACTTAGATATGGTTTCTTAACCAGAAATAAGAAGAGTTAGCCGCGTGACTTCTATGGTGTGCACTTAGATATGTTTTGCTAAACCGATTTATGAAGATCCCTCGAGTGATTTCTATGGTGTGCATTTGTTATGATTTACTAACGAGATATAAGAAGATTTTGGTAGCTTGACTTCTATGGTGTGCATTTAGATATGGTTTCTGGGCCTGAAATAAGAAGATAGCTCGAGTGATTAGCATGGCATGCATTTGGTTATGGTTTATCAACCAGAAATAAGAAGATTTAGTCGCGTGACTTCTATGGTGTGCACTTAGATTTGGTTTATTAAACCGAATTATGAAGGTTTCCTCGAGTGATTTCTATGTTGTGTATTTTATTATGATTTACTGACGAGAAATAAGAAGATTTTGGTACTGTGACTTCTATGGTGTGCATTTAGATATGGTTTCTTGACATGAAATAAGAAGATTTGATCGAGTGATTTCTATGGTATGCATTTTGGTTATCGTTTGCCAACCAGATATAAGAAAATGTAATCGCGTGACTTCTATGGTGTGCACTTAGATATGGTTTCTTAACCAGAAATAAGAAGAGTTAGCCGCGTGACTTCTATGGTGTGCACTTAGACATGGTTTGCTAAACCGATTTATGAAGATTCCTCGAGTGATTTCTATGGTGTGCATTTGTTATGATTTACAAAAGAGATATAAGAAGATTTTGGTAGCGTGACTTCTATGATGTGCAATTAGATATGGTTTCTTGACCTGAAATAAGAAGATAGGCTCGAGTGATTTGCATGGTATGCATTTAGTTATGGTTTATAAACCAGAAATAAGAAGATTTTGTCGCGTGACTTCTATGGTGTGCACTTAAATATGGTTTATTAAACCGAATAATGAAGGTTTCCTCGAGTGATTTCTATTGTGTGTATTTTGTTATGATTTACTGACGAGAAATAAGAAAATTTTGATACTGTGACTTCTATGGTGTGCATTTAGATATGGTTTCTTGACATGAAATGAGAAGATTTGATCGAGTGATTTCTATGGTATGCATTTTGGTTATCGTTTGCCAACCAGATATAAGAAAATTTAATCGCGTGACTTCTATGGTGTGCACTTAGATATGGTTTGTGAAACCGAATTATGAAGATTCCTCGTGTGATTTCTATGGTGTGCATTTGTTATGATTTACTAACGAGAAATAAGAAGATTTTGGTAGCGTGACTTCTATGGTGTGCATTCAGATATGGTTTCTTGACCTGACATAAGAAGAGTTAGCCGCGTGACTTCTATGATGTGCACTTAGATATGGTTTCTTAACCAGAAATAGGAAGAGTTAGCCGCGTGACTTCTATGGTGTGCACTTAGATATGTTTTGCTAAACCGATTTATGAAGATCCCTCGAGTGATTTCTATGGTGTGCATTTGTTATGATTTACTAACGAGATATAAGAAGATTTTGGTAGCGTGACTTCTATGGTGTGCATTTAGATATGGTTTCTGGGCCTGAAATAAGAAGATAGCTCGAGTGATTAGCATGGTATGCATTTGGTTATGGTTTATCAACCAGAAATAAGAAGATTTAGTCGCGTGACTTCTATGGTGTGCACTTAGATTTGGTTTCTTAACCAGAAATAAGAAGAGTTAGCCGCGTGACTTCTATGGTGTGCACTTAGATATGGTTTGCTAAACCGATTTATGAAGATTCCTCGTGTGATTTCTATGGTGTGCATTTGTTATGATTTACTAAAGAGATATAAGAAGATTTTGGTAGCGTGACTTCTATGGTGTCCAATTAGATATGGTTTCTTGACCTGAAATAAGAAGATAGGCTCGAATGATTGCATGGTATGCATTTCGTTATGGTTTATAAACCAGAAATAAGAAGATTTTGTCGTGTGACTTCTATGGTGTGCACTTAGATATGGTTTATTTAAACCGAATTATGAAGGTTTCCTCGAGTGATTTCTATGGTGTGTATTATGTTATGATTTACGGACGAGATTAAGAAGATTTTGATACTGTGACTTCTATGGTGTGCATTTTGGTTATCGTTTATCAACCAGATATAAGAAAATTTAATCGCGTGACTTCTATGGTGTGTACTTAGATATGGTTTCTTAACCAGAAATAAGAAGAGTAAGACGCGTGACTTCTATGGTGTGCACTTAGATATGGTTTCTTAACCAGAAATAAGAAGAGTTAGCCGCGTGACTTCTATGGTGTGCACTTAGATATGGTTTGCTAAACCGATTTATGAAGATTCCTCGAGCGATTTCTATGGTGTGCATTTGTTATGATTTACTAACGAGAAATAAGAAGATTTTGGTAGCGTGACTTCTATGGTGTGCAATCAGATATGGTTTCTTGACCTGAACTAAGAAGATAGGCTCGATTGATTTGCACGGTATGCATTTGGTTATGGTTTATAAACCAGAAATAAGAAGATTTTGTCGCGTGACTTCTATTGTGTGCACTTAGATATGGTTTATTAAACCGAATTATGAAGGTTTCCTCGAGTGATTCCTATGGTGTGTATTTTGTTATGATTTACTGACGAGAAATAAGAAGATTTTGGTACTGTGACTTCTATGATGTGCATTTAGATATGGTTTCTTGACATGAAATAAGAAGATTTGATCGAGTGATTTCTATGGTATGCATTTTGGTTATCGTTTATCAACCAGATATAAGAAAATTTAATCGCGTGACTTCTATGGTGTGCACCTAGATATGGTTTCTTAACCAGAAATAAGAAGAGTTAGCCGCGTGACTTCTATGGTGTGCTCTTAGATATGGTTTGCTAAACCGAATTATGAAGATTCCTCGAGTGATTTCTATGGTGTGCATTTGTTATGATTTACTAACGAGAAATAAGAAGATTTTGGTAGCGTGACTTCTATGGTGTGCAATCAGATATGGTTTCTTGACCTGAAATAAGAAGATAGGCTCGAGTGATTTGCATGGTATGCATTTGGTTATGGTTTATAAACCAGAAATAAGAAGATTTTGTCGCGTGACTTCTATGGTGTGCACTTAGATATGGTTTATTAAACCGAATTATGAAGGTTTCCTCGAGTGATTTCTATGGTGTGTATTTTGTTATGATTTACTGACGAGAAATAAGAAGATTTTGGTACTGTGACTTCTATGGTGTGCATTTAGATATGGTTTCTTGACATGAAATAAGAAGATTTGATCGAGTGATTTCTATGGTATGCATTTTGGTTATCGTTTGCCAACCAGATATAAGAAAATGTAATCGCGTGACTTCTATGGTGTGCACTTAGATATGGTTTCTTAACCAGAAATAAGAAGAGTTAGCCGCGTGACTTCTATCGTGTGCACTTAGATATGGTTTGCTAAACCGATTTATGAAGATTCCTCGTGTGATTTCTATGGTGTGCATTTGTTATGATTTACTAAAGAGATATAAGAAGATTTTGGTAGCGTGACTACTATGGTGTCCAATTAGATATGGTTTCTTGACCTGAAATAAGAAGATAGGCTCGAGTGATTGCATGGTATGCATTTGGTTATGGTTTATAAACCAGAAATAAGAAGATTTTGTCGCGTGACTTCTATGGTGTGCACTTAGATATGGTTTATTAAAACCGAATTATGAAGGTTTCCTCGAGTGATTTCTATGGTGTGTATTATGTTATGATTTACGGACGAGAAATAAGAAGATTTTGATACTGTGACTTCTATGGTGTGCATTTTGGTTATCGTTTATCAACCAGATATAAGAAAAGTTAATCGCGTGACTTCTATGGTGTGCACTTAGATATGGTTTCTTAACCAGAAATAAGAAGAGTTAGCCGCGTGACTTCTATGGTGTGCACTTAGATATGGTTTCTTAACCAGAAATAAGAAGAGTTAGCCGCGTGACTTCTATGGTGTGCACTTAGATATGTTTTGCTAAACCGATTTATGAAGATTCCTCGAGTGATTTCTATGGTGTGCATTTGTTATGATTTACTAACGAGAAATAAGAAGATTTTGGTAGCGTGACTTCTATGGTGTGCAATCAGTATGGTTTTTGACCTGAAATAAGAAGATAGGCTCGAGTGATTTGCATGGTATGCATTTAGTTATGGTTTATAAACCAGAAATAAGAAGATTTTGTCGCGTGACTTCTATGGTGTGCACTTAGATATGGTTTATTAAACCGAATTATGAAGGTTTCCTCGAGTGATTTCTATTGTGTGTATTTTGTTATGATTTACTGACGAGAAATAAGAAGATTTTGGTACTGTGACTTCTATGGTGTGCATTTAGATATGGTTTCTTGACATGAAATGAGAAGATTTGATCGAGTGATTTCTATGGTATGCATTTTGGTTATCGTTTGCCAACCAGATATAAGAAAATTTAATCGCGTGACTTCTATGGTGTTGACTTAGATATGGTTTGTGAAACCGAATTATGAAGATTCCTCGTGTGATTTCTATGGTGTGCATTTGTTATGATTTACTAACGAGAAATAAGAAGATTTTGGTAGCGTGACTTCTATGGTGTGCATTCAGATATGGTTTCTTGACCTGACATAAGAAGAGTTAGCCGCGTGACTTCTATGATGTGCACTTAGATATGGTTTCTTAACCAGAAATAAGAAGAGTTAGCCGCGTGACTTCTATGGTGTGCACTTAGATATGTTTTGCTAAACCGATTTATGAAGATCCCTCGAGTGATTTCTATGGTGTGCATTTGTTATGATTTACTAACGAGAAATAAGAAGATTTTGGTAGCGTGACTTCTATGGTGTGCAATCAGATATGGTTTCTTGACCTGAAATAAGAAGATAGGCTCTAGTGATTTGCATGGTATGCATTTGGTTATGGTTTATAAACCAGAAATAATAAGATTTTGTCGCGTGACTTCTATGGTGTGCACTTAGATATGGTTTATTAAACCGAATTATGAAGGTTTCCTCGAGTGATTTCTATTGTGTGTATTTTGTTATGATTTACTGACGAGAAATAAGAAGATTTTGGTACTGTGACTTCTATGGTGTGCATTTAGATATGGTTTCTTGACATGAAATAAGAAGATTTGATCGAGTGATTTCTATGGTATGCATTTTGGTTATCGTTTGCCAACCAGATATAAGAAAATGTAATCGCGTGACTTCTATGGTGTGCACTTAGATATGGTTTCTTAACCAGAAATAAGAAGAGTTAGCCGCGTGACTTCTATGGTGTGCACTTAGATATGGTTTGCTAAACCGATTTATGAAGATTCCTCGTGTGATTTCTATGGTGTGCATTTGTTATGATTTACTAAAGAGATATAAGAAGATTTTGGTAGCGTGACTACTATGGTGTCCAATTAGATATGGTTTCTTGACCTGAAATAAGAAGATAGGCTCGAGTGATTGCATGGTATGCATTTGGTTATGGTTTATAAACCAGAAATAAGAAGATTTTGTCGCGTAACTTCTATGGTGTGCACTTAGATATGGTTTATTAAAACCGAATTATGAAGGTTTCCTCGAGTGATTTCTATGGTGTGTATTATGTTATGATTTACGGACGAGAAATAAGAAGATTTTGATACTGTGACTTCTATGGTGTGCATTTTGGTTATCGTTTATCAACCAGATATAAGAAAAGTTAATCGCGTGACTTCTATGGTGTGCACTTAGATATGGTTTCTTAACCAGAAATAAGAAGAGTTAGCCGCGTGACTTCTATGGTGTGCACTTAGATATGTTTTGCTAAACCGATTTATGAAGATTCCTCGAGTGATTTCTATGGTGTGCATTTGTTATGATTTACTAACGAGAAATAAGAAGATTTTGGTAGCGTGACTTCTATGGTGTGCAATCAGATATGGTTTCTTGACCTGAAATAAGAAGATAGGCTCGAGTGATTTGCATGGTATGCATTTAGTTATGGTTTATAAACCAGAAATAAGAAGATTTTGTCGCGTGACTTCTATGGTGTGCACTTAGATATGGTTTATTAAACCGAATTATGAAGGTTTCCTCGAGTGATTTCTATTGTGTGTATTTTGTTATGATTTACTGACGAGAAATAAGAAGATTTTGGTACTGTGACTTCTATGGTGTGCATTTAGTTATGGTTTCTTGACATGAAATAAGAAGATTTGATCGAGTGATTTCTATGGTATGCATTTTGGTTATCGTTTGCCAACCAGATATAAGAAAATGTAATCGCGTGACTTCTATGGTGTGCACTTAGATATGGTTTCTTAACCAGAAATAAGAAGAGTTAGCCGCGTGACTTCTATGGTGTGCACTTAGACATGGTTTGCTAAACCGATTTATGAAGATTCCTCGAGTGATTTCTATGGTGTGCATTTGTTATGATTTACTAAAGAGATATAAGAAGATTTTGGTAGCGTGACTTCTATGGTGTGCAATTAGATATGGTTTCTTGACCTGAAATAAGAAGATAGGCTCGAGTGATTTGCATGGTATGCATTTAGTTATGGTTTATAAACCAGAAATAAGAAGATTTTGTCGCGTGACTTCTATGGTGTGCACTTAGATATGGTTTATTAAACCGAATAATGAAGGTTTCCTCGAGTGATTTCTATTGTGTGTATTTTGTTATGATTTACTGACGAGAAATAAGAAAATTTTGATACTGTGACTTCTATGGTGTGCATTTAGATATGGTTTCTTGACATGAAATGAGAAGATTTGATCGAGTGATTTCTATGGTATGCATTTTGGTTATCGTTTGCCAACCAGATATAAGAAAATTTAATCGCGTGACTTCTATGGTGTGCACTTAGATATGGTTTGTGAAACCGAATTATGAAGATTCCTCGTGTGATTTCTATGGTGTGCATTTGTTATGATTTACTAACGAGAAATAAGAAGATTTTGGTAATGTGTCTTCTATGGTGTGCACTTAGATATGGTTTCTTAACCAGAAATAAGAAGAGTAAGCCGCGTGACTTCTATGGTGTGCACTTAGATATGGTTTCTTAACCAGAAATAAGAAGAGTTAGCCGCGTGACTTCTATGGTGTGCACTTAGATATGGTTTGCTAAACCGATTTATGAAGATTCCTCGAGCGATTTCTACGGTGTGCATTTGTTATGATTTACTAACGAGAAATAAGAAGATTTTGGTAGCGTGACTTCTATGGTGTGCAATCAGATATGGTTTCTTGACCTGAACTAAGAAGATAGGCTCGATTGATTTGCATGGTATGCATTTGGTTATGGTTTATAAACCAGAAATAAGAAGATTTTGTCGCGTGACTTCTATGGTGTGCACTTAGATATGGTTTATTAAAACCGAATTATGAAGGTTTCCTCGAGTGATTTCTATGGTGTGTATTATGTTATGATTTACGGACGAGAAATAAGAAGATTTTGATACTGTGACTTCTATGGTGTGCATTTTGGTTATCGTTTATCAACCAGATATAAGAAAAGTTAATCGCGTGACTTCTATGGTGTGCACTTAGATATGGTTTCTTAACCAGAAATAAGAAGAGTTAGCCGCGTGACTTCTATGGTGTGCACTTAGATATGGTTTCTTAACCAGAAATAAGAAGAGTTAGCCGCGTGACTTCTATGGTGTGCACTTAGATATGTTTTGCTAAACCGATTTATGAAGATTCCTCGAGTGATTTCTATGGTGTGCATTTGTTATGATTTACTAACGAGAAATAAGAAGATTTTGGTAGCGTGACTTCTATGGTGTGCAATCAGTATGGTTTTTGACCTGAAATAAGAAGATAGGCTCGAGTGATTTGCATGGTATGCATTTAGTTATGGTTTATAAACCAGAAATAAGAAGATTTTGTCGCGTGACTTCTATGGTGTGCACTTAGATATGGTTTATTAAACCGAATTATGAAGGTTTCCTCGAGTGATTTCTATTGTGTGTATTTTGTTATGATTTACTGACGAGAAATAAGAAGATTTTGGTACTGTGACTTCTATGGTGTGCATTTAGATATGGTTTCTTGACATGAAATGAGAAGATTTGATCGAGTGATTTCTATGGTATGCATTTTGGTTATCGTTTGCCAACCAGATATAAGAAAATTTAATCGCGTGACTTCTATGGTGTTGACTTAGATATGGTTTGTGAAACCGAATTATGAAGATTCCTCGTGTGATTTCTATGGTGTGCATTTGTTATGATTTACTAACGAGAAATAAGAAGATTTTGGTAGCGTGACTTCTATGGTGTGCATTCAGATATGGTTTCTTGACCTGACATAAGAAGAGTTAGCCGCGTGACTTCTATGATGTGCACTTAGATATGGTTTCTTAACCAGAAATAAGAAGAGTTAGCCGCGTGACTTCTATGGTGTGCACTTAGATATGTTTTGCTAAACCGATTTATGAAGATCCCTCGAGTGATTTCTATGGTGTGCATTTGTTATGATTTACTAACGAGAAATAAGAAGATTTTGGTAGCGTGACTTCTATGGTGTGCAATCAGATATGGTTTCTTGACCTGAAATAAGAAGATAGGCTCTAGTGATTTGCATGGTATGCATTTGGTTATGGTTTATAAACCAGAAATAATAAGATTTTGTCGCGTGACTTCTATGGTGTGCACTTAGATATGGTTTATTAA
Organism: Lutraria lutraria; assembly: GCA_964023205.1. Classification (NCBI taxonomy): domain Eukaryota; kingdom Metazoa; phylum Mollusca; class Bivalvia; order Venerida; family Mactridae; genus Lutraria; species Lutraria lutraria. The sequence continues at coordinate 16,118,410 of OZ026841.1, forward strand.
ACCGAATTATGAAGGTTTCCTCGAGTGATTTCTATTGTGTGTATTTTGTTATGATTTACTGACGAGAAATAAGAAGATTTTGGTACTGTGACTTCTATGGTGTGCATTTAGATATGGTTTCTTGACATGAAATAAGAAGATTTGATCGAGTGATTTCTATGGTATGCATTTTGGTTATCGTTTGCCAACCAGATATAAGAAAATGTAATCGCGTGACTTCTATGGTGTGCACTTAGATATGGTTTCTTAACCAGAAATAAGAAGAGTTAGCCGCGTGACTTCTATGGTGTGCACTTAGATATGGTTTGCTAAACCGATTTATGAAGATTCCTCGTGTGATTTCTATGGTGTGCATTTGTTATGATTTACTAAAGAGATATAAGAAGATTTTGGTAGCGTGACTACTATGGTGTCCAATTAGATATGGTTTCTTGACCTGAAATAAGAAGATAGGCTCGAGTGATTGCATGGTATGCATTTGGTTATGGTTTATAAACCAGAAATAAGAAGATTTTGTCGCGTGACTTCTATGGTGTGCACTTAGATATGGTTTATTAAACCGAATAATGAAGGTTTCCTCGAGTGATTTCTATTGTGTGTATTTTGTTATGATTTACTGACGAGAAATAAGAAAATTTTGATACTGTGACTTCTATGGTGTGCATTTAGATATGGTTTCTTGACATGAAATGAGAAGATTTGATCGAGTGATTTCTATGGTATGCATTTTGGTTATCGTTTGCCAACCAGATATAAGAAAATTTAATCGCGTGACTTCTATGGTGTGCACTTAGATATGGTTTGTGAAACCGAATTATGAAGATTCCTCGTGTGATTTCTATGGTGTGCATTTGTTATGATTTACTAACGAGAAATAAGAAGATTTTGGTACTGTGTCTTCTATGGTGTGCACTTAGATATGGTTTCTTGACATGAAATGAGAAGATTTGATCGAGTGATTTCTATGGTATGCATTTTGGTTATCGTTTGCCAACCAGATATAAGAAAATTTAATCGCGTGACTTCTATGGTGTGCACTTAGATATGGTTTGTGAAACCGAATTATGAAGATTCCTCGTGTGATTTCTATGGTGTGCATTTGTTATGATTTACTAACGAGAAATAAGAAGATTTTGGTACTGTGACTTCTATGGTGTGCATTCAGATATGGTTTCTTGACCTGACATAAGAAGAGTTAGCCGCGTGACTTCTATGATGTGCACTTAGATATGGTTTCTTAACCAGAAATAGGAAGAGTTAGCCGCGTGACTTCTATGGTGTGCACTTAGATATGTTTTGCTAAACCGATTTATGAAGATCCCTCGAGTGATTTCTATGGTGTGCATTTGTTATGATTTACTAACGAGATATAAGAAGATTTTGGTAGCGTGACTTCTATGGTGTGCATTTAGATATGGTTTCTGGGCCTGAAATAAGAAGATAGCTCGAGTGATTAGCATGGTATGCATTTGGTTATGGTTTATCAACCAGAAATAAGAAGATTTAGTCGCGTGACTTCTATGGTGTGCACTTAGATTTGGTTTCTTAACCAGAAATAAGAAGAGTTAGCCGCGTGACTTCTATGGTGTGCACTTAGATATGGTTTGCTAAACCGATTTATGAAGATTCCTCGTGTGATTTCTATGGTGTGCATTTGTTATGATTTACTAAAGAGATATAAGAAGATTTTGGTAGCGTGACTTCTATGGTGTCCAATTAGATATGGTTTCTTGACCTGAAATAAGAAGATAGGCTCGAATGATTGCATGGTATGCATTTCGTTATGGTTTATAAACCAGAAATAAGAAGATTTTGTCGTGTGACTTCTATGGTGTGCACTTAGATATGGTTTATTTAAACCGAATTATGAAGGTTTCCTCGAGTGATTTCTATGGTGTGTATTATGTTATGATTTACGGACGAGATTAAGAAGATTTTGATACTGTGACTTCTATGGTGTGCATTTTGGTTATCGTTTATCAACCAGATATAAGAAAATTTAATCGCGTGACTTCTATGGTGTGTACTTAGATATGGTTTCTTAACCAGAAATAAGAAGAGTAAGACGCGTGACTTCTATGGTGTGCACTTAGATATGGTTTCTTAACCAGAAATAAGAAGAGTTAGCCGCGTGACTTCTATGGTGTGCACTTAGATATGGTTTGCTAAACCGATTTATGAAGATTCCTCGAGCGATTTCTATGGTGTGCATTTGTTATGATTTACTAACGAGAAATAAGAAGATTTTGGTAGCGTGACTTCTATGGTGTGCAATCAGATATGGTTTCTTGACCTGAACTAAGAAGATAGGCTCGATTGATTTGCACGGTATGCATTTGGTTATGGTTTATAAACCAGAAATAAGAAGATTTTGTCGCGTGACTTCTATTGTGTGCACTTAGATATGGTTTATTAAACCGAATTATGAAGGTTTCCTCGAGTGATTCCTATGGTGTGTATTTTGTTATGATTTACTGACGAGAAATAAGAAGATTTTGGTACTGTGACTTCTATGATGTGCATTTAGATATGGTTTCTTGACATGAAATAAGAAGATTTGATCGAGTGATTTCTATGGTATGCATTTTGGTTATCGTTTATCAACCAGATATAAGAAAATTTAATCGCGTGACTTCTATGGTGTGCACCTAGATATGGTTTCTTAACCAGAAATAAGAAGAGTTAGCCGCGTGACTTCTATGGTGTGCTCTTAGATATGGTTTGCTAAACCGAATTATGAAGATTCCTCGAGTGATTTCTATGGTGTGCATTTGTTATGATTTACTAACGAGAAATAAGAAGATTTTGGTAGCGTGACTTCTATGGTGTGCAATCAGATATGGTTTCTTGACCAGAAATAAGAAGATAGGCTCGAGTGATTTGCATGGTATGCATTTGGTTATGGTTTATAAACCAGAAATAAGAAGATTTTGTCGCGTGACTTCTATGGTGTGCACTTAGATATGGTTTATTAAACCGAATTATGAAGGTTTCCTCGAGTGATTTCTATGGTGTGTATTTTGTTATGATTTACTGACGAGAAATAAGAAGATTTTGGTACTGTGACTTCTATGGTGTGCATTTAGATATGGTTTCTTGACATGAAATAAGAAGATTTGATCGAGTGATTTCTATGGTATGCATTTTGGTTATCGTTTGCCAACCAGATATAAGAAAATGTAATCGCGTGACTTCTATGGTGTGCACTTAGATATGGTTTCTTAACCAGAAATAAGAAGAGTTAGCCGCGTGACTTCTATCGTGTGCACTTAGATATGGTTTGCTAAACCGATTTATGAAGATTCCTCGTGTGATTTCTATGGTGTGCATTTGTTATGATTTACTAAAGAGATATAAGAAGATTTTGGTAGCGTGACTACTATGGTGTCCAATTAGATATGGTTTCTTGACCTGAAATAAGAAGATAGGCTCGAGTGATTGCATGGTATGCATTTGGTTATGGTTTATAAACCAGAAATAAGAAGATTTTGTCGCGTGACTTCTATGGTGTGCACTTAGATATGGTTTATTAAAACCGAATTATGAAGGTTTCCTCGAGTGATTTCTATGGTGTGTATTATGTTATGATTTACGGACGAGAAATAAGAAGATTTTGATACTGTGACTTCTATGGTGTGCATTTTGGTTATCGTTTATCAACCAGATATAAGAAAAGTTAATCGCGTGACTTCTATGGTGTGCACTTAGATATGGTTTCTTAACCAGAAATAAGAAGAGTTAGCCGCGTGACTTCTATGGTGTGCACTTAGATATGGTTTCTTAACCAGAAATAAGAAGAGTTAGCCGCGTGACTTCTATGGTGTGCACTTAGATATGTTTTGCTAAACCGATTTATGAAGATTCCTCGAGTGATTTCTATGGTGTGCATTTGTTATGATTTACTAACGAGAAATAAGAAGATTTTGGTAGCGTGACTTCTATGGTGTGCAATCAGTATGGTTTTTGACCTGAAATAAGAAGATAGGCTCGAGTGATTTGCATGGTATGCATTTAGTTATGGTTTATAAACCAGAAATAAGAAGATTTTGTCGCGTGACTTCTATGGTGTGCACTTAGATATGGTTTATTAAACCGAATTATGAAGGTTTCCTCGAGTGATTTCTATTGTGTGTATTTTGTTATGATTTACTGACGAGAAATAAGAAGATTTTGGTACTGTGACTTCTATGGTGTGCATTTAGATATGGTTTCTTGACATGAAATGAGAAGATTTGATCGAGTGATTTCTATGGTATGCATTTTGGTTATCGTTTGCCAACCAGATATAAGAAAATTTAATCGCGTGACTTCTATGGTGTTGACTTAGATATGGTTTGTGAAACCGAATTATGAAGATTCCTCGTGTGATTTCTATGGTGTGCATTTGTTATGATTTACTAACGAGAAATAAGAAGATTTTGGTAGCGTGACTTCTATGGTGTGCATTCAGATATGGTTTCTTGACCTGACATAAGAAGAGTTAGCCGCGTGACTTCTATGATGTGCACTTAGATATGGTTTCTTAACCAGAAATAAGAAGAGTTAGCCGCGTGACTTCTATGGTGTGCACTTAGATATGTTTTGCTAAACCGATTTATGAAGATCCCTCGAGTGATTTCTATGGTGTGCATTTGTTATGATTTACTAACGAGAAATAAGAAGATTTTGGTAGCGTGACTTCTATGGTGTGCAATCAGATATGGTTTCTTGACCTGAAATAAGAAGATAGGCTCTAGTGATTTGCATGGTATGCATTTGGTTATGGTTTATAAACCAGAAATAATAAGATTTTGTCGCGTGACTTCTATGGTGTGCACTTAGATATGGTTTATTAAACCGAATTATGAAGGTTTCCTCGAGTGATTTCTATTGTGTGTATTTTGTTATGATTTACTGACGAGAAATAAGAAGATTTTGGTACTGTGACTTCTATGGTGTGCATTTAGATATGGTTTCTTGACATGAAATAAGAAGATTTGATCGAGTGATTTCTATGGTATGCATTTTGGTTATCGTTTGCCAACCAGATATAAGAAAATGTAATCGCGTGACTTCTATGGTGTGCACTTAGATATGGTTTCTTAACCAGAAATAAGAAGAGTTAGCCGCGTGACTTCTATGGTGTGCACTTAGATATGGTTTGCTAAACCGATTTATGAAGATTCCTCGTGTGATTTCTATGGTGTGCATTTGTTATGATTTACTAAAGAGATATAAGAAGATTTTGGTAGCGTGACTACTATGGTGTCCAATTAGATATGGTTTCTTGACCTGAAATAAGAAGATAGGCTCGAGTGATTGCATGGTATGCATTTGGTTATGGTTTATAAACCAGAAATAAGAAGATTTTGTCGCGTAACTTCTATGGTGTGCACTTAGATATGGTTTATTAAAACCGAATTATGAAGGTTTCCTCGAGTGATTTCTATGGTGTGTATTATGTTATGATTTACGGACGAGAAATAAGAAGATTTTGATACTGTGACTTCTATGGTGTGCATTTTGGTTATCGTTTATCAACCAGATATAAGAAAAGTTAATCGCGTGACTTCTATGGTGTGCACTTAGATATGGTTTCTTAACCAGAAATAAGAAGAGTTAGCCGCGTGACTTCTATGGTGTGCACTTAGATATGTTTTGCTAAACCGATTTATGAAGATTCCTCGAGTGATTTCTATGGTGTGCATTTGTTATGATTTACTAACGAGAAATAAGAAGATTTTGGTAGCGTGACTTCTATGGTGTGCAATCAGATATGGTTTCTTGACCTGAAATAAGAAGATAGGCTCGAGTGATTTGCATGGTATGCATTTAGTTATGGTTTATAAACCAGAAATAAGAAGATTTTGTCGCGTGACTTCTATGGTGTGCACTTAGATATGGTTTATTAAACCGAATTATGAAGGTTTCCTCGAGTGATTTCTATTGTGTGTATTTTGTTATGATTTACTGACGAGAAATAAGAAGATTTTGGTACTGTGACTTCTATGGTGTGCATTTAGATATGGTTTCTTGACATGAAATAAGAAGATTTGATCGAGTGATTTCTATGGTATGCATTTTGGTTATCGTTTGCCAACCAGATATAAGAAAATGTAATCGCGTGACTTCTATGGTGTGCACTTAGATATGGTTTCTTAACCAGAAATAAGAAGAGTTAGCCGCGTGACTTCTATGGTGTGCACTTAGACATGGTTTGCTAAACCGATTTATGAAGATTCCTCGAGTGATTTCTATGGTGTGCATTTGTTATGATTTACTAAAGAGATATAAGAAGATTTTGGTAGCGTGACTTCTATGGTGTGCAATTAGATATGGTTTCTTGACCTGAAATAAGAAGATAGGCTCGAGTGATTTGCATGGTATGCATTTAGTTATGGTTTATAAACCAGAAATAAGAAGATTTTGTCGCGTGACTTCTATGGTGTGCACTTAGATATGGTTTATTAAACCGAATAATGAAGGTTTCCTCGAGTGATTTCTATTGTGTGTATTTTGTTATGATTTACTGACGAGAAATAAGAAAATTTTGATACTGTGACTTCTATGGTGTGCATTTAGATATGGTTTCTTGACATGAAATGAGAAGATTTGATCGAGTGATTTCTATGGTATGCATTTTGGTTATCGTTTGCCAACCAGATATAAGAAAATTTAATCGCGTGACTTCTATGGTGTGCACTTAGATATGGTTTGTGAAACCGAATTATGAAGATTCCTCGTGTGATTTCTATGGTGTGCATTTGTTATGATTTACTAACGAGAAATAAGAAGATTTTGGTACTGTGTCTTCTATGGTGTGCACTTAGATATGGTTTCTTAACCAGAAATAAGAAGAGTAAGCCGCGTGACTTCTATGGTGTGCACTTAGATATGGTTTCTTAACCAGAAATAAGAAGAGTTAGCCGCGTGACTTCTATGGTGTGCACTTAGATATGGTTTGCTAAACCGATTTATGAAGATTCCTCGAGCGATTTCTACGGTGTGCATTTGTTATGATTTACTAACGAGAAATAAGAAGATTTTGGTAGCGTGACTTCTATGGTGTGCAATCAGATATGGTTTCTTGACCTGAACTAAGAAGATAGGCTCGATTGATTTGCACGGTATGCATTTGGTTATGGTTTATAAACCAGAAATAAGAAGATTTTGTCGCGTGACTTCTATTGTGTGCACTTAGATATGGTTTATTAAACCGAATTATGAAGGTTTCCTCGAGTGATTCCTATGGTGTGTATTTTGTTATGATTTACTGACGAGAAATAAGAAGATTTTGGTACTGTGACTTCTATGATGTGCATTTAGATATGGTTTCTTGACATGAAATAAGAAGTTTGATCGAGTGATTTCTATGGTATGCATTTTGGTTATCGTTTATCAACCATATATAAGAAAATTTAATCGCGTGACTTCTATGGTGTGCACCTAGATATGGTTTCTTAACCAGAAATAAGAAGAGTTAGCCGCGTGACTTCTATGGTGTGCACTTAGATATGGTTTATTAAACCGAATTATGAAGGTTTCCTCGAGTGATTTCTATGGTGTGCATTTGTTATGATTTACTAAAGAGATATAAGAAGATTTTGGTAGCGTGACTTCTATGGTGTGCAATTAGATATGGTTTCTTGACCTGAAATAAGAAGATAGGCTCGAGTGATTTGCATGGTATGCATTTAGTTATGGTTTATAAACCAGAAATAATAAGATTTTGTCGCGTGACTTCTATGGTGTGCACTTAGATATGGTTTATTAAACCGAATAATGAAGGTTTCCTCGAGTGATTTCTATTGTGTGTATTTTGTTATGATTTACTGACGAGAAATAAGAAAATTTTGATACTGTGACTTCTATGGTGTGCATTTAGATATGGTTTCTTGACATGAAATGAGAAGATTTGATCGAGTGATTTCTATGGTATGCATTTTGGTTATCGTTTGCCAACCAGATATAAGAAAATTTAATCGCGTGACTTCTATGGTGTGCACTTAGATATGGTTTGTGAAACCGAATTATGAAGATTCCTCGTGTGATTTCTATGGTGTGCATTTGTTATGATTTACTAACGAGAAATAAGAAGATTTTGGTACTGTGTCTTCTATGGTGTGCACTTAGATATGGTTTCTTAACCAGAAATAAGAAGAGTAAGCCGCGTGACTTCTATGGTGTGCACTTAGATATGGTTTCTTAACCAGAAATAAGAAGAGTTAGCCGCGTGACTTCTATGGTGTGCACTTAGATATGGTTTGCTAAACCGATTTATGAAGATTCCTCGAGCGATTTCTACGGTGTGCATTTGTTATGATTTACTAACGAGAAATAAGAAGATTTTGGTAGCGTGACTTCTATGGTGTGCAATCAGATATGGTTTCTTGACCTGAACTAAGAAGATAGGCTCGATTGATTTGCACGGTATGCATTTGGTTATGGTTTATAAACCAGAAATAAGAAGATTTTGTCGCGTGACTTCTATTGTGTGCACTTAGATATGGTTTATTAAACCGAATTATGAAGGTTTCCTCGAGTGATTCCTATGGTGTGTATTTTGTTATGATTTACTGACGAGAAATAAGAAGATTTTGGTACTGTGACTTCTATGATGTGCATTTAGATATGGTTTCTTGACATGAAATAAGAAGATTTGATCGAGTGATTTCTATGGTATGCATTTTGGTTATCGTTTATCAACCAGATATAAGAAAATTTAATCGCGTGACTTCTATGGTGTGCACCTAGATATGGTTTCTTAACCAGAAATAAGAAGAGTTAGCCGCGTGACTTCTATGGTGTGCACTTAGATATGGTTTATTAAACCGAATTATGAAGGTTTCCTCGAGTGATTTCTATTGTGTGTATTTTGTTATGATTTACTGACGAGAAATAAGAAAATTTTGATACTGTGACTTCTATGGTGTGCATTTAGATATGGTTTCTTGACATGAAATGAGAAGATTTGATCGATTGATTTCTATGGTATGCATTTTGGTTATCGTTTGCCAACCAGATATAAGAAAATTTAATCGCGTGACTTTTATGGTGTGCACTTAGATATGGTTTGTGAAACCGAATTATGAAGATTCCTCGTGTGATTTCTATGGTGTGCATTTATTAAGATTTACTAACGAGAAATAAGAAGATTTTGGTAGCGTGTCTTCTATGGTGTGCATTCAGATATGGTTTCTTGACCTGAAATAAAAAGATAGGCTTGAGTGATTTGCATGGTATGCATTTGGTTATGGTTTATGAACCAGAAATAAGAAGATTTAGTCGCGTGACTTCTATGGTGTGCACTTAGATATGGTTTATTAAAACCGAATTATGAAGGTTTCCTCGAGTGATTTCTATGGTGTGTATTATGTTATGATTTACGGACGAGAAATAAGAAGATTTTGATACTGTGACTTCAATGGTGTGCATTAAGATATGGTTTCTTGACATGAAATAAGAAGATTTGATCGAGTGATTTCTATGGTATGCATTTTGGTTATCGTTTATCAACCAGATATAAGAAAATTTAATCGCGTGACTTCTATGGTGTGCACTTAGATATGGTTTCTTAACCAGAAATAAGAAGAGTTAGCCGCGTGACCTCTATGGTGTGCACTTAGATATGGTTTCTTAACCAGAAATAAGAAGAGTTAGCCGCGTGACTTCTATGGCGTGCACTTAGATATGTTTTGCTAAACCGATTTATGAAGATTCCTCGAGTGATTTCTATGGTGTGCATTTGTTATGATTTACTAACGAGATATAAGAAGATTTTGGTAGCGTGACTTCTATGGTGTGCATTTAGATATGGTTTCTGGGCCTGAAATAAGAAGATAGCTCGAGTGATTAGCATGGTATGCATTTGGTTATGGTTTATCAACCAGAAATAAGAAGATTTAGTCGCGTGACTTCTATGGTGTGCACTTAGATTTGGTTTATTAAACCGAATTATGAAGGTTTCCTCGAGTGATTTCTATGTTGTGTATTTTGTTATGATTTACTGACGAGAAATAAGAAGATTTTGGTACTGTGACTTCTATGGTGTGCATTTAGATATGGTTTCTTGACATGAAATAAGAAGATTTGATCGAGTGATTTCTATGGTATGCATTTTGGTTATCGTTTGCCAACCAGATATAAGAAAATGTAATCGCGTGACTTCTATGGTGTGCACTTAGATATGGTTTCTTAACCAGAAATAAGAAGAGTTAGCCGCGTGACTTCTATGGTGTGCACTTAGACATGGTTTGCTAAACCGATTTATGAAGATTCCTCGAGTGATTTCTATGGTGTGCATTTGTTATGATTTACTAAAGAGATATAAGAAGATTTTGGTAGCGTGACTTCTATGGTGTGCAATTAGATATGGTTTCTTGACCTGAAATAAGAAGATAGGCTCGAGTGATTTGCATGGTATGCATTTAGTTATGGTTTATAAACCAGAAATAAGAAGATTTTGTCGCGTGACTTCTATGGTGTGCACTTAGATATGGTTTATTAAACCGAATAATGAAGGTTTCCTCGAGTGATTTCTATTGTGTGTATTTTGTTATGATTTACTGACGAGAAATAAGAAAATTTTGATACTGTGACTTCTATGGTGTGCATTTAGATATGGTTTCTTGACATGAAATGAGAAGATTTGATCGAGTGATTTCTATGGTATGCATTTTGGTTATCGTTTGCCAACCAGATATAAGAAAATTTAATCGCGTGACTTTTATGGTGTGCACTTAGATATGGTTTGTGAAACCGAATTATGAAGATTCCTCGTGTGATTTCTATGGTGTGCATTTATTAAGATTTACTAACGAGAAATAAGAAGATTTTGGTAGCGTGTCTTCTATGGTGTGCATTCAGATATGGTTTCTTGACCTGAAATAAAAAGATAGGCTTGAGTGATTTGCATGGTATGCATTTGGTTATGGTTTATGAACCAGAAATAAGAAGATTTAGTCGCGTGACTTCTATGGTGTGCACTTAGATATGGTTTATTAAAACCGAATTATGAAGGTTTCCTCGAGTGATTTCTATGGTGTGTATTATGTTATGATTTACGGACGAGAAATAAGAAGATTTTGATACTGTGACTTCAATGGTGTGCATTAAGATATGGTTTCTTGACATGAAATAAGAAGATTTGATCGAGTGATTTCTATGGTATGCATTTTGGTTATCGTTTATCAACCAGATATAAGAAAATTTAATCGCGTGACTTCTATGGTGTGCACTTAGATATGGTTTCTTAACCAGAAATAAGAAGAGTTAGCCGCGTGACCTCTATGGTGTGCACTTAGATATGGTTTCTTAACCAGAAATAAGAAGAGTTAGCCGCGTGACTTCTATGGCGTGCACTTAGATATGTTTTGCTAAACCGATTTATGAAGATTCCTCGAGTGATTTCTATGGTGTGCATTTGTTATGATTTACTAACGAGATATAAGAAGATTTTGGTAGCGTGACTTCTATGGTGTGCATTTAGATATGGTTTCTGGGCCTGAAATAAGAAGATAGCTCGAGTGATTAGCATGGTATGCATTTGGTTATGGTTTATCAACCAGAAATAAGAAGATTTAGTCGCGTGACTTCTATGGTGTGCACTTAGATTTGGTTTATTAAACCGAATTATGAAGGTTTCCTCGAGTGATTTCTATGTTGTGTATTTTGTTATGATTTACTGACGAGAAATAAGAAGATTTTGGTACTGTGACTTCTATGGTGTGCATTTAGATATGGTTTCTTGACATGAAATAAGAAGATTTGATCGAGTGATTTCTATGGTATGCATTTTGGTTATCGTTTGCCAACCAGATATAAGAAAATGTAATCGCGTGACTTCTATGGTGTGCACTTAGATATGGTTTCTTAACCAGAAATAAGAAGAGTTAGCCGCGTGACTTCTATGGTGTGCACTTAGACATGGTTTGCTAAACCGATTTATGAAGATTCCTCGAGTGATTTCTATGGTGTGCATTTGTTATGATTTACTAAAGAGATATAAGAAGATTTTGGTAGCGTGACTTCTATGGTGTGCAATTAGATATGGTTTCTTGACCTGAAATAAGAAGATAGGCTCGAGTGATTTGCATGGTATGCATTTAGTTATGGTTTATAAACCAGAAATAAGAAGATTTTGTCGCGTGACTTCTATGGTGTGCACTTAGATATGGTTTATTAAACCGAATAATGAAGGTTTCCTCGAGTGATTTCTATTGTGTGTATTTTGTTATGATTTACTGACGAGAAATAAGAAAATTTTGATACTGTGACTTCTATGGTGTGCATTTAGATATGGTTTCTTGACATGAAATGAGAAGATTTGATCGAGTGATTTCTATGGTATGCATTTTGGTTATCGTTTGCCAACCAGATATAAGAAAATTTAATCGCGTGACTTCTATGGTGTGCACTTAGATATGGTTTGTGAAACCGAATTATGAAGATTCCTCGTGTGATTTCTATGGTGTGCATTTGTTATGATTTACTAACGAGAAATAAGAAGATTTTGGTACTGTGTCTTCTATGGTGTGCATTCAGATATGGTTTCTTGACCTGACATAAGAAGAGTTAGCCGCGTGACTTCTATGATGTGCACTTAGATATGGTTTCTTAACCAGAAATAAGAAGAGTTAGCCGCGTGACTTCTATGGTGTGCACTTAGATATGTTTTGCTAAACCGATTTATGAAGATCCCTCGAGTGATTTCTATGGTGTGCATTTGTTATGATTTACTAACGAGATATAAGAAGATTTTGGTAGCGTGACTTCTATGGTGTGCATTTAGATATGGTTTCTGGGCCTGAAATAAGAAGATAGCTCGAGTGATTAGCATGGTATGCATTTGGTTATGGTTTATCAACCAGAAATAAGAAGATTTAGTCGCGTGACTTCTATGGTGTGCACTTAGATTTGGTTTATTAAACCGAGTTATGAAGGTTTCCTCGAGTGATTTCTATGGTGTGTATTTTGTTATGATTTACTGATGAGAAATAAGAAGATTTTGGTACTGTGACTTCTATGGTGTGCATTTAGATATGGTTTCTTGACATGAAATAAGAAGATTTGATCGAGTGATTTCTATGGTATGCATTTTGGTTATCGTTTGCCAACCAGATATAAGAAAATGTAATCGCGTGACTTCTATGGTGTGCACTTAGATATGGTTTCTTAACCAGAAATAAGAAGAGTTAGCCGCGTGACTTCTATGGTGTGCACTTAGATATGGTTTGCTAAACCGATTTATGAAGATTCCTCGTGTGATTTCTATGGTGTGCATTTGTTATGATTTACTAAAGAGATATAAGAAGATTTTGGTAGCGTGACTTCTATGGTGTCCAATTAGATATGGTTTCTTGACCTGAAATAAGAAGATAGGCTCGAGTGATTGCATGGTATGCATTTCGTGATGGTTTATAAACCAGAAATAAGAAGATTTTGTCGTGTGACTTCTATGGTGTGCAGTTATGGTTTATTAAAACCGAATTATGAAGGTTTCCTCGAGTGATTTCTATGGTGTGTATTATGTTATGATTTACGGACGAGATTAAGAAGATTTTGATACTGTGACTTCTATGGTGTGCATTTTGGTTATCGTTTATCAACCAGATATAAGAAAATTTAATCGCGTGACTTCTATGGTGTGCACTTAGATATGGTTTCTTAACCAGAAATAAGAAGAGTAAGCCGCGTGACTTCTATGGTGTGCACTTAGATATGGTTTCTTAACCAGAAATAAGAAGAGTTAGCCGCGTGACTTCTATGGTGTGCACTTAGATATGGTTTGCTAAACCGATTTATGAAGATTCCTCGAGCGATTTCTACGGTGTGCATTTGTTATGATTTACTAACGAGAAATAAGAAGATTTTGGTAGCGTGACTTCTATGGTGTGCAATCAGATATGGTTTCTTGACATGAAATAAGAAGATTTGATCGAGTGATTTCTATGGTATGCATTTTGGTTATCGTTTGCCAACCAGATATAAGAAAATGTAATCGCGTGACTTCTATTGTGTGCACTTAGATATGGTTTCTTAACCAGAAGTAAGAAGAGTTAGCCGCGTGACTTCTATGGTGTGCACTTAGATATGGTTTGCTAAACCGATTTATGAAGATTCCTCGAGTGATTTCTATGATGTGCATTTGTTATGATTTACTAACGAGATATAAGAAGATTTTGGTAGCGTGACTTCTATGGTGTTCATTCAGATATGGTTTATCAACCAGAAATAACATGATTTAGTCGCGTAACTTCTATGATGTGCACTTAGATATGGTTTATTAAACCGAATTATGAAGATTTCCTCGAGTAATTTCTATGGTGTGTATTTTGTTATGATTTACTGACGAGAAATAAAAAGATTTTGGTACTGTGACTTCTATGGTGTGCATTTAGATATAGTTTCTAGATATGAAACAAAAATATTTACCCGAGTGATTTCCATGGTATGCAATTTGGTTATGGTTTATAAACCAGAAATGAGAAGATTTTGTCGCGTGACTTCTATGGTGTGCACTTAGATATGGTTTATTAAACCGAATTATGAAGGTTTCCTCGAGTGATTTCTATTGTGTGTATTTTGTTATGATTTACTGACGAGAAATAAGAAGATTTTGGTACTGTGACTTCTATGGTGTGCATTTAGATATGGTTTCTTGACATGAAATGAGAAGATTTGACCGAGTGATTTCTATGGTATGCATTTTGGTTATCGTTTGCCAACCAGATATTAGAAAATTTAATCGCGTGACTTCTATGGTGTGCACTTAGATGTGGTTTGTGAAACCGAATTATGAAGATTCCTCGTGTGATTTCTATGGTGTGCATTTGTTATGATTTACTAACGAGAAATAAGAAGATTTTGGTACTGTGTCTTCTATGGTGTGCACTTAGATATGGTTTCTTAACCAGAAATAAGAAGAGTAAGCCGCGTGACTTCTATGGTGTGCACTTAGATATGGTTTCTTAACCAGAAATAAGAAGAGTTAGCCGCGTGACTTCTATGGTGTGCACTTAGATATGGTTTGCTAAACCGATTTATGAAGATTCCTCGAGCGATTTCTACGGTGTGCATTTGTTATGATTTACTAACGAGAAATAAGAAGATTTTGGTAGCGTGACTTCTATGGTGTGCAATCAGATATGGTTTCTTGACCTGAACTAAGAAGATAGGCTCGATTGATTTGCACGGTATGCATTTGGTTATGGTTTATAAACCAGAAATAAGAAGATTTTGTCGCGTGACTTCTATTGTGTGCACTTAGATATGGTTTATTAAACCGAATTATGAAGGTTTCCTCGAGTGATTCCTATGGTGTGTATTTTGTTATGATTTACTGACGAGAAATAAGAAGATTTTGGTACTGTGACTTCTATGATGTGCATTTAGATATGGTTTCTTGACATGAAATAAGAAGATTTGATCGAGTGATTTCTATGGTATGCATTTTGGTTATCGTTTATCAACCAGATATAAGAAAATTTAATCGCGTGACTTCTATGGTGTGCACCTAGATATGGTTTCTTAACCAGAAATAAGAAGAGTTAGCCGCGTGACTTCTATGGTGTGCACTTAGATATGGTTTATTAAACCGAATTATGAAGGTTTCCTCGAGTGATTTCTATTGTGTGTATTTTGTTATGATTTACTGACGAGAAATAAGAAAATTTTGATACTGTGACTTCTATGGTGTGCATTTAGATATGGTTTCTTGACATGAAATGAGAAGATTTGATCGATTGATTTCTATGGTATGCATTTTGGTTATCGTTTGCCAACCAGATATAAGAAAATTTAATCGCGTGACTTTTATGGTGTGCACTTAGATATGGTTTGTGAAACCAAATTATGAAGATTCCTCGTGTGATTTCTATGGTGTGCATTTATTAAGATTTACTAACGAGAAATAAGAAGATTTTGGTAGCGTGTCTTCTATGGTGTGCATTCAGATATGGTTTCTTGACCTGAAATAAAAAGATAGGCTTGAGTGATTTGCATGGTATGCATTTGGTTATGGTTTATGAACCAGAAATAAGAAGATTTAGTCGCGTGACTTCTATGGTGTGCACTTAGATATGGTTTATTAAAACCGAATTATGAAGGTTTCCTCGAGTGATTTCTATGGTGTGTATTATGTTATGATTTACGGACGAGAAATAAGAAGATTTTGATACTGTGACTTCAATGGTGTGCATTAAGATATGGTTTCTTGACATGAAATAAGAAGATTTGATCGAGTGATTTCTATGGTATGCATTTTGGTTATCGTTTATCAACCAGATATAAGAAAATTTAATCGCGTGACTTCTATGGTGTGCACTTAGATATGGTTTCTTAACCAGAAATAAGAAGAGTTAGCCGCGTGACCTCTATGGTGTGCACTTAGATATGGTTTCTTAACCAGAAATAAGAAGAGTTAGCCGCGTGACTTCTATGGCGTGCACTTAGATATGTTTTGCTAAACCGATTTATGAAGATTCCTCGAGTGATTTCTATGGTGTGCATTTGTTATGATTTACTAACGAGATATAAGAAGATTTTGGTAGCGTGACTTCTATGGTGTGCATTTAGATATGGTTTCTGGGCCTGAAATAAGAAGATAGCTCGAGTGATTAGCATGGTATGCATTTGGTTATGGTTTATCAACCAGAAATAAGAAGATTTAGTCGCGTGACTTCTATGGTGTGCACTTAGATTTGGTTTATTAAACCGAATTATGAAGGTTTCCTCGAGTGATTTCTATGTTGTGTATTTTGTTATGATTTACTGACGAGAAATAAGAAGATTTTGGTACTGTGACTTCTATGGTGTGCATTTAGATATGGTTTCTTGACATGAAATAAGAAGATTTGATCGAGTGATTTCTATGGTATGCATTTTGGTTATCGTTTGCCAACCAGATATAAGAAAATGTAATCGCGTGACTTCTATGGTGTGCACTTAGATATGGTTTCTTAACCAGAAATAAGAAGAGTTAGCCGCGTGACTTCTATGGTGTGCACTTAGACATGGTTTGCTAAACCGATTTATGAAGATTCCTCGAGTGATTTCTATGGTGTGCATTTGTTATGATTTACTAAAGAGATATAAGAAGATTTTGGTAGCGTGACTTCTATGGTGTGCAATTAGATATGGTTTCTTGACCTGAAATAAGAAGATAGGCTCGAGTGATTTGCATGGTATGCATTTAGTTATGGTTTATAAACCAGAAATAAGAAGATTTTGTCGCGTGACTTCTATGGTGTGCACTTAGATATGGTTTATTAAACCGAATAATGAAGGTTTCCTCGAGTGATTTCTATTGTGTGTATTTTGTTATGATTTACTGACGAGAAATAAGAAAATTTTGATACTGTGACTTCTATGGTGTGCATTTAGATATGGTTTCTTGACATGAAATGAGAAGATTTGATCGAGTGATTTCTATGGTATGCATTTTGGTTATCGTTTGCCAACCAGATATAAGAAAATTTAATCGCGTGACTTCTATGGTGTGCACTTAGATATGGTTTGTGAAACCGAATTATGAAGATTCCTCGTGTGATTTCTATGGTGTGCATTTGTTATGATTTACTAACGAGAAATAAGAAGATTTTGGTACTGTGTCTTCTATGGTGTGCATTCAGATATGGTTTCTTGACCTGACATAAGAAGAGTTAGCCGCGTGACTTCTATGATGTGCACTTAGATATGGTTTCTTAACCAGAAATAAGAAGAGTTAGCCGCGTGACTTCTATGGTGTGCACTTAGATATGTTTTGCTAAACCGATTTATGAAGATCCCTCGAGTGATTTCTATGGTGTGCATTTGTTATGATTTACTAACGAGATATAAGAAGATTTTGGTAGCGTGACTTCTATGGTGTGCATTTAGATATGGTTTCTGGGCCTGAAATAAGAAGATAGCTCGAGTGATTAGCATGGTATGCATTTGGTTATGGTTTATCAACCAGAAATAAGAAGATTTAGTCGCGTGACTTCTATGGTGTGCACTTAGATTTGGTTTATTAAACCGAGTTATGAAGGTTTCCTCGAGTGATTTCTATGGTGTGTATTTTGTTATGATTTACTGATGAGAAATAAGAAGATTTTGGTACTGTGACTTCTATGGTGTGCATTTAGATATGGTTTCTTGACATGAAATAAGAAGATTTGATCGAGTGATTTCTATGGTATGCATTTTGGTTATCGTTTGCCAACCAGATATAAGAAAATGTAATCGCGTGACTTCTATGGTGTGCACTTAGATATGGTTTCTTAACCAGAAATAAGAAGAGTTAGCCGCGTGACTTCTATGGTGTGCACTTAGATATGGTTTGCTAAACCGATTTATGAAGATTCCTCGTGTGATTTCTATGGTGTGCATTTGTTATGATTTACTAAAGAGATATAAGAAGATTTTGGTAGCGTGACTTCTATGGTGTCCAATTAGATATGGTTTCTTGACCTGAAATAAGAAGATAGGCTCGAGTGATTGCATGGTATGCATTTCGTGATGGTTTATAAACCAGAAATAAGAAGATTTTGTCGTGTGACTTCTATGGTGTGCAGTTATGGTTTATTAAAACCGAATTATGAAGGTTTCCTCGAGTGATTTCTATGGTGTGTATTATGTTATGATTTACGGACGAGATTAAGAAGATTTTGATACTGTGACTTCTATGGTGTGCATTTTGGTTATCGTTTATCAACCAGATATAAGAAAATTTAATCGCGTGACTTCTATGGTGTGCACTTAGATATGGTTTCTTAACCAGAAATAAGAAGAGTAAGCCGCGTGACTTCTATGGTGTGCACTTAGATATGGTTTCTTAACCAGAAATAAGAAGAGTTAGCCGCGTGACTTCTATGGTGTGCACTTAGATATGGTTTGCTAAACCGATTTATGAAGATTCCTCGAGCGATTTCTACGGTGTGCATTTGTTATGATTTACTAACGAGAAATAAGAAGATTTTGGTAGCGTGACTTCTATGGTGTGCAATCAGATATGGTTTCTTGACCTGAACTAAGAAGATAGGCTCGATTGATTTGCACGGTATGCATTTGGTTATGGTTTATAAACCAGAAAAAAAGAAGATTTTGTCGCGTGACTTCTATTGTGTGCACTTAGATATGGTTTATTAAACCGAATTATGAAGGTTTCCTCGAGTGATTCCTATGGTGTGTATTTTGTTATGATTTACTGACGAGAAATAAGAAGATTTTGGTACTGTGACTTCTATGATGTGCATTTAGATATGGTTTCTTGACATGAAATAAGAAGATTTGATCGAGTGATTTCTATGGTATGCATTTTGGTTATCGTTTATCAACCAGATATAAGAAAATTTAATCGCGTGACTTCTATGGTGTGCACCTAGATATGGTTTCTTAACCAGAAATAAGAAGAGTTAGCCGCGTGACTTCTATGGTGTGCACTTAGATATGGTTTATTAAACCGAATTATGAAGGTTTCCTCGAGTGATTTCTATTGTGTGTATTTTGTTATGATTTACTGACGAGAAATAAGAAAATTTTGATACTGTGACT
Organism: Lutraria lutraria; assembly: GCA_964023205.1. Classification (NCBI taxonomy): domain Eukaryota; kingdom Metazoa; phylum Mollusca; class Bivalvia; order Venerida; family Mactridae; genus Lutraria; species Lutraria lutraria. The sequence continues at coordinate 16,137,922 of OZ026841.1, forward strand.
TCTATGGTGTGCATTTAGATATGATTTCTTGACATGAAATAAGAAGATTTGATCGAGTGATTTCTATGGTATGCATTTTGGTTATCGTTTATCAACCAGATATAAGAAAATTTAATCGCGTGACTTCTATGGTGTGCACTTAGATATGGTTTCTTAACCAGAAATAAGAAGAGTTAGCCGCGTGACCTCTATGGTGTGCACTTAGATATGGTTTCTTAACCAGAAATAAGAAGAGTTAGCCGCGTGACTTCTATGGCGTGCACTTAGATATGTTTTGCTAAACCGATTTATGAAGATTCCTCGAGTGATTTCTATGGTGTGCATTTGTTATGATTTACTAACGAGATATAAGAAGATTTTGGTAGCGTGACTTCTATGGTGTGCATTTAGATATGGTTTCTGGGCCTGAAATAAGAAGATAGCTCGAGTGATTAGCATGGTATGCATTTGGTTATGGTTTATCAACCAGAAATAAGAAGATTTAGTCGCGTGACTTCTATGGTGTGCTCTTAGATTTGGTTTATTAAACCGAATTATGAAGGTTTTCTCGAGTGATTTCTATGGTGTGTATTTTGTTATGATTTAATGACGAGAAATAAGAAGATTTTGGTACTGTGACTTCTATGGTGTGCATTTAGATATGGTTTCTTGACATGAAATAAGAAGATTTGATCGAGTGATTTCTATGGTATGCATTTTGGTTATCGTTTGCCAACCAGATATAAGAAAATGTAATCGCGTGACTTCTATGGTGTGCACTTAGATATGGTTTCTTAACCAGAAGTAAGAAGAGTTAGCCGCGTGACTTCTATGGTGTGCACTTAGATATGGTTTGCTAAACCGATTTATGAAGATTCCTCGAGTGATTTCTATGATGTGCATTTGTTATGATTTACTAACGAGATATAAGAAGATTTTGGTAGCGTGACTTCTATGGTGTTCATTCAGATATGGTTTATCAACCAGAAATAACATGATTTAGTCGCGTAACTTCTATGATGTGCACTTAGATATGGTTTATTAAACCGAATTATGAAGATTTCCTCGAGTAATTTCTATGGTGTGTATTTTGTTATGATTTACTGACGAGAAATAAAAAGATTTTGGTACTGTGACTTCTATGGTGTGCATTTAGATATAGTTTCTAGATATGAAACAAAAATATTTACCCGAGTGATTTCCATGGTATGCAATTTGGTTATGGTTTATAAACCAGAAATGAGAAGATTTTGTCGCGTGACTTCTATGGTGTGCACTTAGATATGGTTTATTAAACCGAATTATGAAGGTTTCCTCGAGTGATTTCTATTGTGTGTATTTTGTTATGATTTACTGACGAGAAATAAGAAGATTTTGGTACTGTGACTTCTATGGTGTGCATTTAGATATGGTTTCTTGACATGAAATGAGAAGATTTGATCGAGTGATTTCTATGGTATGCATTTTGGTTATCGTTTGCCAACCAGATATTAGAAAATTTAATCGCGTGACTTCTATGGTGTGCACTTAGATGTGGTTTGTGAAACCGAATTATGAAGATTCCTCGTGTGATTTCTATGGTGTGCATTTGTTATGATTAACTAACGAGAAATAAGAAGATTTTGGTAGCGTGACTTCTATGGTGTGCATTCAGATATGGTTTCTTGACCTGACATAAGAAGAGTTAGCCGCGTGACTTCTATGATGTGCACTTAGATATGGTTTCTTAACCAGAAATAAGAAGAGTTAGCCGCGTGACTTCTATGGTGTGCACTTAGATATGTTTTGCTAAACCGATTTATGAAGATCCCTCGAGTGATTTCTATGGTGTGCATTTGTTATGATTTACTAACGAGATATAAGAAGATTTTGGTAGCTTGACTTCTATGGTGTGCATTTAGATATGGTTTCTGGGCCTGAAATAAGAAGATAGCTCGAGTGATTAGCATGGCATGCATTTGGTTATGGTTTATCAACCAGAAATAAGAAGATTTTGTCGCGTGACTTCTATGGTGTGCACTTAGATTTGGTTTATTAAACCGAATTATGAAGGTTTCCTCGAGTGATTTCTATGTTGTGTATTTTGTTATGATTTACTGACGAGAAATAAGAAGATTTTGGTACTGTGACTTCTATGGTGTGCATTTAGATATGGTTTCTTGACATGAAATAAGAAGATTTGATCGAGTGATTTCTATGGTATGCATTTTGGTTATCGTTTGTCAACCAGATATAAGAAAATGTAATCGCGTGACTTCTATGGTGTGCACTTAGATATGGTTTATAACCAGAAATAAGAAGAGTTAGCCGCGTGACTTCTATGGTGTGCACTTAGACATGGTTTGCTAAACCGATTTATGAAGATTCCTCGAGTGATTTCTATGGTGTGCATTTGTTATGATTTACTAAAGAGATATAAGATGATTTTGGTAGCGTGACTTCTATGGTGTGCAATTAGATATGGTTTCTTGACCTGAAATAAGAAGATAGGCTCGAGTGATTTGCATGGTATGCATTTAGTTATGGTTTATAAACCAGAAATAAGAAGATTTTGTCGCGTGACTTCTATGGTGTGCACTTAGATATGGTTTATTAAACCGAATAATGAAGGTTTCCTCGAGTGATTTCTATTGTGTGTATTTTGTTATGATTTACTGACGAGAAATAAGAAAATTTTGATACTGTGACTTCTATGGTGTGCATTTAGATATGGTTTCTTGACATGAAATGAGAAGATTTGATCGAGTGATTTTTATGGTATGCATTTTGGTTATCGTTTGCCAACCAGATATAAGAACATTTAATCGCGTGACTTCTATGGTGTGCACTTAGATATGGTTTGTGAAACCGAATTATGAAGATTCCTCGTGTGATTTCTATGGTGTGCATTTGTTATGATTTACTAACGAGAAATAAGAAGATTTTGGTACTGTGACTTCTATGGTGTGCATTCAGATATGGTTTCTTGACCTGACATAAGAAGAGTTAGCCGCGTGACTTCTATGATGTGCACTTAGATATGGTTTCTTAACCAGAAATAAGAAGAGTTAGCCGCGTGACTTCTATGGTGTGCACTTAGATATGTTTTGCTAAACCGATTTATGAAGATCCCTCGAGTGATTTCTATGGTGTGCATTTGTTATGATTTACTAACGAGATATAAGAAGATTATGGTAGCTTGACTTCTATGGTGTGCATTTAGATATGGTTTCTGGGCCTGAAATAAGAAGATAGCTCGAGTGATAACATGGCATGCATTTGGTTATGGTTTATCAACCAGAAATATGAAGATTTAATCGCGTGACTTCTATGGTGTGCACTTAGATTTGGTTTATTAAACCGAATTATGAAGATTCCTCGTGTGATTTCTATGGTGTGCATTTATTAAGGTTTACTAACGAGAAATAAGAAGATTTTGGTAGCGTGTCTTCTATGGTGTGCATTCAGATATGGTTTCTTGACCTGAAATAAAAAGATAGGCTTGAGTGATTTGCATGGTATGCATTTGGTTATGGTTTATGAACCAGAAATAAGAAGATTTAGTCGCGTGACTTCTATGGTGTGCACTTAGATATGGTTTATTAAAACCGAATTATGAAGGTTTCCTCGAGTGATTTCTATGGTGTGTATTATGTTATGATTTACGGACGAGAAATAAGAAGATTTTGATACTGTGACTTCAATGGTGTGCATTAAGATATGGTTTCTTGATATGAAATAAGAAGATTTGATCGAGTGATTTCTATGGTATGCATTTTGGTTATCGTTTATCAACCAGATATAAGAAAATTTAATCGCGTGACTTCTATGGTGTGTACTTAGATATGGTTTCTTAACCAGAAATAAGAAGAGTTAGCCGCGTGACCTCTATGGTGTGCACTTAGATATGGTTTCTTAACCAGAAATAAGAAGAGTTAGCCGCGTGACTTCTATGGCGTGCACTTAGATATGTTTTGCTAAACCGATTTATGAAGATTCCTCCAGTGATTTCTATGGTGTGCATTTGTTATGATTTACTAACGAGATATAAGAAGATTTTGGTAGCGTGACTTCTATGGTGTGCATTTAGATATGGTTTCTGGGCCTGAAATAAGAAGATAGCTCGAGTGATTAGCATGGTATGCATTTGGTTATGGTTTATCAACCAGAAATAAGAAGATTTAGTCGCGTGACTTCTATGGTGTGCTCTTAGATTTGGTTTATTAAACCGAATTATGAAGGTTTTCTCGAGTGATTTCTATGGTGTGTATTTTGTTATGATTTAATGACGAGAAATAAGAAGATTTTGGTATTGTGACTTCTATGGTGTGCATTTAGATATGGTTTCTTGACATGAAATAAGAAGATTTGATCGAGTGATTTCTATGGTATGCATTTTGGTTATCGTTTGCCAACCAGATAAAAGAAAATGTAATCGCGTGACTTCTATGGTGTGCACTTAGATATGGTTTCTTAACCAGAAGTAAGAAGAGTTAGCCGCGTGACTTCTATGGTGTGCACTTAGATATGGTTTGCTAAACCGATTTATGAAGATTCCTCGAGTGATTTCTATGGTGTGCATTTGTTATGATTTACTAACGAGATATAAGAAGATTTTGGTAGCGTGACTTCTATGGTCTGCATTCAGATATGGTTTATCAACCAGAAATAACATGATTTAGTCGCGTAACTTCTATGATGTGCACTTAGATATGGTTTATTAAACCGAATTATGAAGATTTCCTCGAGTAATTTCTATGGTGTGTATTTTGTTATGATTTACTGACGAGAAATAAAAAGATTTTGGTACTGTGACTTCTATGGTGTGCATTTAGATATAGTTTCTAGATATGAAACAAAAATATTTACCCGAGTGATTTCCATGGTATGCAATTTGGTTATCGTTTATCAACCAGATATAAGAAAATTTAATTGCGTGACTTCTATGGTGTGCACTCAGATATGGTTTATTAAACCGAATTATGAAGATTCCTCGAGTGATTTCTATGGTATGCACTTTGTTATGATTTACTAACGAGAAATAAGAAGATTTTGGTAGCGTGACTTCTATGGTGTGCATTCAGATATAGTTTCTTGACCTGAAATATGAAGATAGGCTCGAGTGATTTGCATGGTATGCATTTGGTTATGGTTTATCAACCAGAAATAAGAAGATTTAGTCGCGTGACTTCTATGGTGTGCACTTAGATAGGGTATATTAAAACGAATTATGAAGGTTTCCTCGAGTGATTTCTATGGTGTGTATTTTGTTATGATTTAATGACGAGAAATAAGAAGATTTTGGTACTGTGACTTCTATGGTGTGCATTTAGATATGGTTTCTTGACGTGAAATAAGAAGATTGGATCGAGTGATTTCTATTGTATGCATTTTGGTTATCGTTTATCAACCAGATATAAGAAAATTTAATCGCGTGACTTCTATGGTGTGGACTTAGATATGGTTTATTTAACCGAATTATGAAGGTTTCCTCGAGTGATTTCTATGGTGTGTATTTTGTTATGATTTACTGACGAGAAATAAGAAGATTTTGGTACTGTGACTTCTGTGATGTGCATTTAGATATGGTTTCTTGACATGAAATAAGAAGATTTGATCGAGTGATTTCTATGGTATGCATTTTGGTTATCGTTTATCAACCAGATATAAGAAAATTTAATCGCGTGACTTCTATGGTGTGCACCTAGATATGGTTTCTTAACCAGAAATAAGAAGATTTAGCCGCGTGACTTCTATGGTGTGCACTTAGATTTGGTTTGCTTAACCGAATTATGAAGATTCCTCGAGTTATTTCTATGGTGTGCATTTGGTTATGGTTTACCAACCAGAAATAAGAAGATTTAGTCGCGTGACTTCTATGGTGTGCACTTAGATATGGTTTATTGAACCGAATTATGAAGGTTTCCTCGAGTGATTTCTATGGTGTGTCTTTTGTTATGATTTAATGACGAGAAATAAGAAGATTTTGGTACTGTGACTTCTATGGTGTGCATTTAGATATGGTTTCTTGACATGAAATGAGAAGATTTGATCGAGTGATTTCTATGGTATGCATTTTGGTTATCGTTTGCCAACCAGATATAAGAAAATTTAATCGCGTGACTTCTATGGTGTGCACTTAGATATGGTTTATGAAACCGAATTATGAAGATTCCTCGTGTGATTTCTATGGTGTGCATGTGTTATGATTTACTGACGAGAAATAAGAAGATTTTGGTAGCGTGACTTCTATGGTGTGCATTCAGATATGGTTTCTTGACCTGAAATAAAAAGATAGGCTCGAGTGATTTGCATGGTATGCATTTGGTTATGGTTTATCAACCAGAAATTAGAAGATTTAGTCGCGTGACTTCTATGGTGTGCACTTAGATATGGTTTATTAAAACAGAATTATGAAGGTTTCCTCGAGTGATTTCTATGGTGTGTATTTTGTTATGATTTACTGACGAGATATAAGAAGATTTTGGTACTGTGACTTCTATGGTGTGCATTTAGATATGGTTTCTTGACATGAAATAAGAAGATTTGATCGAGTGATTTCTATGGTATGCATTTTGGTTATCGTTTATCAACCAGATATAAGAAGATTTAATCGCGTGATTTCTATGGTGTGCACCTAGATATGGTTTCTTAACCAGAAATAAGAAGAGATAGCCGCGTGACTTCTATGGTGTGCTCTTAGATATGGTTTGCTCAACCGAATTATGAAGATTCCTCGAGTGATTTCTATGGTGTGCATTTGTTATGATTTACTGACGAGAAATAAGAAGATTTTGGTAGCGTGACTTCTATGGTGTGCAATCAGATATGGTTTCTTGACCTGAAATAAGAAGATAGGCTCGAGTGATTTGCATGGTATGCATTTGGTTATGGTTTATAAACCAGAAATAAGAAGATTTTGTCGCGTGACTTCTATGGTGTGCACTTAGATATGGTTTATTAAACCGAATTATGAAGGTTTCCTCGAGTGCTTTCTATTTAGTGTATTTTGTTATGATTTAATGGCGAGAAATAAGAAGATTTTTGTACTGTGACTTCTATGGTGTGCATTTAGATATGGTTTCTTGAAATGAAATGAGAAGATTTGATCGAGTGATTTCTATGGTATGCATTTTGGTTATCGTTTGCCAACCAGATATAAGAAAATCTAATCGCGTGACTTTTATGGTGTGCACTTAGATATGGTTTGTGAAACCGAAATATAAAGATTCCTCGTGCGATTTCTATGGTGTGCATTTGTCATGATTTTCTAACGAGAAATAAGAAGATTTTGGTAGCGAGACTTCTATGGTGTGCATTTAGATATGGTTTCTTGACATGAAATAAGAATATTTGATCGAGTGATTTGCATGGTATGCATTTGGTTATGGTTTATAAACCAGAAATAAGAAGATTTAGTCTCGTGACTTCTATGGTGTGCACTTAGATATGGTTTATTAAACAGAATTATGAAGGTTTCCTCTAGTGATTTCTATGGTGTTCATTTGTTATGATTTACTAACGAGAAATGTGAAGATTTTGGTTGCGTGACTTCTATGGTTTGCATTCAGATATGGTTTCTTGGCCTGAAATAAGAAGATAGGCTCGAGTGATTTGCATGGTATGCATTTGGTTATCGTTTATCAACCAGAAATAAGAAAATTTAGTCGCGTGACTTCTATGGTGTGCACTTAGATATGGTTTATTAAACCGAATTATGAAGATTCCTCTAGTGATTTCTATGGTGTGCATTTGTTATGATTTACTAACGAGAAATAAGAAGATTTTGGTAGCGTGACTTCTATGGTGTGCATTTAGATATGGTTTCTTGACATGAAATAAGAAGATTTGATCGAGTGATTTCTATGGTATGCATTTTGGTTATCGTTTATCAACCAGATATAAGAAAATTTAATCGCGTGACTTCTATCGTGTGCTCTTAGATATGGTTTCTTAACCAGAAATAAGAAGATTAACCGCGTGACTTCTATGGTTTGCACTTAGATATGGTTTGTTAAACCGAATTATGAAGATTCCTCGAGTGATTTCTATGGTGTGCATTTTGTTATGATTTACTAACGAGAAAAAAGAAGATTTTGGTCGCGTGACTTCTATGGTGTGCATTCAGATATGGTTTCTTGACCTAAAATAAAAAGATAGGCCCGAGTGATTTGCATGGTATGCATTTGGTTATGGTTTATCAACCAGAAATAAGAAGATTTAGTCGCGTGACTTCTATGTTGTGAACGTAGATATGTTTTATTAAACCGAATTATGAAGATTTCCTCGAGTGATTTCTATGGTGTGTATTTTGTTATGATTTAATGACGAGAAATAAGAAGATTTTGGAACTTTTGTTCGAGTGATTTTTATGGTGTGCATTTACATACTGTTTATGAACCCGAATTAAGAAGATTTAGTCGCGTGACTTCTATGGTGTGTATTTAGATATTGTTTATCAATCCGATATATGAAGATGTAGTCGCGTTACTTCTATGGTGTAAATTTAAATATGGTTTATTAACCCGAAATAGATTTCCTTGAATGACTTCTATGGTAAATTTTACAGTTACATGAATTTAGTCATTTATACACGTGCATAAATTTCTTCTTGGAGATTATCCGATTTTCGTCAACCAGTGTTCCGCGCTGCTCAGTCGGTTAATCGCCGGACATTGGAACATTTCGTGACAATCATTTGAAGGATAGGGGCCGGTGACAGAAAAAAATGTTGTTGTTTCTTATATGCAGTGAATTGCGTCATCAGTCGGTGTTTCACTGCAAACGATTTTCGACTTCGATAAGGTACTCACGAAAATCCTTGTGGAAATACTGAAAGGTGTTAAAAGTGTACATGTGCGGTTGAAGAAACCTGGCTAAAACACATTGAATGCGCTGGTGAAGTAGTAAATGTTGTAACATATATATACCTTGTACAGCCACAACATTCATTTACATCCTTGTCTTAGTGTTCATCTCAACGGCACACTTATAACCGTCCAAGCTGAGAGTGCAAACTGGTGATCGCCTGCGGTAGAAGGTTCCACGACACGACTGCTCTCGAGAAGAAAGATTACTGATAAATGTTTATATTACAGTGGTATGTAGTAATTCTTGGTACCTTTGAGAACCCTGACTATGGTATGTAACTGGTACAGCAACTAAGTTATTTGTCACTTTGTAAAGATCTGCAGCCGTACGCCGTTGTTCTAATGTTGGCCAATTCAAATCATTCAACATTGTTGTTATACTCCCTGGGTTCCGGCGGTTATAATGTCTATTCAACACCTATCTTGCTGCATTCCGCTGTACTTGTTCTATTTGTTTTATTTTAGTGATTTGACTTGGGTTCCAAATAGTCGAGCTGTATTCAATCTTCGGTCTCACTAATGACTGATATGCACGTATACGTTCTTTCACTTTTTTATGACAATGCCTGAGGTTCCTTTTTATGAAGCTGAGTACTCTTCATGCTTTGTATGTGTATATTATTTATCTAAATCAAATATTGCAGTCGGCGACAATAACGAAGATTTTGTTTTTGCTGCTTATTTCTTATCCAACTTTAATTTCACAAAGCTACAAGGGCTTTTACCTTTTTACTCAGCTTAGGTAGTAACATGTATAGCACGATATAAAAACGGAAGAAAGCTTCATTAAGGTGGGTCGCGGGTTTCCTCCAGCAAAATGGGCATTTTTTTAGATGTCAACGTACAATAAGGAAATTTTGCATGAACAACTTTTAAGGTATTGGCTAACGCAGAAATGATATATTCAAATGATATATCCATTTCGGTGGGTAGAACTTCTGACAAAATCGATTATTGGTTCGTTTGAAAAATAATTCTATATGTCTATCTGTAAAAACTTACCTCCTAAGTGGATGGAGCAGTTACCACATCGGCCTTTATAATCGGACTCGGAGCTCCGTATAAAACGGTTTCTTCGTCGGACATGGTGGTATTTTCCTCTATGATTGTCGAATGAAATATCGTGGGACATAAATCAAAACTTACCTGATGATTTAAACAGTGGTGGAAACTCCTCATCATTTTCAACATCCACAACTATTGGCTCGCCACACACCAACAGAGGAACAAATGGTTCGGGAGCCACGTCCCTCTGTATTGGGTACTGGAACTACAACCACACAAAAACCAGGGGCTCGGACACGCATGAATTAGGATTAATAGGTAGAAAAGTCCTGTTCAAAATCCCGACCGCTCTGTCTAAAATTCCATTTTTGGGGGGTAAACGGACTAAATTGGGCAACCTATGACAGTTGCTGCAGCGAGTATACCCCATGCAGACGAGTAGGTTTTATCAATCACAATACTGGTACATTCTTGTTCAATATCAGGGGAAACCAGAGACAATGTAATATTCTCATCAAGAAATTTGTTATCAAGCAGTATGACAGCAGCCCGGACCCTAATTTCAATCGCAAGAATTAGCGACAGACAACGTATTATACAGACATTTGCTGTCACGTGCGACAGACACAGTGTGTTTACCTGGTATTGCCAGATTCAAAGATTCTAATATCTGCCGTGATATCAATTAAGTCGTCAGACAAACCACATGTAGCATCTGAAGATTCACAGTTTAATTTAACATTAACATACTCATAATATTCCCCAACATGATTAAAACCGTAATTATTAAATAATTTTACTATATTCGATGACCAATTCATCTTTCCAAGAGTAAAATTCCTATAATAAGAAGTTTCATATAAAATTATTTCGTTAAAAATACAATTGTATTTACAAGTATTTAATCATCTTCACAAACCTCAAAACATATAAAGGGTAACGTACGTGAATGTTCACCATATACTGCAGTATTAGAGTTCAATCTAAAATTCAATATTCTACCACAAAGGTGTACATGTACCATTTAAATACCAATATCAGTACTTACTGTAATATCTGTTTGAAGTCATTGTTTAATTTAAGACAATTAAAAGGCATTATACTTGTTAATGAAATATAATTTCGTAAGAAGTAAAAAAAAACAGCTAAAATACCAAAGAATTTAGGAAGAGGCAATTAAAATATTGTTAAAGACTTCCTTAAATTATGTATATAAATGCCATTGGTTTTGTTTGTATTTCATAATTTCATTGCGTACTATACACATATGTATGTCATAATGTTCAATTGATTTTTTATCAGAAAACAGTCAAATATGACTTATATTAGTGTTATTTTATGAACATTTGATTTATCTAAGAATTATGACTTTGATTTTTTGCTTTTAATTTTTATTGTGATATAATTATTTGACAATGTCTGAGGAACTTTCATCCGTGTGTTCAGGGATATGTGATGACGATTAATTGCATCTTGTGTGAGGCAAGGTTATTAATAAATTAATAATGTATTTTTTTTCATATATGGCAATTCATATTAAACATAATAATTGTTATGAAAAGACAAGAATGATATATTTATGATTAATGATTTGAATTGAAAGCTTTTTCCGTAGAAAATAGTTCTTTACGCTTTTCAGATATACCCGCGATATTATGCAGTAAGATTTGTTTTTTACAATTACTTTAATGCATCGTCTGCTCTAGCCGTTCAGAATTATTTATTTTGTTGCGATTATCAATCATCGTCGTACATTTTTTTTAACTTTAAAGTGTTTATAAATATGCAAAAAGTTAAAGGGTCCGTTTTGGTGTAAATGCATCGTTCCGAATGAGGACGGGGGACGACTCTGTATGAGTTTCTAACAAAAGTATTCCGAATGAAAAAATATGGCTGACACTGTGCAAAACTTACAGATTTAGTTTTAACTGTCCCATCATTTGATTTCTGCTTTATCTGTCGTTGTTCTTTAAGAAAACTATGAAGATAAGTTAAAGCGGTCGATTCATTGCACTCTCGATTCAGCTCCGGTATTGGCTGCTTCGTGAAAGAGAAGGTAACTGAATTTACCAGATGTTGAAATCGTCCGAAATCGAAACAAACTTACATTTGGCCAGGTTGAGGCTGCGTTTGACGTGCTAGTCAAAGTTTTCTGACGCTGTAGTTTAGCTACACATTACCGATTAGATTTTAACTATACTGTGACAAATGTACACATGTATAATTATATAATGTATTAGCCCAACTAATTAGACTATTTGTGACGACGAGTTGCTTTTTTTACTTGGCCCCATCCCGCACAGTCTAACAAAGATCTGCATATTTGTATGCGGAAAATCCCCAATTAAAACCAGTTGGGCACGATAACTACATTATCTGTGACCAATGTGAACCGTTCGGTAGGTAGAAAGCACGTTTCTATACTCATGTGAGTATAAATAATTCCAGCATACCAGAAAGATGCAAAAATGATTTGTTTTTCCCCACTACTTCCCAACTGAAAACGAAACCGGCATAATGGCGGTAAAATGCCGGTGTCATGGTAAACATTGCCTATTCTCGAAGATTCACTTTGCAAATAATTTAAGTACCAGCTGGCATGTCTACGAAATGTTGGTGAGTTGAACTTAAAGTTAAACCAACTTTCGTTAATTCTAGGTACTCATTATAAAGATCGATTTAGAATTAAAATGTCTGACTATAGTTGTATACGGGGTGTAACTGGATGTGGCTGAAGTCTGTTCGTACCGTTTTTTTCACGCGACATAGAATTTAAGTTTAATATTTCAAATTTGACATTTAGCACAGATTTTTTACAGCACATTCACGCAGATTATTGTTGTATTTGTATTGAATTAAGTAAGTTATAAATATATACAAGTAATTGAAAAGTTTTGACATAATAATTTATATTTCTGCACATAAATATGCAGATGTTTGTAAGGCTGAGAGGATGGCCTTTCCGAATTCATTCACGAAAATCGGCCAACCGAAGCCGAATTAGTAGGGCAAATAATGTATATTCTTATTGATATTTTCTTGTACACCAATATCTGCCCATGTAATGATAGATCTTTGATTTAGACAAGAATGTATCCACGGGTACTCTATTCCGACGCACACTGATTACGATTCCATTTTTGTTTTGATCTTGGTTTTCGATTTTGTATCATCGTGTGACGTCATCCCCGCAGAAATTTACAAGTAAATGTAACAGTGCTTTCTGCTGAGCGAAAATGTGGGGAGTTCACGATTTTGTGGTACATTTTTAAGTATTTTATAAATCAACACTGAAAACTATGTATTTTTCTTATTACTTTATTGTCAAAATGTTGAAGCAAAATATTTTTAGCGAAACAATGAAAAAATAATTGTACTCTCATTCAGCCATTGTTGATAGTCGTCACTTATAGTACTGTACATGGGAAATGTCATTCACATAGTCATGATAGTGCATTTGTGCTTTGTTTTAAAGAAATCATGCTTCATTCACATAGTCATGATAGTGCATTTGTGCTTTGTTTTAAAGAAATCATGCTTTTATGGATTATTATTAATAGCATGTACTGTGTCTGTTGTTGTATAATCTATAGGAGGAGGAAAATAATGTACCCGATGCTGGGCTCGAACCCACAACCTCCTGCTTGCAAGTCAGATGCTCTACCAACTGAGCTAATTGGGCTATAAATATTACAGCCAACTTATAAATACAAAATTTGAGGGCTCAGTGCAAGACTGTCATAACTTGTTCTTATTTCAATATGAGTTACGACACTGTTGCGTTGAACCCTCAAAACACTATACTACTACAGTTATATAACTTTAATATCACGTTACACATTGCAGGATGGAGCCCAGAATGAATTCCTCGATGGCCAAGAATTATGTTTGGCCTGGAAAAGTTATTCAAGTTATTGATCCACAATTTTTCTGGATGCAGTTCACCTCAAGTAAGTTTACAATTAAAATGTGATTTGTATTTACTATATTTTTGGTTTGTCTAGATTAACAGCATTAATGTATGATAAAAATGCACATCAACCTTTTTTATTGGTTGGGGGGAACAGGTATCAGGTCCGTTTGATAGGGAAATTTGCTTTGTAAAAGTAAAAACACTGTATTTGGGAATTTTTAAAGACTAACTTACTTTCTGTTAGTAACATCCTGAATGATTATGAGAAAAAAAAAATTCTCAGTGTGGAAAAATATATGCTTTTTTTACTTTGGAAACAGGGTCGAATACTGGACCCAAAAATGGTTGAAAAAATTCATGAATAATCCAATATGAATTATTGAACTACCATGTTACCGGTAAAAGCATTAAAAGACTCATTTTGTCTAGAAACCTATGTTCTAAAAAATGTCTATGAATGTGATGTGATTTTTAGCAGTACATGCAGTGATTTTTTTCCAAAGTTTTCTCACTACCCATGCCCATTAAAAGGGGAAATTTAGCGCAAAAAATAAATTTTAAAGTGGGAATATATAACATTTATTTCTATGGAATATGTAATTATTTAGTAGTGTAAATCATAATTATAAATATTACTACACTGTAATTGGTGACAATGGTGTGAAAACTGTTGTATTCTATATCTTCTTCTTTTTACATGATCATTTGGAAAACATTTCTTGTCAGGGGACAATTCTGGCCATTTTAGGTGGAAAATGAAGGAAATTTTGCTAAAGGAAAATATAAATATAGGGGGAAAAAATCACTGACATGTATGAGTGTTTGGAATATCACTATGAATTTGTTTTATGCTTCAGAAGAATTTGGACCTTTAAACTGACAGTCTTGATCTGCATGTGTTTTCCATTGTTTATGGAAACAGAATGATAGTGCCGCTTATCGGCATGAATTTTGATGCAGACATAAGTACTACAGTTTTCTACATCTGTCATGCAATTGTGAAACTAGTTTCCATTCCATGTTGCTGTGCAAGTTATTAAGTTCAGTTTCCATGAGTACCTTCAGTACTTTTATTACCCTTTTAGTGCTTGTTATAATATGCTATTATTGTGATGGGAAATATTTTTACAATTTTCAGGGGAGATTCTACAACAGTTTGACAGGCTTCTGAAGGATATGCAGTCATTTGCTCGTCAAGATTGGGTTTCTTCGAATATGGACAGCATTGAAGCTGGAATGAGTGTTCTTGTTAATACTGGAAGCATGGAATCCCCATACCTCAAAAGAGGACAGATAGCCAGAATCATGCAGTAATTTCAACTTTTTTATGAAGGATTCATTTCCTAAATTCTACATTGGGATTAATCTTATTACTAGAGTTTTCATTAAGTATTTTCTCTAAGAAGCCAAACCTTGATTAAAGGAGGCTTTGCATGCTCATTTCCAATGCCGTAAATGATATATTTGGGATTTCTAGGCAGCCAATTTTCATTTCCAAGCAGTCAATTTGGCCTCTGGTCGCCTCACATTATACCTATAGCTATATGAGTATGATCTCAATGAATGAAAAAATGCGTAAGTCTTCGACCTTACATGATATTTTTAGTGTCCCTTGAGTTTCTTATCTTGCAAGTCCTATGATAATATTGTCTCTATATTAAATCTGTAGCTATCTTTAATTTTCTCATTTAATGATCACAAGAAAAGTTCATCTTTAACTATCCTTATAATTATTCATCTATTTTGATGTAGACATGACATGACTAATATGCACAGTAAACATCATTTAAAAATATAATGTATTAAGTTTATGTATTTGGTCACAATTTCATACTAAGTGCATAGAAAATGTATTGCAGCTAGTTTATATGAAATGATATGTTCTTTTTTATGTGGTACATGTAGATTGGTTAGAAGTATGAAAATATACAATACCACCTTACTCTTTAGTGATAATCTTTCTTAACATTTTAATTCACATATCGAGGGCTCAGCGCAACACTGTCCTAACTTGTTCTTATTTCCATATGAGTTACAACACTGTTGCGTTGAACCCTTGATTATATTTGAATGTCTATTACAGAAACAATACAGTAGATGTGTTTTATGTAGACTATGGAAACACTGAGCTTACTGCAGTGGATAAAATCTGCACATATGTTCCTATTCAATTCAAAGAATGCTCGCCACAAGCCATCAAATGTCGACTGGCAGGAATCACTCCAGTAAGTTTACAAGACATTATATTCTTAAGGATCTGGGTATATAGCAATCAACCCACTCGAAAAACTTAAGAATTACTTCCCTTTTCTGAAGGTATATCAATGTATTTTCCATTTTTAGCTCGGCTGTTTTCTAGCTATTGTGAACACTGCGTCTGTTCAGAAATTTTAATTTAGCTCATAACTCAGACACTGTTGGAGATAGCAACATGAGACTTCATACACAGATAGATATTACTGAGGCAGTGAACAGTCAAACGTTGTTGTACATATATACATTTGTTGATATTTAGTGCTTAGTTGTGCTATAAAGTTTTGGCTGAGAATATTCTTAATTGATAATATTTCAAGGCGCATGCTGTGTGCAGTTTACAATACTGACTATTTTGACCTAAATGTTTCTGTTTTATTTCAGTTGGTCAACAGCTGGACTTCTCGTGGTATTAAGACATTTCAGAAGATTACAAGTGATTGTATTATGAATGTGTTAACATTGTATGCTGAGCATGGTTGTCTAGATGTTGTCCTGTATCCAAGGTGCAGATTTCTGCTTATTTAGATAAATGTTTACACATTAAACAAATAACAAGGAGTATCAAATGTTCATCTTTCTATGTGCAATAAAACCTGCAAACAAAGGCCACCCTTGGGAAATACAAAATGTGGTCTTTATTAACAGATGATTCTTATCTAGAAGTCATTTTGTTCTTAATATTCAATGATGTTTTTTTAAAAGAATGGCCTTTTTTCACAGGGTGGCCTTTATTTATCGTATGTGCATAAGATGATCTTTGTGTCTGAATTTAGTGATGAAGTGAACTCATTTTAACTTTCAAAGAGTTTTTCAACCTCTCTTTCATCACTGTTGAATTCTGTTTTTACAAGTGTTTATACACACAGCATTTGTTTGAAATTGTGTTATATTCTTTTTCAGTGGTGAAGTAAATGGAAAATCCATAGCCCATTGTTTAGTTTCAGAAGAAGTTGCCACGGTAATACTATTTATATTATATACACATTAAAGTCTTAAGATGTTTATTGTAGTTTGTTCTTGAAATGTGCTCAATTATTTTAGATGTTAAATGTTAGAAATTAAATTTGATAATTTCTTAGTGTTAATTTAAAGGTCTCTGTTGTGAAGCAAGCATCTTATGGATAATGAACCCTAATACAAACTTTTAATGTCTATAAACAAAAGGTAGAGGTATCTGTTCTTTAAATTGTGACATGCAAACATAATTGTTCAAATATTAACTTTCAACCATACAATATTTTGAAATGTTGTACCAGTGTCAGTCACATTTGACCTCATATCATAAAGGTAGGTAGTATAACTAACTGGTACTCTCCCTTCTCTAGGATTATTATAGCATTTTAATTTCATGTTTACAAATTTCTAAATTTTACAATTGTAGAAAAAGCTTGTGGTGAATGATTTATAAATTATTCATTCTACATATTTAATAATGAAAATAGATACAACTTTAATAGTTGGAAATGAATTACAGTAAAACCCTGATTATCCGAAGTCGTCGGGACCGAAAAATCACTTCGGATAATCCGGGGTTTCGGATAATCCAGGGTAAAGGAAATCTGGTCGATTTTATGAAAATAAAGGGAGATAACTCCCATATATTTGGCGTACACATATAGATATAATAACAACAAAATTAAAGTCTTATAATTCATATTTTATATACGAAAAAATACATTGTATGATATACATGTGTATGTTTAAAACAAATGTAAGAGTTGTTTGTACCATTATTAACTCGTCAAAGTCATGAGGATCCCAAAGTGAAACTATGAATACAAATGAATTCCCAAACGGTAGCACATGTCATGCTACAAAGCACATTAATCCATCAATAAAATGAAATCATGAAATGAAATATACACGGGATATAGAAGCACACTATTTAAATAAATTACAAACAGAAAAAAAGTAAAAATCTAACGCGAAGTTTCATTTTATTGCTACAGTCACAAACACTTACGAGCGTCACACAAATCGTTGTCGTCCTAAGATATATTAGCTTATTGTGTTTGTATTCATTTTCCGAAAATGGAATGATTTTGAAATCGAGTGCCGGTAATTCATATTGGTCATTTGTACTTTTTTTCAATTTAACAAACTTCAAAAAATAAAATGAACATTTCTAATGTTAATTGCATATTAAGGTGAAATTATGATGCAATTTTTAAATCGAGCAAAAAAATAAAAGATGAATAATCTGACCGAGTCGATAACATAATAGGCTAATTGTGTTCCCATTACTGCACACAATGATCCAAACTAAGAATCCTTTGTTCACAATGGTTTGATAATTTGTTGTTTACACCGTTTTACACTTTAAAGAAATCCTACAATGATCGATCAGAGTTAATTGTCGACTTTGGATAACAGGTGTGAAAATATGCATTCGGATCATTGTGGGGACCTGTTTATCACTTCGGATAAGCCATGGTATTCGGATTAGACGATTCGGCTAATCGAGGTTTATTTACATTGAAATATATAGAGGGAAATTCGGGACCGAAATTTCATTTTGGATAAGACCAGGTTTTCGGATAATCCGAGTTCGGATAATCGAGGTTTTACTGTATTAGCATCTTTAATCCTTAATTTTGTTGACATTGAATGTCCCTGGATTTTTTTATACAATGTACATGAATGATAATTCAGATAAAAACAAACCATATAATCAAAAATTACATCAAATTACTGTAATACTTTGGCATAGAATTAAATTCCATGACCTGTCATTAATGACTTATAAATTTCTCTATTTTAGTTGTATGATGAGCGGCCAATTCCTGAGTACTTTCAAGACATTCCTTCCTTTTTACAACAAGGTGAGATTGACCTGGCTTAGAATGTGTACTTTACTAAATATAAAAAAACATGATGAGCATTGATAAGCTTAGCAATACTTAGACATCTCATTAGAAATGTCATGAAAATCATTTATCAATATACAAACCAATACAGCATGTATTTTTTCAACATTGATTGTAAATTTAATGCGCGAACATGTTAGCAAGAAAGTTTGATTTTTCTGTATTATGTGTTAAATGTAGTATGTATTCAAATCTTACCTGATGTCAGCATACATAAACAGTGTTCACAAAAACTTTTTTAAGCGCTAGACATTGGGTCCAGTGATAATGCAAACTTTACCAGAATGAATGAACTTTCAGTGGACCAAAAAGAGTACAAAGAAATTTCTGTATAATTTGGCTAAAACCATATTTTTTGTAAGTAATTAGAATTAATTTCTTTTTTTGTTCTGAAACATGATAAAATTATCATTGAAAAATTTACTGGACAATCAAACCAATGTCCTTTTAAAATTTACTAAAACCGATGGTCATTTTGGTAGACTCAGTCCAAGGTTTGGGGCTAAATTTGAAGACTGTGTAAAACCAGTGGTAATGTAAACAGATTTAATAACCTGTATTGTTTATTTATGTTTACAAGATTTCGACAGTGTTGTAATGCATTAAACCATTACGTGTTTCATCTCATGAAATTCATAAACTATTTCAGTACATAATAAATAAGAAATAGTAAACCGTAAAAAATTAATTAAATTATCACTAAATGAAATGATTGTGACCCCTGCAGCCATAAACCTCAATCAATATGAATTCAAATGCAAAATATTGCCTTGTATACCAAAAACATATCTACATTGTCGTGTAAATCATACTTCTATATTTTCAGGTTACCAAAATGATTCTTCTCCTGTTAACAGCCCTCCATCATCTCATGGTGATGATATTAAAACTGATAGTAGTCCCAAAGTTGGGGTCGCCTCTCCATCAGCTGAGAAATACATTCCACCTCACCAAAAAAATCACACTTCAGCTTCAACTGGTATTGGTAACCTGGGTGCCTCACCAACAAGCAACAGTGGATCATTGATGAAAACATCAAATATGTCATCACCGCCGTCTAACCATAATGCAAGCAAATCTAAGGAGCCTGTTGTTGATTTCTTTCCATTTGACAATGTGTCTGTTTATCCTCCATCACCAAACAGTCCAGTAAAGTCTCCGAGTAAAATGGCTGGAAATGGCCGACCTGACCACTCACAGAATGGATCGTATTTCTCCAAATCTCCGTCTAAGCATGATCAGTACAATCCTAATAATGGCGTCAGGAAGAATCCGACTGGTAGATATACAAGCAATGACAGCTACCACCGACATCCTACTCAGCGTCATCATTCAGATAGACACAGATTTGCAGCCAACTTTGATAATCTACCTGCTCCTGTCAACACTTTTGAACCAGATTATTTGAATTCTAAACCAGGTAGCAAATCAGGTGGTGGACACGTTAACTACACTTCACCAGGCTATGATATGACTGAAAATGAAACTAAAAAGTCTACTAGAACTCCCAACCACAGTATTAATAACACAGATACTGACATCAGGGGACCTCATCGGCCAAGATTATACATACCAAATTCTAACGGCAATCAAGCTCCTTTTTATGCACCACAGCAACAAGGTGGGGACAAATTCAAAGGATCTGCGTATGGTATGAGGGGTGCCAACTTGCATTCTATGCCAGTACCAAACCAACCACCAGGCTTAGTGCCACCAGGATTTTATCAAATGAATGGGCCTCCTCCTCATATGAACCCACCTGTTCAATATTTCCCACAGTCTGGTTTACCTGGGCACCCTAATGGTAGCCAGTCATTGACCACTAGTTCCCCTATTAAGGTGCCAAGTCACGGAGAATATGATAGGAGACACCACCCCCACCAGTATTACGACCAACATAACTATGATTCTACAGCAAGCAGTCAAAACTACACTGAGTTAAATACCAACCAAAACTTCCAGCCAAGTCCAACTTCTGCTAGATCCCCTGGGAAGGCTTCCTCCTTGTACACACCAACCAAACATAACCATGAAGGTCCAGAGAGCCCCGAATCTCCAGCCATAGCTGCATTTAATCTGAATGATCTAGAGCCAACACGAGTATTGTCTGTAGAACATTTTCATCAACATAATCACCAGAAAAGATTGCAGGCTCTACAAGAAGAGGCTGAGGACATTGCTACTGAAGCTAGAGAACAAGCAGACCTTGTGAACATCGCTAGATTCAGTACGTGTAAATGTATCTCTTGATAGTTTTCTTTTTATACCCCAGCAAACAAAGTTTTAGAGGGGGTATATTGGAGTCACTCTGTCGGTTGGTCAGTCCGTCCGTCCGCATAAAAGTTTGTGGAGCGAACTACTTCCACATTCTTTAAGCGATGAAATGAAACTTCAAATATGTTATCACCATCAAGTGTAGATGTGCAAGACAATTTTCATGCCCAGCGACTCACTCATTCCAGAGTTATGTCCCCTTGGACTTAGCCTATAGTGTACTATTGCACTTAGTTTCAAAGCAGCGGCGAGGGTATTAGTCACCTCTGTAACAGCTCTAATTAATTTTATTACCATTGTATAATATTGTTTACATGCTTTGAATGATTTGTTCAGCAGGATGCCATATTTTGATGATTTTAGTTATTTCTCTGTATTTATTAATTAGGGAAATCATCCTTATGCCCATTACCTGTTTTGATTAATATTGATCAGGCTTGTATAGTTTTGTCACTTTATTTTTATGTCGTAAATTGATAAAAGATTTTTCAGTAATTATGCTACAAGCTTGTTACAACTATGTATTCTATTTGATCTATTTGTTATATGTTGTGTCAGAGAAATGAAGCACATAATCTTTACATGATCAGTATATCATATTGTTGATTTGTAATAACAACTACCTGTAGTATGTATTTTTAAAGTTATTTTTTTTAATTATTTCAAATACAATTTTACACTATCTAAAAATTTGAAGTATAAAATTATAAAGCCTATGGAGGGTAAAGTAGGGATATGTTTTCATCATACATTGATTATTATCTCTTCATGTTATAATTTTCAGGGACCAAACTACCATCACCAGAGGAAGATGAATATAATACTGATCCATGGGAAAAATCAGATATCTATGATGAAATTGAAGCCAACAATTCTAGTACTTATAAAGGTGGGTATTTATTGCTGCATAAATAGAGTTTAACTTGTATTAACCAGAAAAAAGTTATAATGTTACTGGTTTCTTGACCAAAAACAGGATAGGTTGCTGTTGGATGTCAGATCTGTAAGGTTAGTGGCTTGTCACAAAAAGTTAGTGTCTGTCAGCTAATGGGAAACATTACTTTTTTCTAGACTATGTATTGTTTGATATCATCAACAAATATAATCTAATAAGTGAAGAACTTTAGATTTATTGTTGTTTATTGTGAATCTTTGTTGTTGTTAATTCCTGAATTTTATGTTAAATCCAGTTAGTCAATAATTGGACCTGTTTCAGCTCTATTTGAAAAATCATCATAGAAATTGTGTTATAAGACATGTATGTAGGATTACACTAATGTTAGTTGCATCATAATGTATCATGTTTACGTAGTGACTGATGCATTTTCTGTTGAATATTTTTTTTAAAAATTGGAAATATGGATGCCTAACAAATTTGTTTATTTTACTTTGATTACAATATGATTCGTTTTCCAGAGTATGAAGAGTTCAGAAAATCACCTATCAAGAAATCAACAAGCAGTCCAATGTAAGTACAATGTATTACCTGATATGATAAACATGTATGTAATTATTCTCATTTTAGAATATGTTCTTATACAGTTGAACCTTTAAACAAAAGCCACCCTTAGGAAAAACATTACATAGCCTTTATTTACAGGAGGTCTATATTCGAAGGTCATTTTGTTCTGAATAGTCAATGATGGTATATAAAAGAATCGCCTTATTCACTGGATGGCCTTTATTCGGTGGTAGCCCCCAACATTGATTTGACTGTATATTTGTTATATTACATAATTACTGTGGAATCATTAATTTTCGTTGGGGATTTAATTTCGTGGATTTCGTGGGTTGGCTCATCCATGAAATCAAATCCCCACGAATTTAAATGCAGAGATAAGGCATTTTTTTTTAAAAATTTGAATCCACGAATTTATGTCCCTACGAAATGGCCATTTTAGTAAAAAACACAAAAATTGAGCCCAACGAAAATAAATTAAAATACAGTATATTAATTGAATTTGTAGTCACAAGAAGTATGTTGTTATTTGTTTGATGTATTATCATAGTTCAGGTCAGTGATTTTTGTAATCTTATTCACGGACCCTTCCCTATCCAAAATTGTGATTATTTTATTCAAAATCAGAGAAGAAGTGCTGAACAAAAGACATATAATTTATGTTAAATGACTGATTTTTGGAAACTGGGCAATAGTTCAGCTTTACTTAGCCGTCACTCGCTCGGCGCATGAATTTTTATGCAGACCTAAGCACAATGTTTATCTACATTCACCATGCAATTGTTAAACTAGTTCACATTCCATATTGCAGTGCAAGTCTATGTCCATTTAAGTGTATTATGTTCTCAACTTTAGTGCAAAACTATGTGATTTTTCCAAATTGAGTTGAATACTAGAAACTTTCCTATTTGAAAAGCGAAATTGCAGGTTGTTCATATACAACACCAATTCCTTGTAAACATTCTTTATGCAGAGGACTTTTGGTCAAAACATAGTTATACCCTGCAAACGAGTTTGAGAGGGGGTATATTGGAGTCAGTCGGTTGTTGGTAGATACGTCCGCATTATAGTTTGTGGAGCGAATGTCTTCCACATTTTTTAAGCGATTGCAATGAAATTTGAAAAATGTTATCACCATCAAGTGTAGAGTTGCAAGACACAATTTTCATGCCCAGCGATTCACTTATTGCAGAGTTATGTCCCCTTGAACTTAGCTGTATAGTGAACGGCGGGGGTATTAGTCACCTCGTGAAAGTGCCATATTGAAAGTTAGGTGAGTGAGTTGTGCAAACATACTTCTATTTAAGCTGGACGAATATAGTAGGTTTATTTGTAAAATTCAATTATGTTACATCATGTTTTATTTTATGTAGGAAAGTAAAAGAAACATCATCTCCAATGAAATTAGATGAAAAACCTGCAGACTTCGTACCTGACATCAGTTATACTGATTCTATTGAAGAGGTTTGTAATATACATGTAGGCTGATTATATACTGTGGTATAATGTGGTAAAATGCTGTTATATGTATTACTTAGTACATTTTGGTGAATATTGAAATCTTAAATGGTTGTTGTGACATTTAAATGTCTGAAAGAATTGATGACTGTATATAAATACCCTTTTTAATCTTGGTTATTTAGCAATGTTAGTGTTTCTCTTGCCCTTTCTGGATTTTTTTTTGGTCATTTTTCACTCTCAGAACTTGGCATAGTCCCATTTTCCTGAATCAAGGCCTTCTTTGTCCACTATACCCTTATTAATGGAAGTGTCAAAAATGAGGATCTAGACTACAGTAATCGCATCCCTCAATTTGAGTATTCTTGGATGTATCCATTATGATTCATAATGAATGTCTAATCATTATGTTGATTGTTGAACCAATGACAGTAACTTCACCGATTGATTAGAAGTAGTAAATTGCATGTATATGGTGACTTAGTTACTGTTAAACTAAGTTTTGAGAATTTCGTGAAGTATGCTGTATTTTCTCTTCCTGGACGTAACCGCCAATCCTGAAAGTAAAATTGCCATACACTCAGTACTAGCTATTTTCCTGTTAAGTAACAACTTTGACAGCTATAGGAATGATTAATTTATGAATTTCAGGCTCTTGAGTATGGAAGAAATGAAGGTATGGAGAAAGCTGTAGTTTTCTTGGACCATGTTGTTGAGCTGTGTGAGTACTTGTTAAATAATATTATAGTTATTTTTTTTTCACTGGGGTAAGACATTGCACCTACAGAGTAACATTTAGCTTGTTTACACTGTAGCACCTTCATTTCTTCACCAATCCTAATCATATTTTGTGTATAAATGTGTATAACCAAAAGATCTTGAACAAGATCGATTATTGGCAAAATTGGACTAGGACTTCAAGAGTTATGGGCCCTTGACTTTGCTATATTTTAGCTTGTTTACACTCCAGCACCTTCATTTATTCACCGATCCTTATCATATTTACAATGAATGTGTATGAATTTAAAGTCTTTGACAAGTTATGTTATAGATGAAATCAGACCACAACTTCAAGAGTTATGGGCCCTTGGAATAGAAAATTTGCTACATTTTAGCTTGTTTAACGGTATTATAGCACCTTCATTGTTCAAAATCTATGTAAAAATGGGTTTTACAAGATGAAATCTATATTACCTTGTCATCAATTGTAAAGTGTTTGTTCTCAGGTGAGCGACCTAGTGCCATCTTGGCCCTCTTGTGCTATATATAATTGCTTTAAGAAGAACGAGTTTCAAAATTGCTTTAGAAAATCTCAACATTTATTTTAGAGTTAATTTTGTGTAATTTTACTGTTCTCTCGATTTCATTCACAGTAAAGAAGTCTGATGTAGAGAAACAGTTATATGGTGTGTTAATGTTGTTATTGTCTAAAGCTATTGAGGATTTTGATCTTTACCATGTAGTCGTCATGGATACCGTACATTCACTGAGTGGTAAGTTTCATATAAAACAACTATAGTAACACCTTCAATAATGGAGCTAGTTGCTTAGGTTTTTGCCCAGATCATGGCATATATTAAGGTGATCACAGGCTACTGGCGTGAGAAGGCCCCCACAGACCCTCTACTACCCAGGAATTCTTTTTACACTCTGAAACACTGTTAAATATTATGTTAGAACAGCAAAATAAAGTTTCCATTTAAATATTTTAAAAATTCACCATATATAATATATAGTAAAGGTATTGAACTCCTGGGCTCAGAAATCACGAAAAAATACACTGGTCGTGTTGATCAAGGCCTTGTTGTAACAATTCAAAATCGATTTTTAAAAGCCTGGTCTTATTCATCGCAGAAATAATTTCTCTTTAACCACCATCTCATTTTATATCCATATATTGCTCAGAACAGGAGCAGCAAGCCCTCTAACTTACAGAAAGTATGTCTCGACATCGATGTGACAGTAGTTTATTTACGTTAGCTACAGAGTAAATCCATCATGATTTCATACCAACTTGATTATCGAAAGAAAATCAACTTTGAAATCTCAGCGTCTGGATCACTTGGGCGTTTTTCCTATTCACTAACGCTTGGTTAACAAGCGTCTATATACACAAGAGTATTTGCAATTGCAGAACGAAAATTCGAGTAATATTTAACTTAAAACTCGAAGTTAATCAAAGCTTATCAACTTTTAAATTGTTGGTTAATGGGTCCTATCAAATGAATACTTATCAGCAACTTTTTAAACATAGGTAGCATTTCGTTTCGACACTGATTCAGCCCGAACTATTTCAACCCCATTAATCGAGGTAAGAAACATTGTGAAGGAATTCGATCCCTGACCTTATCATTGAAAAAATTTGTGCACATAATTTGATTATAAACATGAATTGGCTGATATGTTATTACTATGAATTAATTTGCAAAAGTTAGTGGGTGGGGTAGCAAAATTGAAGAATCTTTCAAGCAAGTTCCAAGGATTAAGTCTCCCATCTTGTGTCAGGTTTTTCCCCCAGTATTTTGGGAACATGACCCATACCCCTGGGATTGGTAATTTCTTCAGTGTTTTGTTAGAAATTGGGAAAATATGTGTTATTCCAATTTTGAAACTTCAAATACACACACACAAATTGACACTATCACTGACCATAATGGGAACTTTCATTCATTACATGTCTTTTACAGTGAAAGATCTCTCATTTTCAGAGATTTTAGTTATTTTTGGAAGTTTCAATTGGGAATTTTTGTCTGTGAATTGGGAAAGAAGGATACTATTTTTAATTGGGAATGTGACCCATTATCGGCTAAAAAAAAAAATCCCTGTGTGTTAACTATTATCATCTTTATTTTAGAAATATTGAGAGAAAAACAGTGAGTTTTTAAACAAAATCATGAATTTGTATTGCTGAAATGCATTACAGAAGAACCTGAAAAAGCTCAAAATCGTTTTGCTTCGGGGGGGCATTGCCCCCCTGAACCCCCCACAAGGGCTCTGCCCTCTATCCTGCTGAGGACCTGCGCTCCACAGACCCCCGGCTAATTTTCAGGATTGAGAATCTTGTCCTGTTACAACCCCTGTCAATCATAAGACAAGTATTTTGTCCCAAAGCTGGCCTTTATATTGATACTGTATGTCATATCTTGCTGTTGAATTGTTCATATTGTTGTGAATTCACCATTTTAGATGAGTGTGATATCAAGGAATGCCTTTTGAAAGTATTGAAGAGGAAAGAGGAGTTATGTGTGAGAGTTCCAGCAGCCAAGCAACCTTATCATTCAGATTTTGCTAGAGTTATGGGTCTTATTTGTAACATGGCTGCAGACTGGACAGACCAGTGAGTTTATTATTATCACCGTCAGTTTTAAATTGGCTGAAACCTATCAACTGCCAAAATAGCAAACATTAAACGGTATAAACCAAAGTCAACATTACAATGTATACAGTATTACTCTGCTTTGTCATGCTCCAGTGTCTTAATTTATTTAGTTATCTTCCTGATGTTCTTTCTTACATTGCTTCATTTAATACTGTGTAAGATCGTGAACACTGGAAACTGGAATGTTTTTTCAATTAATTTTGTCCATTTTCATTTCAGTAAATCCAATATACAAGATGGAATTCTTACCACTGTTGAGAAATGGGTTGTCTTTAACAGAATGGTAAAAATAAATATATATTTTTTATAATTTATTTTATTATTCTCATGTTGCAAAATTTACCATGTGCTGTGTTAATAAGCAGAAAAATACAATTCATTGGATTTCTTTCAAATGTGAATATGTGTCCATGAGTCAGCTACTGTTTAACAGTTTAACGAAAGTGTAAAAAAGACATCATTTTGCTTGTTCTGAACCACATACAATATGGAGTTTCCACAGTTTTTAGACCAGTCATAAGGCTGCATCAGTAAGCTTTTTAAAAACTGCATTATGGAGGAATTAATTGTATTTAGCCTTCCTTAAAATGCATTACTTGCCTCTCACCTCCCTGTGAGTTTTTTAATCCCACTTGGGACAAATTTCGCATGTGAGGAAGCTGTCCTACTAGCTTACAGAAGGTTGATGGCTCTACCCAGGTGTATGCCTGAGGTCTATCTCCACCATCAAAGCTACCGAATGACCATGACTATTGTAGCGGTGATAAGCGCTGGAGAAAGTTAAACTTGTGAATAGCTTATTATTCTTCATTCCCGCCTGACTAGCTCAGTGGTTAGAGCATTTGTCTGATGATCGAGAGGTTGTGAGTTCGACCCCGGGCAAGGCTCACACTGTCCGTGACAAATTTGACTGAAGATATTACATCCTATGTTGAATTGTCCTCCACCTCTGAATTATGTGGGGTTGACATAATGACATATGTAGCTTGGCAGAAGCTTATGGATAGAATGTGGTCAGTACTGGTTAAGGCCTAAATGAAGTCCAGGAAAGCTGGTTAGGATAACTGCCTGCCACAATATGACTGAAATAATGTTGAAAATGGCATAAAACCCAATGAAACAAACAAACATTCTTCACTCATGTTTTATTTGTAACTAGGGTACACAGATAGGCCAAGTGGATAAGGAAAACATTTTCCTCGACTGTTTTATTGCATTCTGGGACATCTGTGGGACATTTCTTATCAGGAATAACCATTCATTTATATCACGGATTAAGGATGAAGTACGCAAAAAGCTTCTTAATGAAACAGTTGCCAGGTAAGTGTCCTGAAGACTTCTACAAATTTTATTCAGTTTATTTTTCTAACTATTTCTTAATGAAAGGATGAAGAGGGAATTAATTACATAAAAACATGGTGATGCTAATTATTCATTAGTGCATACATTATACACCTTTTAGCTGTCACTCTTTTTACCCACTTAGTTATGACACTTTTGCTATCTTTCAAATTTGTCAAAAAAACTTAAGATCTATGTGCTTGACTGTGTGCATATATGTTAATCTCATTTCTAGATTTATTAGCTCTTCTGTTTCAAAGAAAACGTCGAGCTATTGTGATCACTGTGGCGTCTACGTCGTTGTTGTGCAAAAACTTACAGACTTAGAAACATGAAACTTCATAAGGTGGATAGTTCTTGCTGAGGCAGTGAACATACAAGCATTGGCACCACTCATGGCACTCATGTTTTTCTGGAAATACTTGTATAAAGTAATAATAAATTGTATATCTGTGAGTTAATATTCTATCATGATATATTTTAGACCTATACGTGACAGACTGATTGATATCTTGCTTGAGTTATTTCCAACTCATCAAGAATCTATGGACACATCAACACAGACACCACGATGTACGATGATTCCTTCATCTTGTCAAGTTAAACCATCAACTAGTGATAAAGGTAACGTTATTATATTGACTTAAAATGTTGTTTAAGGCCATGTCTTGAATTTAAGCCTCTTGCCTTATCTAAAGAATAGGGGCCTCTTATGGTCTCTGATCGGTAATCACTAGCTCCTTACTGCTTAATATGAATCGGCTTGCTCACGGACTGCGAAAGGCGCTTGACTGAAAGTCTTGTCCGCTAGCTGATAAAATATCTCATCTCATTGGTCCGACTGTCTGGCAACTTATTTACCTGATGTATACGCATTTATACTTGTTTATTACTTTCGGTCGGACAGAATTTTCAAGCTTGTCAGACCGAATGTCGGGCAGATTTTTTTGTCTTTCGCGAAGTCTCAGGTTGTACCCAGGTATACATACACCTGTTGTCTAAACCAATTAAAGCTGAAAAATTGTCTAATGACCCTGTCTTTCGTACAAAATTAAACTCCTGAGAAAAAGTATTTACAGGATTTAATAAACTGCATTGTACAAGTACAAAACTGTTATTATCTCATTTAAGAATTTAGTCCTGAAATTAATGCTTTTTGACCGCATTTTCAAAAGCTTTTGTTGTAGTCTATTTTATCATATATTTTTGCTGGAATTTTCTTATTCTATGAACGAAGTTTTGAGTAAGTTTGTCAGAAGGACAGGCATAGTCAGAGATAGTTTCGCTGAGAATTTGTGTACTCTTATGAATATCTATTGTCAGTGATTGCTCTTGTCTTTGTTGCTATAAAAAAAGAGTTGTACTTACATCTTTCAAGAATTCTCTTTTGTACATTTTATGACTTGTATTTGTTGCTGGGATTTTACCCAAGTACTGTTACCTAACAATAATCGTGTAAATTGTGTAAGTTGTTGCCATAGTAACTAATTCTTGTTATTTCAGAAACCTTGGTTACATCGGAATTATTAGACGATGCTTACAAACATGTAGATCGAGACAGAATGTTGAGTGTTGAATGGTCAGATGGCATGTATGATGATGAATCCTTTTACTCAGCTAGTGCTACACCGACATCACACAGACAGTCTTCATTCCACAGTTGTCCATCTTCCGCCATGGAGAAGAACAATCAATATGGAACATTGGAAAAATCAACTGATAACATTTCAGATGTACTAAATGTTTCCAACTTATCGGAGCGTTTCGAAGACTTAGTGCCAAATAGTTGTTCATTGAATGATAGTATGACTATGAAGATAGTTGTAAATGATTCTAAAACTGACCGAGCTTTAAATGACGGTTCTAATAAGTCTGATATAGGAATACTTGAGCAAGAAAATCAGTCTTTAAATGTTGGTGCTGAAAGAAGTGTGGAAGACAAGGCAGTTACGCAAAGTTTAGGGACATCTTATGACACTAAAAAGAAAAATACAACATGGAATGGAAATCCTAGTAGGAATGATTCAAAAACCTTGCTTGAAAAGAAAAGTTTAACAGGTAAGAGTGTTGTTGACTGGTTTGATTATGAACCGCCTTCGCAAGGAGCAGCTAAGAGTGAAACAAAATTGGGAGAGAAGAGATTAGAAAATAAGAAAAAGCTAGATGGTACTTCAATGGAAATAATTGATAGTGATGTTGCATTGAAGTATGCTCCTGTTAAAGGTGATCGAGGTAAAAAGAATAGAATAAAAAAGGACAAAAAATCAGGAAAAGTTGAATCTGAAAATATGAGACTGCCTGTTGAGAAAGAAATTGATGCTTATCATATACAATGTGCTAAGATAAAAGAACTTAATGAAAGATCTCAAACATTGCGTGAATCAATTGAAACTTTGCCAGCGACATGTAGACAGATCGATAAAACAGATGAATGTGCAGGTGATTCAAGTATTGATTGGTGGGGTGTCAGTGAAATCGAAGATGATAAATTGATTCCAGCTGGTGTTGAAACTTATAGAGATAATATATTTATTGATAATGGCCCTGATGTGATAATTGAGACTGAGTTTGATCAAAATGTTGAAGGCATAATAGCAGGACATGGGTATAGTAGTGATAAAGGTAATGGTATTGATGATAACAATTTGGTAGAAGGAAAAGTGATTCCAAATGATCAAGCAGGTTTATCAGACTCTTCAGATAAAGAAATTGGACAACATGAAATTGTGCAAGGTAAGATTGAAGATGAATATGCCTTTCAGCTGGATGATGATGATGATGACAACTGGGATAGTGAAAATTCAGGGGATCTTAACATTGATGAATGGGTAGGTCTCAAGAAACAATCTGGAGATCCAAAGTTTGATGCAAATATTCCCATCACTGAGTCAGCAGCTACAGGTAGTGCCAATATTAATGTTGTGAGTAGTGAATATGAACAGCAGTACCCTGCCATTAATTCAAATCAATTTGTGAAGGTGGATGAGCAGGAAGTAAAACCAAAACCGAGTCCAACCCGCTGGGTGCCGGGCCGACGTAAATGTCTTAGTTGTCACAGTGAGGATCATACAACAGCTGAGTGTAAAGAAAAATTCAACTTGTTTTAAATTAATCACTTCAAGAACTGAAAAATATATATTGTTGGAACTTAAAAAGAAAATTATGGAACTGGTTTTTATATTGTTGTATTAGTATTACAGTAGTCCTGAGCACTCTGGAATTTACAGTAGGGTAGTATTGTCTCTGTGTAGAATATGTTTGGTAGAAAACTATGTATGAACTATACAGATGATTAATGGTATAACTATAAACTCGTAATTATTGATGTATTTTTTAGATTGGTGTGTAATTTAAATAATATAAACAATTAAAAAACAACATATTCATGTTCCTGTGAAAAGTAACCATTGAACTACCAGTTACGTTATGTTGACTTCAATTACAACTTCAGCCAATTTTTTGTGCCTGATTGGGAAAGGTCTGGTACCAGACAAATTGGGAAAAATTTGCGGTGTTTTGTCCCAAATTGGGAATCTTTTAATAAATTGGGAATCCTCTTTGGTTTTTATTTCAGCACTGAATGTCGCTATCAAAACTAACCATTTTTTTAGTAAAAAGAAAATTCTGCACGATATTGGGATTTTTTTTCCTTTGAAATTGGCAAAATGGGTCATTTTTTTTCGAATTGGGAAGGTTACTTTTATGGGTACCAAACAAAGGAGGAAAAAGTCACTGAATGCTACACATAATTATGATACATGGTCAGCATAAGTCGTCCATTTCTTTAATTAGGGTAATCTAAGGAGTTTTTTCTTTATTGTTGTTTGTTTCCTCACATACAACAATGAAAAATAAAAAGATTTCATGCATTCAGACAAGTGTATTATTTATCTACATTGACCTGGGATGGATATTTGCAAATAAAGTGCCATAATATGATAAAATATTCATGCAATATAATATATAACAGACTATAAACAGTATTGTAGATGATAGATTTAGTATTTTAATGGTATAACTTTGTAGATATAATGAGGTGAGGTGTTGTATGTGGTACTTGGACCTGTCTGATAAAACTAATTGATTTGAGATCTTATTCAGAAGTTAATGCAGATGACAAAATGAGCTATACTTAAAAAACTTTTATCACTTTTGAAAAAAATTGAAGCTGTGTATATGGAGTCACATGACTGTGTACAAAGATTTACCCTTGGTATTTTATGTAATGATGTGTCATTAAACAATAAGGTGGGGGCACATGTTGTCAATAGGTTATGGTCTCTGGCTAGAAATCACCAGCCCCCCCCCCCCCCCCATGTTGTATGTTGGAACACCATCAAGGATCAGACAAATACCACATGTGAGAAAGCTGTCTAGGCAGCTTATCAAAGGTCGTTACTAGTGTTGTAAAATCGGACTTGAAAGAGAATAGATTATCGAATCGGAAAGGGTGTTTCGATTCTCAATCGGATGATAAGCGAAAGCAAATTTATATCCTTATTTGACAAACTTATTTGATTGTTACTTGTTTGTCATACAATATACAGTCATTAAAATTGAACTCGAAATACTTCAAGACCTGAACTACCCTGGACAAGGGAAAATTTTACTAAAATTTTCTTAAATAACACGAAATACACAAAATGCCTGAAAGTGGAGAGAAGACAGTTGCCCAAATAATGGCAGCGGTCTACATACTTGTAACAACATCCATTTAACACCACTAACATCGATAGTCACCGACCTCAAGCTGTCAGCAACGATTTTTCGATTATAATCAATTATCATTTCATCACTAGTCGTTACTCATTGGTCCTTAGTGAGCTTAGATGTACACTTAGGGTCATTCTCCACAGTCGAAGCTGTAAAAGTCTTCAACTGAATCTTGGCTGTTATTGTTATGATAAACCCCAAAGAGAAAATACAATAATTAGGGATTCAGCCGTATTTTTATTTTGTGCTACAAATTCGCGTCTGTAAGGTAAATTGATGTACAGTTATATTGAAATTGATAGGTGTAAATCTCTATAGTTTTTAATGTTGCTGTCAACATTCTTTGTGTTGACAAATAGAGAAGATGTCTCAATTATTCATACTTAGGCTTAATTAATTTCAATTACTACTCTTCTTTTAAATAAATACACTGAGTTGAATAGGCGAATTAAGTCATGTTATACAATACTGATTTAAATACTCAAATAAATTGACTATTTTTATGGTAAAAGTTGGTTTGGATATATCAATATTCCACCTGGTAATTAGCCTAGTGTGTTCAATGATTTTCTTCAAATACTATGTATTATGTCATGGGTGTATTCACATCGAAGTGAGGCCTGGTATTCATGTTTGTGATATTGGAATCAATGAATGAAAATGAAGATCTATGCTTACTTCATACTAGTGTGCTGTATTTATCATGATTTGAGACTGCATCTCAAAGATATTTATATATTCAGGATTTCTATCCTGTTATGGTGTTTTTTTTCAGAAAAAAGTTATTTTGTAGTCCATAGACTTTGTTGTACTGCAGAAAAATCCTATTAGTGACGCTTTATACGGCATACCCCATTTTCATATGCTTAATATTTGCTTATGAATATAAATCACATTTATGAGTTGTATGCTGCCATTTTAATATGAGTGTAAATTTTCTTTATTGTAATTGTCTGATCAGTTTCCCAAGCTGACCACCTTTAAATCATTTTTTTTTCATGGAATCTTAATAGACTCAATTTACTTGATTGCAAAATTACTATGACATTAAAATGTATTTCCACATCTAAGATGCAATGTTTATGGATAGTTGTTTTTAGTAAACATGTTACACAATGTGTCGTGAATAAATTATTTAATGTATGTTGTATCCTATATTAAATGCTGTGCAAAATCATAGCCATTTTATGTAATTAAGCTTGTTGTGCAAAATTTGCCAGTTTTTAAAGAAAAATGCTGATTGATTGATGAATGAATTGTTAATCATTATCAAGTTCAATTTGATGAATTCATTAACACTATTCTTAGCTAATATATTGCTTGTGGTTGCTAAGACCTTATTAGGTTGGAAGAAAAGAGTTAAACTTAAGAGTTACTTGACCCCCCAAAGAAATATGGTACATTTGTATGTAGGTCACAAAACGTCTTTATTCTTCCTGACATACCTTTTTGTACTTTATAGGTACGATTTGCCCTGAAATATTTTTACACTTTGGATTTTGATGTAAAAAACTTAAAGGGTATGTCAGGCTGGACTGTGTATTACAATTTTATTATAGAATTCCCTCATTTGGTATTTCAGGGTATAATAGATAAGTGCTTATCTCGTGTAATTTGGCAACCTATCAGTTTTTCAGATTGTTAGTTAAATTGCCTCAAATGAAATGATTTTAACTAATTCTGAGTGGTCTTACAATTATAGTGATAATTTCTGCTATATACGACTAGGTTCACTTAATGTCTGAAACAAATATAACATTACCTTTGGTTGTAACTTTCTGTTGTATTATTATTGTTATTATTCATGCAAAGATTTTTGCACACATTTACAATTATACTAATAATTCTCATGATCTCTTGATATTATTAGATGTGTTTAAGAAAAATTGAATATAAGCAAGACCTTATTAAATATTTGTGTGAAAATTCATGCTAGTGAAGTTATGTAATACCTCGTTATGTAGTTATATAACAGAATTGTTCAAATTCTGACAACCCTGTTACAAGAGACAAACTACGTGTCTTTGCTTTGTATGTTACATCTAGAATAAAATATTTTTGAGCACTTTACCACCAAATTTAACTTTGCACAGTGAAATGTGTGATATTACATGACAGTGCTTATATTACCAGTAATAAGATTGCTATGTTCTATTAAGTTTGTTTGCTGTTTCTGAAGTGGTTCTTGTGAACAGTTTTTCATATCTCGAGCCTTACAAACATATTGCATGTACCCCAGCCTCTACTTTTACTTTTGGATAATTATCCCCCTTTCGAAGAAAAGGAGGTGTATTGCTTTGCACTTGTCCGTTGTTCTGTCCGTAACCAAACCTTGTTTGACCAATAACTAGAGAATGATTTGACCTAAGCTCTTCAGATTTGGTTGTGAGGTTGGCCATTACATGCAGATGACCCCTATTGATTTTAAGTTCAATACATGTATGTCAAAGGTCAAGGCCTTCAGGGGGCATCCATGTTTCATAAACACTTCTTGTGTTAATCCTACAACATGATCGTACCGAAACATAAATTTTATGTGTATAATGACAATTTTTTTAAAAAATGCATGTTATGTTGAAATCACTTTACATATTGGAAAGTTGTTTATGAAATTGTGTCAAGACTTTTTCAGTAACAATATTGTTGTTACCCTCTTGTATAATTATAGCGGATATTGCTACAACCCTGGTATAGTGCGATTTTATTAATCTGTCAAAGCTGAATAATTACACAGTCCCTGAATACGATTAGTTTTAGCTCCATACCACGGACAATAGCTTCCGTTTATCTTTCCATTAATATGTTCCATGTCGCATGTTAATATCATATTATGTTGCGCATCAGTAAGTACATGTACATCCTACAACCAGTATAATGAAAATGACCGTATAACTTACGAAAGTAATCGAACCTTACCGAAGCTAAAAATAAATGCAAGCATTGACCATGAAATTATGACAGTTCAATAAAATTGCACAATACACTAGGGGGACGCAATACAATGTTAAGTCCTCTTGAGCTAAATAACCATTTCTGTTGTGTATTGTGGGTCTGTACAGATACATGTAGCTTGTTTATGTTGTATGTTTGTGTGTATATGAAAACTTGTTGTATATAATATCAAATTATTGACATAGTTAAGGTATTCTTGAACAGTGTTATCCTTTTACATTAAAAATAAAGGTATTATTTTTCAACTTTGCCGATTGCTCGTTTTTTTTAAGCATTTTAACATGATTCCTCATGGCATAAGTAAAAAGAGTGCTTAGATTTTGACTCATTTAAAATGGGAATGAATAATCATCGTTTTTATGCCTCAGTATCGAAAGATTGGGGGCACATTATTTTTGGCCTGTTTTTTTTTTCGTACCAATTTTCACCTTGACTCTTACACCTACAATCATCAAACTTTTTATGTTGGATCCTCATGACAACCTGTACAGGTCGTAGTGACAGAACCTATTCATTTTCAATTTTTCAGGTCTGAGTAGGTCAAAGTCAACTTCTGGGGGCATTGTGTTTTAAAAAGTCTCTTGTTTCTAATGAAAAGAATCATTTGGATTGGATGATTTTAGACTGGGCGATTGAGATAAGAATGTAAGATTTTCTTTTCTATGATTCTGATCATATAATTAGAAATCAAGTTTATATACTAGTGCACGAACCATTACTTTTATCCAGATCCTGCTCTAGATCGCCTTAATCTAGACTAAGTAGTTTTGTTTAAAATAAAACTTCTAGTCTGGACTTTATATTTGGTCTAAACACTGCAATCGGAGAGGTTAACATTTTGTAAGTCACCTGAGCAGAGGAAATCAGATACAGTGCCCATATTCTGTGATATATTTTTAATCAAGAGGTCATTTTAAAAAAAACATGGTGAAGGGCATATTCCTCAGTAACAACTTAAAAGGAATTACATACAAAAGTTATTTTCTGCACAAACAACATGGATTGGAATATTGAAACTGAATTACTGCAGCGCAATATAAATAAACAAATCATGTCACGACAATTCTAAATTTAATCACTTAAAAATACAAATAACAACAGCAGAGAAAGAAAACTCTTATAGTAAAACTTTGATGATATAAAACTAACCTGGCCAAGCAGACAATACATAGATACATATACAAAAATGTGTAAGTAAAGTATGGTGCTGAAATAACTATGGTGTAATGATACTTGTGTAATAAGACCAAAAATACAGAAAATACAAGCACCCCATACACCAAATGACAAGACACCCTAAGTTTAATGTTGCACCAACAACCAGGGCCATTTGGCAACACCAGCTTTAATCAATGCGGGGAATCCATGTGACCTAGTGGCGTCACAATGTTATTGTTACAAGCACGTTTTCTGTCAATTTAACTAAGAAAACATCATGTAAGTGCATTATTTTTCGTTTTCTTCTAAAGCCACATAACTGTTGCAACTCCTTACATAAAGGGCTACCTCCGGTTCAGATTTTTGTCCGTTTGACAGTGTTATGAAAATGAACGTTATTTTTACAAGAAAATTTTAGAAAAAGTAGAGGGCCTTCAGTGACAAAATTCTGAACCGGAAGTAGCCCTTTATGTAAGGAGTTGCAACAGTTATGCGCTTGTAACGATAACATTGTGACTTCACTAGGTCATGTGGATTCCCCACTCTGTTTAATGCTGGAAGCAGAACCCAGGCATAAACCTCACATGTGTATTTGTTTAGTACCAGGTGGGATTCAAACTCACAGTGGTGAGTGGTAAGTGATTACTAGTTAGAGACCATAACCAGTTGACCGTAATGTCAGTTACAGCATCACACAATATAATACAAAAATCTATTAGCTCTGGTACAGTCAGTTACAGCATCACACAATATAATACAAAAATCTATTAGCTCTGGTACAGTCAGTTACAGCATCACACAATATAATACAAAAATCTATTAGCTCTGGTACAGTCAGTGACAGCATTACACAATATAATACAAAAATCTATTAGCTCTGGTACGGTCAGTTACAGCATCACACAATATAATACAAAAATCTATTAGCTCTGGTACAGTCAGTTACAGCATCACACAATATAATACAAAACTCTATTAGCTCTGATACAGTCAGTTACAGCATCACACAATATAATACAAAAATCTATTAGCTCTGGTACAGTAACCAAGTTTTGTCATAATGAAAACATGCAGAATGTCTGTATGCAGGATAACATAAAATTATGTCCTGAATGACATATCAGTACAATCAAAAGGATTCGGCACATAAAATCTGACAAAAAAATCACCTTACACTATGTATATTGTCAATATATATAGTGTAAGATGATTTTTTTGGTCAGAATTTATGTGCCGAATCCCTTTAGTACAATGAGGTTCACATAAAACTTAATGCTCACTATGGATAGCAAGTTAAATAGTAGCTATGCTTGTTTCACTATCAGTTCAAATATAACTAAGAGACAGGGCCTCACATCTTTGGAGAGAACATGAATTGTATGTATGTTAATCAGTATCTAAAGAAATGCATTTATTATAAGTAAGACTACACCTTGAATACTTGCAACTGGGCAAGCTATGTTTTAAAATAACAGACAGATAGATGTTTTATTTTGGAAATTAAAGCATCATACCACATGAATACATACCAATATATATCAGCAATATACCATTTATATTGACATCCTTTTTGGCAACAATTCATAGGTGACTAGATCACAAGTTTTCTTTCCGTAGAACTTTCTCACACCAGAGCCAGCATATCAGTCAGAAATATCACAGTCATATGTAAAAGTAACAGGAATTTATAATTATTATTAAAATAAATGAAATGATGAATAAAACAATCAATCTAGCCAGTATAGATGGTTCAATATCGCTTACTGGTACTTGCTGGTAATTCAGGTAAAGGTCGGCCAGAGGTCTTCTGTCTTGTGGTATCACTTGACCTTGACGAAGATGCTGAAGATGACCTCATGCTGCTGCTTGAAACAGGCAGTCCTAGTTTTCTTCCTTCTTCACTGTATAAGTAGCTAGTGGTTGGTGGACCTTTGGCTTTTCCTGCTGATTGTGTTTTCGTTGTATCCATTGAAGTTCCAGATGACGTTAATCCTGTGACATGTGCACCACCAGAGATGTGTGAAGATCCAGCTGTGTCTTGCTTGGCAACATTTCTTGTAGGCGAAGAGTGTCTCTTGTAGCTACCAGTAGCAGACGACAATCCTAATCCTCTTGCTGCTCCACTGCTGTGTAAATAGCTTGAGGAAGATGTACCGGTGCTTTTATCTCTGTACTTACCACTATTACCTACGTCCACCATTGCATGAACTGAGCCAGACTCTGTTGATAATTTTTGTCCACTAACTCGAGCCATTGGAGAACCAGAAGAATGATCTGTATTTGTTGATGACCTTTTACTTCTGACATCATCTATAAATGTTTAATCTTTAAGCTGACATAGTACACATACTGTGGAATCATTAATTTTCGTTGGGGATTTAATTTCGTGGATTTCGTGGGTCTACTCATCCACGAAATCAAATCCCCACGAATTTAAATGCAGAGATAAGGCATCACTTTTCAAAAATAAAAAATCCACAAATTTATGTCCCCACGAACTAGCCATTTTAGTAAAAACCATGAAAATTGAGCCCAACGAAAATAAATGAAAATACAGTAGTTTGTTTGTTTATATCAATTTTACGCACCTTTTCAACAGTCAGAATCATATGAGGTGGACAGTTCACCTAACTATCTTTCCTGGGAAGAACCAGTACTAGACTCCCATCCTCCGTAAGCAACTGCCTACTTTCTTTCTCACATAAAGACATGGTCGGTGGCGCGGCTCGATCCCAGACCCTCTATCAGTGACAGGTTAGTGATTTGAAGTCAGTGATCTTAACCACTCGATCACATGTCGGGTCTGTACACATCTTAAAAACACTGTATACATTCAAGACTCGATATGCATACTAAAAACATAAGAGAAATCTATATGCAAGACTCAGTCATACATACCAGTGAGTGTTAGATAAAATCATACATGAAACATACAAGATTATTTAATCAAATATAATCTTAATTTTCCAACATAAACCACATTAGAAGAATTTTTCTTGTATACTGTATAAGTATCAATTAATCATTATACAAAAACAAAACAACCATCTAGCTCAAACGAAAAGGGAGTAATGTTAAAAATTCAAAGTAGCTAAGACAGACAGAAGGCACTGCAGTTATGTGGTCCTTCTATGGGATGTGCTCTTATTTCTATACAACAATTTCTTTACAGACAGAATAATTAAAGCAACAGAAACATAAGCAAGTCTTACCTTCCTCAAGTAGTGAGACACGAGGCTCTTGACGAGCATATCTTCCATATGACATCCTCGATGTGGATTCAGAACTAAGTAGTAACTTAGCATCTGTGAGCAGCTTATCGGCACCATGAGGTATAAGACTGCGCAAGTGGAGAACTGTCAAAGCTGTGTTGTCTGCATTGTTGTTGACCAGATGCACTTCACGAAGACACACCTTATCACATTTGTCAGGAAACAAGACGATTGCATTCAGGAATGACTGGACACATAACTCTAATGGCATTCCAAATATTCCTAGAAAAAATCAACGCTTCAGCTAATCATCAAGTAATATTTGTTTCTAGACTCAGATAGAGACAAAACAGGAATACATTTTGTTTTTAAAACTTGAAAAATAAATGCCAAAAACGAAAACTAATTAATATCATAGTACATTACTTTTACTTTGTAGTTTAGTACTCGACACAAATGTCTTTCGTATTATTTGTATTCTACTTACCAGAACTGATCAATGGAAAAGTTATAGTGTTGAGTTTCAGATGATCATTTGCATATTTTAAACAGTTGAAAAATGTCATCGTTAGGTCTGCAGTGCACTTATCTTCTTCATATGCTGACCATATAGGTCCAACAGCATGCAAGATGTACTTAACATGACTGCTAATTTCACCTCCAGCACAGGTGTGCATGACCTTTCCAATTCCCAATGAGCCATATTTATCAACATATTCATTGCACTGACGTTGCATTTCATGACTAGCTGCTTTAGCAATGGCACCAGCAACTCCTCCAGCATTTATGAGTGGTCCCATAGCAGCATTTACAATCGCATCTGTTTCAACCATAGTTATCCATCCAACGTACACGTTTATTGTTAATGGACCATAAGTAAACTGCAAGGAACTTACATCTTCCTCGTTATCTTTAATCAAGATTTCTTTATCATTTTCATCTTTACTTCCTGTTATATCCAACATAGCTAGTTTGTCAATCTCATCGTCAGTATCAACTTCCTCATCATCTTCAGCTACTGGTGCGTTCTTCATCTGTTTATTTGGTTTGCTACTAGACGCTTCTTTGGACTTGGTATCTTTGTGGGATTTTCCAGATGGCATACTTATCATAGGAACATTATCTTTGCTTTTTGTGCTAGTATCATTCCGTTGGGTTTCTATGAGCATAGGACGATGGTCATCAAATGCATTTTCACCCTGGCATTTTATGAAGCTATCAATGTAAGCCCAAGTCCATTCTAAAAGATACCAGTTACCACGGATACCATCAATATTCCCATCTTTATCTCTTAATAATTCTATGTTTTCATTGTAAAAGTGGTATTCAAGTTCTTCTCGTACTTTGTCATCAGTTTGAATTAGAGCAGCTACAGATGCATCAAGCTTTGCTTCTAATATTGGAAAGATCTACAAAGTGATCAATGATATCAATCAGAAACAATGCTGATAAATAAAAATATTGAAATATTTGTTCTGATAGTCTTGATTAGCATTTCAAATGTTTATGTGGGAGCTAAGGTAATTTATATAAGTTTTTATGTAAAAAATAATCATTTCTTTCTAATTCATAGTAATTAGCATTCTTGGTTTAAGAATTTCAACCAATTTTTATAATAACAATCTTATTATAAAACAGCTAGGAATAATATCACTATACATGTACATAAGAAGTTACTTAAAATTACCTGTTGTGCAGGTAGCTTGGTTACACCCATATAATCTTTACCATTCATTGTATGACCTTTTAAGGACATAACTCTGTCTGCAGCTACAGGTGTAATGCAGTACATATGTATGTAAAAAATGCATTATCAATCAAAGCAACATTATATATACCATGTATGAGTAATTTAAAATTAACAGGGAATGAAATATAAACTATACAATATCATGTTCAAGAATACCCATGTACAACTGTTTTGAACATTATATATTATAATGATAATCAGATACAATCAATTAATCATTTTATAAACTACCAGTCATTCAGTCAGTTTAAAGTATAATCAATTAATCAATAGATCGACCAATTAATCAAATTAAACAAAATCAAATTGATCGATCAACCAACCAACTCAATCATGCATTAGCTTAATCATTATAATTAGTTTTAATTACATTAAACCAGCTAGACTGTTAATAAGTTTACATTGATCAGTCATTTCTTTAAAAACGGATTAATTAATGTAATCATTACAGTAATAATAAAGGTATATTTATAAATAAATAAATAAATAAAAATAATATAAATCAACAGTTCTTACTTTGTCTATCCACAAAAATCACCACGGCATCACCATTGAACATCGGATAATATACACACTGTATTCGTCCTCCGCCATTATCATGTTTAGAAAAATAGATTTTGATTTCCTTTTCTTTACAATTGTTGTGAAGCCAGCTTACCCGGATACCTGACATTGTCACTGTTAATAACTGAAGGTGCAAAAATCATTGTACATATGACCAATTGGCATGAATATATAAATATGTGCAAGTGTGTTCTATTTTAAAATTATGAGAAATAGTTTTAAAACAGTACTTATAAAATATTAATTGTATATGTAATCCAACAGGTTGGGACTTGTTCATCATCAAATTTTAATATATATTGACGTGTTTTTCAAAGATCCAATTTATAATCGATCGATCTACTTTAATTACATCAAAGTATTTAATTTCCGACAAATAACAATGAATATTTAATCAACAAAAAATTTGATTGCGCGGACCACCCGTGCAACAACAAAATCCTGCATGTTTCTGATGCGTAGACACGTAACTGTATTAGCTAGATTATTTTCTGAAAATCTTTCTAAAATTGATCATTGGAGGGTATCCAAGATCGTTGCACAATTAGAAAGAACTAAACTTCCTGCTCAGTATATATAGATCTAGTGTTAAGTATATATGTAGCTTTAACGTTCAGAAGTTCTCGTATATGTAATGAGCTAGAGTTAGAATCAAAACGAAAAAACGCCAATAATTCATACATTCAGTTGTCAAAACAACGTTCTGTAGATGTGCGTGAATTCGGGAATTTTGTTATTAAATATTTCATAAAATACAAACGAAGAAATTTATAATACTCACATTTTAATCAGTTTCCTTCCTTATATCCGCCAGTAAAAGAGAGTCTGATTGTAAAGTTGTCCTCGAGTCAATACTTGAAATCGAAAGCGAAAGTAGGAATATTTTACGTTAGGTCTTGACCTTTTAAGTTTGCTACAGTAAATGTTGGCATTGTAGCAGGACGATATCGATATATAATCCAATAAATCTATATTTGAGATTTGAAGACATAAAACGTAAACTTAAGTTAAAATTTCGTATAAATCAAATTTAACATAATTTTCTATTATATAATTGGCTGTATACTCAACACTAAAACCTTTACACTCAACTAAGTGCGAATATGAAGTTTGAGTATCATGCAAGATTCTCACACGTGAGTGGGCAGGCTTTAGTTGTTGAATCGACTCGGATTCTTTGATTACATTAATCATTGAAACGCAAAAAAAATGTAACAAGACCGTGTGGTTACACTTTAATACACTCGTCCTCTATATATCGTAATCCCATAGACGTGTGTATACATATTATATATGCAAGCATTGTAGTATATGCAGGGATCTAGTCGTTCAGTGTTCAGTCAGTTACTATCTTTGTGAGTGTGTGAATGATAAGATAATAAGATATCATGGCTATATTAGGAACGCGACTATTTTCACGTTTAAACGTAGTTAAACCAGGACTCGATTTGGGACGATTTACGTGCAACAAATCTGTGGTTTTATCAACGAGACATTTGTCAACAACAGCACCAATGTCTGCAGCAGGCACTCAGCTGGATATCAGCGGAATATATCCACCAATAGCGACACCCTTTAACAGTGATGAGACGATAGCATACGATAAACTGCAACAAAACATGACTCGGTGGAACGAGATTCCATTTAGAGGTACGAAAACATTAAAATCTATTTCCCACAGGTCCTG
Source organism: Lutraria lutraria (assembly GCA_964023205.1). Classification (NCBI taxonomy): domain Eukaryota; kingdom Metazoa; phylum Mollusca; class Bivalvia; order Venerida; family Mactridae; genus Lutraria; species Lutraria lutraria. Next base: position 16,182,738 of record OZ026841.1, read on the forward strand.
GTGGCTAATTGGGTTGGGTATAACGACCAGATCTAATCCGTTCTGTTTACAAACGCGCGAGTTTGGTTGCTGATGTTGTTTTTACGAATCACTTGTTTACAAATGAAGTATTGTACGTCAGATCATCAGTACAATTGTGACGTAGCTAGCACTAGCTGATGAGTATCTACAAGTAGCTTAGTACAACTAATTAATGAACACTGTTTGCAATTTGTCGACCCCGTCCCTGAGAGGATGGCACTTCCAAATCGACCAACCGAAAAGCCGAATAAGTTATCCTTTTACACACGCTAAAAATTTATTTACATTATTTAACTCGCGGGTTTAAACACTGTACATAAGGCCTAAATTAAAAATATATTTGTTTGCCCTTTACCGACCCTGAATTTTAGAAGAGGGTCGGTAGGTAGGAAAAATATTTTATTTCTACATTTGACCTTTACCTAGCATGAAATTAGACTTCTATCTAGATGCATTCTATATCAATTTAATGTATTCTGCTACCATTATACAACCATTTATTGTGTGCTTTAATCAACCATAAACATGTAATCAGTGCTTTAACACACATTATTGTTTTCCTTCATTTCTTCAAATGATACCTACTTTAAATGTTATTCGAAAGCACTGAGTGTATACATGTATATTTTTCCAAGTATAAAAATAAAGTAAATGAAGTTCTCCGAGATATTGTTATAAAAATAATTTCGGGTCGGTCAGTAAAGGGCAAACAAACTTAATTTTAATTTAAGCCTAAAATTTGAGTATACATTGTATAAGCTAATTAATGCATTGTTTGAACAACCGTGGCAGTGATTTGAATGCGAGAAGTTACTTCTATTTTGAAGTTGTAATTAAACATGATTAGAAACTAATTAGGATAAGAGGATGGCCCTTCCGAATTCGTTCACGAAAATCGGCCAACCTAAAGCCGAATAAGTAAGGCTATGGAGAGAGCAGCAACATGGCCAACTGAGACAACACGTACGTAACTTCACCATAAACTATGATGATGTGGACCACCTCAGACGGACCGCAAAGTTCATTCTTGCGACTGTGTTGCAGCTATGCTGAACATGAAGAATTATGAAGATATATACTGATGTCGAAGAATAACCGTTATATTCAAAAGTCACCTTCCTATATCATTATACTTACATTATGGACCAATCAAAATACACCCATATTTATGAAATATTTGTGAACGAATTTTTTGTTGCTATTTTCATACATGTTTATATATATAGCTGGTCGACCTTATGCAGAAATCCTATGTATGGTTACATAGAGGTTGTTTACACTCGCCACTGGGATAAGATCTAACTTGTTATGAATTTATTCCTTTTTTTTTACCTTGAACATGCATGCATGCAGCATATGCATATGTAGTTTGATTTCATTTTTTCGCATGAATTTAAGTACATGCGTGCTTAGATATACAAAAAAATATACGTTTTATCTTGTAATTCTACATGTTCAATTACTCTTTAAACATCATCTTATTTATTTAAGGTTATGTCGTGCAAGGGTCCAATGGTGAATATGTTTATTTACGTGATGACGAGCGTGTTGAGTTGGTTCGCCGAGTGTCAGAAATGGCGGGAAAAGACAAACTGATAGTTGCAGGAGCAGGTTGTGAATGTAAGTATGAAAAAAGTTGAAAATGTATGCTTTGCAATTGGTTATTACGTTTATTAAGAAATTATTAGGAGAATGTGTATCGATAAAAATTGCATAAATCTGTAATTTAGACCTATCACTGTATCAGATCTAGAATCTGCTATACTTTTATTCTTGAATTGTCTCTTCAAGATGAGTTAATCATGCTGTGTTACTTTACATGTATATAAACATGATTGTCAGGTCATCTGTAGAAAGAAGCTGTTTTTGAATAAATTCATGTTAAATGAATGAAGTTCGTGTTGAATGGATATGCAGAGGCACGTAAAGACCTTGTCCTTTAATTGTAGCCTCTTGCCATAAATTACTGTAGTATCTATATATACAGGTCTCTGGCGCAGATATTGTTCGTGATATAGGTTAACTCTTGTCGGGTCCTATGTTGGTAGTTTATCTATAATCACTTGATACATTCCATTGTCATTATTAATACAAATTATTGTTTGTGTTTTTAGAACCGAAGGAACCCATTAATTGCTTATTCGCCAGAACGCTAATTCAACTACATGTATAATAATTTTGAAACTACACTGTATATTAAAATTGTATGAACTCCCTTAAAATCGTAAAATATGGTTGAAGATTTTAAAATATGTTTTATACAACTCCTGCTTAGCTGAATATAAGGAGAGTGCAAAAACTTATTAGGCCTATATAGACGTTTGATTCCCCTTATAATGACACATGTTCTCTGTAATGATTAGTTTCAGGCGTACTGTCTTGAGTCATTCATTGTCCATGCAAAGCTGATGCGAGTGATTAATTTTCAACATCATACATTTGTATTGGTTTGGAATTCAGGAACACTGGTTAGTTTAACTAATCACCGGTATATAAATAAGATATCGTTGAAAATAGCGTAACTCCTGGAAATTGTATTAATTGTTGCTTTACTATATATTTTTGTATATCTATAGCTACTAGGGATACAATTTCAATGTGTAAGAAGATGGCTGATGCAGGAGCTCAAGCTGTACTTGTTGTTACTCCGTGTTTCTACAAAGGTTTGATGACGAATGATGCCCTGGCTGCTCATTTTATAAAGGTATACGTACACAACAAAATGCTGAAAATTACCTTATTTTGTAGCTTAAAGCATTGCAAGGGTTAGAATGTTTTGAATGTTTCTAGGAATCCTCTTCTTATTCTTAGTATACAGTCAAGGACTTTAACCATTATACTTGTCTGTGGCAAGTTAATTTTTAAATTAACTTGAAGTCTGTGGTTTACTAACAGAATTGTTCTATTATATATTACCAGTCTCAAAAGATTAAGTTCCTTATTAATTATGGTTATTGATACATACTGTCTGGGACCAACATACTGTATTTTCATTTATTTTCGTTGGGCTCAATTTTCGTGGTTTTTACTAAAATGGCTATTTCATGGGGATATAAATTTGTGGAATTTTTCTTTGAAAGAAAAATGCCTTATATCTGCATTTAAATTCGTGGGGATTTGATTTCGTGGATAAGCCGACCCACGAAATCCATGAAATTAAATCCCCAACGAAAATTAATGATTCCACAGTATACAGTCACTGTGTTATATTGGTCTCAGATACTGCTTGTTGAATGTCACCTCATTGAATAGCATTTAATTAAAAGGTAGGGATTATGTAACTGCTTGGTCATCCCCGATGTTTGCCACTTGTAAACCATGGTTGTGTAGGTAGTGTCTTAAATAGTGCTTCTGTCTCTTATAATGCCACCAACCAGTTGGTTTCAAAGCACTGATGTGTAAATGGAATTTGAAACAATCAATCAGAAACTAGCCGAAACCATTTGAGGAGAATGATTGAATATACACCCTTCATCTTAGGAGAATCAATTTATCATTTGGAAACTATTAGAGATGGATATTTGAAATCAAGCATAAACAATCCTGCACCCTGCAGTCAATGCTCTGTTAACCATTCAGGGCCATTGGAAATGGGGGGAAGAGGCAGGTAGCCCAGGAGGTGAGGTAGCCCACCTATTGATAATTCAACTAAAATGGTAAAGCGTAAAGTATGATTACCCAAAGTCTTATCAAAGAACAGTTACTGTACATATTCATTATGGTTTAGTTACTTAATTAGTATACATTTTTTTTTTTTTTTTTTTTTTTCATTATTTTCTGTTAATTTTTGCAAAACAAGAACATGTAACACTCAAACAATAGATATTACAGATAGAAAAATGGAAAATTATATATAAAAAAAACGTTGATTTCTATGTTCCTTGTTGTATTACATCTATTGTACCATCTTCAGGTGGCTGACACCAGTCCTGTTCCTGTGATTATATACAGTGTACCAGGTAACACAGGTATAGATTTACCTGCTGAAGTTATCATCAAATTATCAACCCATCCTAATATTGTTGGTGTGAAGGATAGTGGAGGAGATGTGAGTTGAATATATACTGTATTTTCATTTATTTTCGTTGGGCTCAATTTTCGTGGTTTTTACTAAAATGGCTATTTCGTGGGGATATAAATTCGTGGAATTTTTTTTTTGAAAGAAAAATGCCTTATATCTGCATTTAAATTCGTGGGGATTTGATTTCGTGGATAAGCCGACCCACGAAATCCACGAAATTAAATCCCCAACGAAAATTAATGATTTCACAGTATACATGTATTGTGCTTCCTCTCCAAAGCAATACCCTTTAGGAGCAAGCAGCAAAATTATGTTATTTTAATGAGGTTGTTGCTCTAAAAAGAGGTTAAAGTATTAGTTTATAAAATCGTGCGGTGGGAAAAAGTCATGCTGTTGTTGAAGGGAGGATATTGCTCAAGAGAGGGCTGCTCTAGAGAGGTTGCACTGTACAATTAAAACTGTCGGCTTCAATTAGATGAATGGCCCCCATGTTTTATGATTGATACTAAGCGAACCCTTTGGATTTAAGACAGTTGTGTAAAAATTAAAGCTATACTTTTCTCCCCCTTTTGTTTGAATTGGTTCACAGGTTTGACAGAACATATTTCATTCTTTGCATTTTAATTCGATAATGTATCTTTAAAATATATTTGTATTTATCATGTAAAAGATAACAGGTAAGAACTGCGATAATTAAGAGCCCATTTCAATTTTAGAATTGCATAATAGTATTTCCAATCATTTGTTAAATTTAGGTGCTCCTAAGACAGAGGTGGTCCCTATTTGAAGCTTTACTACATATATATGAATACTGTTTTATATTTCCTAGATATCAAAGATTGGATATATGGTCCATAAAACAAAGGATAATAATTTCCAAGTTCTTGCCGGATCAGCAAGTTTTCTCCTGGCTACATACACATTAGGTAATATTTAATTACAATCAAGCATGTGTTATCAACCATGTACCTTCAGATAACAGCCACTTTTTAATACATTTTAATTACAACAGTTGAGATATAAACTTCTGAATAAAGGGTACTAGCACAGTACATAGATGTTAAAGATTTGGATTAACAAGAGTTCACTAGAGTCTCTGGTTCCCTGACTGAGGTTGGAGCAATTTGAAGAACTACTGTATAAACATGAAGTCTGTTCATGGAGTAAGATTTAAGTAGCGTTTTTTTTTTTACCATCACTGCTACAGAATAGTCCACTCTTGGTACAATATTGTTATTCTAAGGGAAAGTCCATGCTACTCAGCAATGGCTTAATTATGGTTTAGTTGTTGTCATTACACATATATGTATGTAATTTTGGGTTTAAATTTCATCGCCTACCATTTACAAGCCTGTTTTGTGTTGTTGTGTTCTGAATTACAACCAGTCATGATTTGAACATGTGTTTTGTATTCATTATCTTTAAGGTGGGGTTGGTGGAGTGCTGGGACTTGCTAACGTTTTAGGTGAACAATGCTGCGACTTAGAGAGGTTATTTAAAGAAGGAAAACATGAAGAGGCATTGTCGTTACAGCACAGATTAATTGCTCCAAATCTAGCGGTATTTGAAATTATATTGTATATTACTGTATAACTTGTATTTATGGGCATATTGAAATGCCAAATTTGAAGACTTTCATACCATTTAATGGTGTTTTCAGCTGTCCAAGTTGATATTTAAAACATATTCTGACAAATTCCTGGATTACAAATAATGCAAAATAATTGATGAAATTAACCAGCATTTAATCCTTGACTTTTTAAAAAAAATAGTTGTGTTTACGGTTATCAGACAGATCATTTGGTGCAGACTCTAAAATAATAACATCAAAATCAAAGGAATGAAGATATTTGGGTATGAATCTTGACTTGTATTCTCAAAAGGTTTATTTTTAGGTAACCAATCATTGTTTATTTTAGGTAACCAAGAGATTTGGAGTGCCTGGATTAAAGTATGCCTTAGAAATGCTGGGATATTTTGGAGGACCAAATAGATCCCCAATGTTACCTATTACATCCCAGAATGCATCTGTGGTCAAACAAATATTCACTGAGGAAGGATTTGCGTGACTGAACAAAATGTGATAGAAAAACTATCAAGCATAATTATTCAGAATTCTTCAGTGAGCTGTGTGATTAAGTCATTCAGCCATGTTCCTTTTTGTGATACATACTGCTGTCATATAATTATTGTTTTCGGAGGACAACTTTTGACACAAAGATTGATGGATAAGTCCACAACCATAATGAAATTTCTGTCATCTTAAGATATAGAACAAGAATTTTGTTTGAAATTGGAAGTATCAATTAAGGCAGCTCAAAAATGGGCTTTTTAGTTTTGCATGAAAATTTGTGTTATGATAAATGATACAATTTAACAATTTTAATATGTGATACATTATTATACATATATCAACACAAGTCACACAACCACTGGGACTTGTATGCAGGTCATGTTTCTCAATATAATTTGAAATACAAAACATGAACTCTGGGCTACCTGAAAATATTTTTTTAGACTGAGGAGTTTTGATTTTATTGACTTTAATTAAGCATTCCATGTATGGTGTGAAGGTCCCATAGTATCCTATACTTCATAAATGAAGGTGTTCACAAATATAGATCTGAATCAAATAAAGAGTAAATCAGTACATGTAGTTACACTCTTGAGTTATATCACTAAGACCTCAAAAACAAAGGTCATAGATCATTTCTGAAGACTGGAAAATCATAGATCGATATATTTATACATGTATTTTGTGTTTGGAATAAACTGTATAATAAACAGGCAGAGTAAGTATGTTTGGTGAACATTAATGTCAATTATCTTAGAATAAGATGTGTTTTTAAACGCAATGCCTTGACCTTGGACCTGAAAATGCACAGGTTCTAAAGAGGTTGTTACGAGGAACCAACATAATTGTGATGTTTGATGATTTTATAGGTAAGGTTTAAGTTTGGTACAAACACACCGACAGGCCAAAAACAATATACCCGGCCTCAATCTATGGTTTGGAAGACTAAACGAAATGCCATGGGCTCGATTCTCAGTAGTCCAGATTACCTGCCTATGTGACACAATAATCAAAGGAATATTAGGCAGAAAACCAGACTAGATTCTTGGTTGCACCTTTATAATTTCTCAGGGACCCTATATTCGGTGCCACAATCCCCACTACCAAGCCAGGTACCGTGTTAAGAAAATCACATGAAAAAGAGGACGCTTGTATCGGTGCTTTACACTGGGCACAATAAAGAACCAGGAAAAAACTATTCGAGAAGTGTAGGGAACTAATTTTTCGATTCTTCTGTATGTTATCTCCCTTTCTTGGGCGGCTCTGAAATTACTATAATAGGTGTCGAATAGGTCACTAAACAATAGATAAATAAATGTGTCAACTTTCTGTTCACTTATTATTGTTTCACAGGTTTTGGAGAACACAGGTACTGGAAAAAGGCTTATTATGTACATAACAGATAAATGAAGACTAAACTAACAAATTAATTACAGCAGATAATTTTATTGATCTCTGTAATACAGCTTATAAATAACATCACTTACATAGAATATTATAATAGGGAAATATTGATTCAACATTTCATAGTGAATGATAATAGATACAGATTAAATATAGTAACCATGTACATTTATTTGTAATTACTATTGTAAGTTATAATTCATGATGCATTAAAATGCATTGGTAGTTGCATTCAATTTGTATTAGTTTTAAATATTCAAAACACAAGAATGTAAGAAAATGTGAAAATGTAAATTATATGGTAAAAAACGTCTAAATTAAAAAGTAACAACAATACATTCAATTCATAATACAAAATTAAAATTTAACTTTATTAAAGTACTTTCAGTAAGTCCTAACAACAGAACATCTTTTCTCAATAATAGATTCAAATTGATCTTTGTTTGTATCATCCTTAAAACTGTAACTATATAGAGATCAGTTGACTAAACGCTCCTAGGTAACCTACAGCATTAACCAGTTCCACTACACTTTTCCTTAGTTTAAAATGGATCTGGGGTGCAAGACAAGTGACATAAAGCCAAACAGAGGATGGTCATGCATCTTGACCTGGTAAAAATTCTATAAAATATGTATGCAAAATTTGTCACAACATGCTTAACATTATTTGCAGTTACTGATACAAAATGCATAAGAAAATCATTAACCAGCACTGAAAACTATACTTTTTGGAGACAATGTGTATGAATTTCTGGATCATCCCTCATACAGTCAACAAGACTAGATATAGTAACATGCATAATTCATACTTAACAAACTCATGTCTAGGCTGTTTCTGCACAAGCATGCCACCAGGGGCATACATGTTTATTGAACACAGCGTTCTTGTTTTATTATAAAATCTTTAGAAACAAAAGAAAACAAGAATTGACCTAAAACAACTTGAGATTAAAGATAAGGATCTCAGTTCGGTTTGATTATTTGCAGAAACGTGCTTCAAAGATGAGTCCACAAAAATGGGTATTTAATGAAATGCAAATCAGGTAACCCTTCATTGATGGTTATAAACCCCTTCCATATTTTATCATTTTTACTGTCTTCCAGCCCCAAAACAGAACAGGCACTTCGTTCAAAAACAATACAAAATAACAAAAATTGAACATTAAAATCCCATTATATGTTATAAAATAAGATCAAATATACGGGTACAAAGACTTAGTAATAAATAGATCTTGCTATATTGGTATAGGAAAATACAGTAATAAATAACAATTATCAATTAAACAACATGCTTTATACATGCACAATATTTTTAACATAACAATTTTATTATTACGGTAATTAATGCTAATAATAACAATTGAAATCCACTGTAAGTGAAAAAGTAACAAGTGACCAATGTTCCCTTCAGTTCTGACATAAAATACAAATTTGGTATACTGGTAACTACATGTGTACGCTATAATAGTACATGTATGTGATATTTTCCCCAAGGTTACAAAACATGTCGTGAACAGTCTCAGAGCACAAATCTTAGTTTCATTTTCTAAGTACTTCGGTTGATTAACATATGTTGCAGCCACGAGGGCACAGGTGCATCCTCTATCAGTGCAGATACAGCATGATCTGACCAGAGGGACAGACTGAGAGTTTTATCATAAATTTCTTAGAATCATCTGTAGAAAAAAATTGAGATTTAAGCCTGGAGAATGATCTCATGTTTTATAAGCTTGGACCCTCGTAATTTGGGAAAGGGCAGACCCCACTTTCATTCTGAACATTTATAAATTCATGAATAATTATAAATTAATATTTATTGCCCTAAATATTGCTCAATGGTATTGATAAATAATGATTCAGACAGACCAATGGACGAACAAGCAAACAAACATACAATATGATAAAAGTATGCAGCCATAGGACCGCGCCATAAGACAATTGATTTTACCAGAACAAATACCTCAAAGGAAAGCATTTTAAGTAATTTTACCAACTAAATAGAAATCAGTAAATATTTCCTTGGAACCCTTGAAGAATGATATGATTTGTATTTGTCTCTCCTGAATTACTGGACGTCGGTACCCATGATGGAGCAATACTGTTATTTTCTTTAATGATCATCTCCCCATTCTTCAATGTTGTATACAATGGAGGGGAAGCCACTGACGATGTCATACCAATATTAGAACTAAGTGATTTCTCATTATCCGATGTTGGCCATTGAACGTTACTGATTTCATGAAACTTGGGTAGCATGGTAGCATAAACAGGATGATATAGAGATGTATTCAGTGTCTGCTTCGGTTCAGTCTTCCAGGCTTCATTCTTGTCATTTATATCACTCTTTCTTTCACTGGGATAGACAACTTCAATTCCAGCAGCAGCTGTAGCATTAGCAACAACATCTGTAACCATTCTAGACTTATCATCAACACACACAGCCTCTGGTGGTGTCATACTAGTGTACACACATGGTTCTTCAATATTGTCAGAGTTCTGAACAACAACCAAATTCTGACTAGGAGCAGAAGACTGCATCTGACTAACGTTATTAATATTAGCAATGTTTTCAGCACCTTGAATAATTTCATAACCTTTAAGTTGCCACTGCTGGATAGTTTCAACAGCTGCTCTCTCCTGTTGTTCTAATTCTCCGTATTGCCACACAGTTGAAACGTCGCCATCGGCTATAGAATTAGACAAGATTTGAACATTTTTCTCTTTCAATGCATCATTAACTTCAACCTTATTTTCAACCTGATGCGGAAAGACTGAAACAAGATTATCACTTGAAACAGCTTCAATAATAACCTGGTTAGTGTTTTGTAAAACATTAACAGTTGTCTTTCCTTGTAGTGAAGGTTGAGTCGGCTGTAACTTAAAGATCATTTCCTGCTTCTGCTCTTGGTTACATAAGCGGCTGGGAACACTGACACCAGTGCAAGGCAATCCCGTCTTTTCATGAGTTCGTACATGCTTATCTAAATTTCCTTTGATTGTGCAGGCGTAAGTACAAAATGGACACTTGTACGGTTTCTCACCGGTATGAATCCTTTGATGATTCTTCAGTTCACTGTTTCGATAAAACACTTTCTCGCAAGAATCACACTGGATGCGACGATCATTCATGTGTCGTCTCATATGATGTTTTACTTCAGATCTCAGTCGGAAAGTTTTCCCACAAACATTACAAATTTCGTTCGCAGGGCCATGCCGAAGACGATGAATTTTTAATACTCTAAAGGATTTGTAAGATTTTCCACAAACTTCACATTCAAATGCCCGTACCTCCGTATGAACAGCTTTTCTATGTTCATCGTAAGACCCTTTAGATTTAAAGACATTTCCACATAAGTCACATTGAATGTTTTTATTCCTTCTGTCAGGATGAGCCTCTTTAATGTGAGCATACAGGTCAATACCTGAAATATGTAGAAAACATGGGTAGTACATGGGGGCAAGTTTGCAAAGCTGAGAAACCTAAGCTGGTAGGGGGTTACAGTACAGTGTCAGAACTCTTTTTTTATCACTTTGAAGACCACAACAGCGCTATTTTCATGCTTAAAGGCTGATAATGAACCTTGGGACCACAAGGCTTCAAGAAAATTATAGTTGAGTTCAGGGCTATTTAATCAAACATATAAATGCAAGCAGGTGGGTATACTTCTTTCTTTTTTTCTGAGCATAATTTTTGTCAAAATATTTAGTACAATTCATCTCTGAATATTTTCGTAATTTGTTGTTATAAACATTGAGGTAGGCACCAAATAAAGATTTTCAATCAGTAATTACAAATCAAAAATGGAAAAAAATGGAATACAGTAAAACCTTGATTATCCGAAATCGACAGGATCGAAATATTATTTCAGATAATCCACGGTTTTGGATAACATGATTCGGATGATTGAGTTTATTTTACATTGAAATACGTAAAGGTGCAATTGGACCGAAACGTCATTTCGGATAACACCAGGTTTTTTTTTGATAATCCGAGTTCGGATAATCAAGGTTTTACTGTATAACCATCTAAACTTACGCTTTTTAAAGTTAGCTGAGCAGTATTCACAAAACATGCCCACAGAATCTCCAGGATGCACCCGCTTTATATGTTTCTTAAGATATTTCTCATAAGCAAATCGTCTACTACAGAAGAAACACTGTATTGGAAGATTTTCAGCAGCCACTTTACCATCTTCAAGTCTCACTGGTTTATCTACATCACTATCTTCTTCAATGGATTTTCTCTTTTTAGATTTGTAAGTTTTGAAATGTTTTTTCTTTAGCTTTGGCACATTTGATTCTTGTAACATTTCCAAGGAAACAGGTCCATTTTGTTCATTCTCTTTCATTGATAAAAAATCTGAATGTTCATTCTCTGATAAATTCTGAAAGACAGAATCAATAAACAAATCTATTATTTACTTGATTAAGGCTGATAGTCATTCATATAATGATACCAAAATAGATGTTAACATAAGTCAAAACAAAAAAAGTCTATTTTCTATAAACTTCCTAAAAAATATATTGTAAAAAGGTAGGCAGAACTATTTTCAAATGTTTTTTTTTGTAGTTCAGAGCCAAAGTTTTTATGGTTGAGTTGTTATGGCCTCTGACTAGCCTATAGTCACTCAGTGGTATATAAGTTCAAACCCAACAAATTTCATAATATTATATAAGTCAGGAAGCTGTACAGCATATGGTAAGTTGGTGGTTTGCCCAGGAGTATGTCTGGGATCTATCTTCAAGCTGTTAATGCTAAGTCATCAAATGACCCAGGCTGTTGGTGTAACAAACAAACAAACAAAATGAAATCAAGAACATGTGCATATCTTACATGTAATGTATCATTGTTCAATTCTGAAGTTTGTTTGTTAAGGCATGACTGGTTTCTATATACAGTTTCAGCATTGTCATCTACATCATTAACGTCACCTGTAAATATCCAATAACATAGGGTGTCAAAATGAAATACACAATGGCACAACATGGGGCACATTTTGAGAATATAATTTTTTTTTTAACACTGGATACTAATTATTATATACATCACTTCATATCAACATTATAAAACAAGAGGGCCAAGATGGCCCTATATCGCTCACATGACAATCACTGTTCACTCATTAAAACATTGTTTTGAACCAGTGACCTAGTTTTTGACCCCAGACGACCTATGTTCGAATTTGTCTTACATATCATTAAGACAAACAGTCTGACTAGGTTTGGTGAAGATACGATCAAAATTTCACATCTACAGTGTTAATAAGGTTTTCCTAAGATTTGACCTTGTGACCTGGTTTTTGACCCTAGGTGACCCATATTTGAACTTGTCCTTAATATCATTAAGACAAACAATCTGACAAGGTTTGGCCAAGATCCAATCAAAACCATGACATTTAGAGCTTTTACAAGATTTTTACCTAAGATTTGACCTTGTGACCCAGTTTTTGAACCCGGCTGACCCATGTTCATCCTTCACCCACATATCATTGAGGCAAACATTTTGACAAGGTTTGGTGAAGATCCAATTAAAACTGTGACATCTACAGTGTTAACAAAGTTTTCCTAAGATTTGACCTGGTGACCTAGTTATTGACCCCAGATGACCCATATTCATATTTGACCGTTATATCATTAAAACAAACGATTTGACAAAGTTTGGTGAAGATCCAATAATAACTGTGAAATCTACAGTGTTAACATGGTTTTTCATAAGATTTGACCTAGCGACCTAGTTTTTGACCCAAGATGACCCATGTTCGAACTCGTCCAAGATATTATGAAGACAAACATTCAGACAAGGTTTCATGATCATCCAATCAAAACAGTGACTTCAAGAGTGTTCACAAGGTTTTCCAGCAATTTGCCCTAGTGACCTAATTTTACTACAGAAATTACTCATTTTCAAACTTGACCTACATATTATTAAAATAAACATTCTGACAAAGTTTCATGAAGATACAGTCAAAACAGTGATTTCTAAAGTGTTCACAAGGTTTTCCCTTATTTGACCCTGGTGACCTAGTTTTTGACCCCAAATGGCCCAATATCGAACTCGTCCGAGATTTTGTTGATATCAACGTTCTGACCCAGATTTGCTAAAATTGAGCCAAAAATGTGGCCCCTAGTGTGGTCACAACATAAAGTTTGACGACGCACAACGCACACCGCACGACGCACGAAGCCGGACGCCGGACGGAGAGTGATCCTAATAGCTCACTTTGTCACTTTGTGACATGTGAGCTAAAAACTTAATCATGTGTACAGGATTAGGTAACATTGACTTCTGGCAGATAGGTTAATTACAAAAGATTTAAAAACAATTACTGAAGAGTGAAGAGCCATAAAGACATTCAACTTACTAAATATGAACAAACAAATAACAGCAGGGCTTTCATTTAGCCCTAAAAATGGTATTTTGACTCTTGAGAATTTGTACCAATAGATCAAATTTGCCATTACAATAGTAGGAAAATTTCTTTAAATTATAATCAGCCAGGCAAAAAAAAGGCCCTGCCAGGAGTCATATTTGACCCTCAAATTTTGATGTCTGATGAGAACCCAGCAACAGTCCATATTATAAACAAAGAAACATTTGATACCTGTTTCAAGATCAGCATCACAACCAGGTAAGCATTCACCATTGTTTGCTTTATCACTATCAATTTCAATTGAATGTGTTTCTTCGTCTGTTTTTATAAGATTGTCTGTGTCAGCATTGTTTACCTTACCATGAAATGTTTGTGTACCTTCAACATCAGTGTTATCTCCACACTGACTGATACAATTTACATTTCCCTCATCAATAACCAGATTAGGAGCAATTACTTCTTCAGGAACTTCCTCTAATAATTCTTTCTCTGCTTCTTTAGTTTTTTCAGTTGCAACTTTTAACTTTGCCTTCTTTTGAACAGTTTGTTTCTTCTTTATCTTCTGAATACCTTTACTTTTAGTTTTCGTTTTTTCAACTTTTTCATTTTTACCAATATTAATTTTTTCTATTTCATTCACAGAAGAATCATTAGATCTTCGAACTTTTCTTTTAGGTCTTTGGTAACATCGTTGAGAGTCTCTACCATCTTCAAAACCACTATCAGCATTTGTAACAAGAATTTTCTCTCTGAGTTTCTGTAACAGCTCAGCACTAATCACTGCAAACATTAAGAGACAAAATGCATAGTGATTTTCTCAGAAAGAAAATTTGGAATCTCACGCAATTTATACTTTTAACTAGAAACAATACTCTGACATCAAAAATAAAAACATTTTATATATGCATATATGTATATTGTTTCGGGGAAAATGTATAACTGTTATTTTTTTCCGGTATTTTGGGAATATGACCCATACCCTTGGGATTGGTAATTTTCGTGGTGTTTTAATAAAAATTGGGAAAAACTGTATAACTACAATTTTACAATGTTCAACTTATTCTTCTTATTCTCCCATAGAACAGTAGTAGAATTAGGAATTTACTACCAATAGTGATGTTAATGAACTTATATACTTAATTAAAAAAAAAATGTTTTGGGGGGGGAGGGATTGGGAATTTTTGTCTGTGAATTGGGAAAAAATTATACAATTTTCCTTTTGAAATATGACCGAATTTCGGCTATAAAATCGCCCCCAAAAAATCCGTGTATAATCAGGTCCTTTTGAAAGGGAAAATTTGCATTGTGGAACACCAAATTCAAGGATTTTTAAAGGCTAACATACTTTCTAGGCATATTTTCTAACAATATTTTTACATCTCCACTACCAAGCAGTCAGTTGTGTTAAGAAAAGCACAAGATGAAGAAAGGGATGAGATGTGTATTGGTGCTTTGCACTTGGAACAAGATTGAATTAAAGAACCAGGAAAAACTATTCAAAATAAGAGTAGGGATATAAATGCACGGTTCTCGGAGACTCCTGTATCTTATCTCCTCTCTTCCTGGTGCAGCTCTGAAAAGATCATAGCTATCAAATGGGCTGTTAAACAACAGATAAAAGATTTTCTATATAATA
Organism: Lutraria lutraria; assembly: GCA_964023205.1. Lineage (NCBI taxonomy): Eukaryota > Metazoa > Mollusca > Bivalvia > Venerida > Mactridae > Lutraria > Lutraria lutraria. The sequence goes on from OZ026841.1 coordinate 16,198,265, forward strand.
CTGAATTTCGTAATTGTAAACAATTATTGTATTTCAATCAATTTTTTCTAACCGGACGTGCATAATTATCATATATCAATGAATGCATGCAGCACAATGGCTGTTCTGATTTTTAACTGTTTCATTTCAAGAATCAAGCAACATGAATTCTTTGAATAATTAATGGACAACAAGATCATTCTAATCACAAACCAGTTTTTCAATCACATATGAAATATCACATATATATCTCACCTTCACTTTTATACGTCCACTTATTCTCAGAGTAAATATTCTGAATAGCATCTTCCTGATCCTTGTTTACATGTAGTAAAATGTGATATAATTCTAAACTACCCATCTGGAAAAAAACAACAGGAAAATCATGACTAAAGTTACTGTATAGGTAGCTTGTCACAAAACTTTTTTCTAAACATGCCAATATATCTTCGAACTTCAGATTTGGGTGTTAAAAGCTTTCATATTCATAATTGGCACCAAAAAATAAGGTCAGTTGAATAAACATAAAATAAAATTTCAGCATGAATTTGAATTTCACAGCACTTCCTTAAAGTCCATCTTGATCATCAGACTGTTAGGAACGGTGAGATATCAATGTCAGGACTGCACTTACTACAGGATATATTTAGCCTACATACTTGACTTTTTAGTTTCATAAATGAATTCATATTAACTATGTTATGTATATCAGTACACCATCTATATGTATTAATATATATATAGCCACCCATCAAAAAGCAACACCTCTGCAGAACAACACTTTTAAAACTCTGTCAGATTTTGCCCTGAAGAGGTGGCATTTTATGTGAGTCTATGACAGTTTAAGTCCAACTATTAAATATGACTACATGTTAGTGACGGCAAGATAATTTTTAGACTTGGCCCTATAGTAGTTCTGGCTTCCAAAACTTTAAAAGCTGCTTTTGTAATATTTTTTTGCTTTTTATGCCGTCACAGTATAAAACGCTGACGACCTTAAGCTAGCCCTGTAGCTGCATGTCCTACACAGGGAATTTAAGGGGCTTTCTGAATTCATTTATGAAATCGGCATTTCGGAAAGCAAATTAGGCTATGAAGGATCTAAACTACTGATAGTTTCACAATAACCTATACATTAGACCTTTGTTTCAAAGTAACAGTATCAGTTACTTATCATAGATCTAGTGTTTCATAAAGCAATTTTAATTTGCCTACTTTGCAAAAAAATGTATAAATAGCAAAAAAAAGATGCCTCTTAATTGGAGATGTGTTCAATTACTTTCATTTATATTCTATTTCTATTAAAACACTGTAACAAGCTTACTTGAATGACAAGCTTGCATTAAGAACAAAATTATAAATAATCACTCACTGTACCTATTCGATTAAAAATTCGGTCGCGAAATTATGTGACATTTGTTAATACGAATAATTGGTAATTATACATTACAAAATTGCTTAAACTGGCAAAAATTATCATTGAATCGTACTAAGTAAATGATAATCAAGATATATTTACCTCGACAGCATCGTATTTCGTGCAACTATGTTGACATTTCGTTCTGTTTACAAAATGCTTGGTTAATTTATTCTGTTACAGTATAGAACATGTTCTTAATAGATGCGCCGCCTGTTCAGTATTTTTTTAAATTTATGTTGTATCTGTTGATCAGGGTAATAGAACGAGGAAAATAAAGTACCCGATGCAGGGCTCGCAGTTTCAACATGCTTGCAAGTCAGAGGCTCTACCAACTGAGCTAATTAATCCAGTCAGCTAATATATCAAAGCCAATTCAAATAACAAAATGTATAAGTATATATACAGTACAACCTCTCCAGAGCGGCCCTCTGTAGAGCAAAACTGACATTCATTCCTCCTTCATTTTTTAAAAGTAATTTATAGCGACAACCACATGTAGGCTCTTTACTTACCCAGCCCAAACTTAACTTTAGCTTTCGGATTCTAAGGCAAGTCTTAAACTCATGGCACAGATAAACCTCAAGGGAAATCATTGTACACGATGTGTGGCTCGAAACCCGCGACTTGCAAGTTAGAATCTCTACCAAGTGTACATGTATAGTAATTAAGGTAATTGCCAAAAAGCGATGAGATTAACAGATTCTGTGTATAATATCAATACCCAAATTCAAAATTAACAATTTGTGTTTTTACAAAAGTGACTTACAATGTAATTAGCTCGTTTTGTATACACAAATGGCATCGATTTGTCAGTTTTTTCAGCACTCTCTGTCAAATGATAAATTTATTTAAATTCTTATAAATTGATCCAAACAATTAAAAATAAATAAATAATTTGCATGGACCGAAGTAAATTAAAGTCATATACTGGGTAATTTGAATTCTTAATTTTTATTTTAGGAGTGACTGCAAAATTGTAATTATTGCAAATGGTGATCTGGCTGATTATGAACATGTCCATAACAGTAGGAAGATATGTTGGGTAAGAAATATACAATCAAATCATAATGAAGTGTTTTTTTGTAACTATGGATAAAGTGCTATATTATACAAATATTAAGTCTGTTATAGGTTGTGTATTAATGACATCTTTACAGCCATATTGAAAACAACACAGCATATCAAACTATTATTAGTACTAATGACAAAAATAAAGGAGTGAAGTACTGTAAATGCTTATCTTTCATAATTGAAGTCCAGGGCCCGTATTTATAACCAATGCAGCTCCTTAGATATACGTGAGGAATTCCCTCATATCATAGAAATCTTAAGAAAATCCTCATACAAACTTAAGGAATATTTTTCACTTAGGAGCTTTATGAATACAGGTCCTGCAAAAACTTGGTAATTTACTTAAAGAAAACAGAAAAACAACACAAACACACATAATAATGGCAAATGCAATTTATTGAGTTATTTCGTCATTAAACTATTTGAAATCACATTTTGAACAATCAAGTTTATCACAGACATACAGAGCACAGCTCTGATTTATTAAATAAACTCAATAATCAATATGACAACAGAATTCAAAATTACATTTGTGACAGAAATATAGAACAAGTTCTCTTATTGTCAATAAGTACAGTAACATTTTCATTATCAGGCCCAAAAAATAAAGTCCTGGTTTCCAATATAACTCAAAGATAGAGGGTCAGTAGGTTGTCCGAGCTTTGTTTTCATTTATTGAATTTAACAGGACAGGCTCTTTGTTTTTAACAGGGACACTACATTACATGTAATATAATGTCCCTGTTTTCAAACAAAAAGTTTTTCAGTTCGATGATACAATGGCATGATGAAATATGAAAATGAAATTATTGGCAAGAAAAAATTGACCAAGACTGTGAAAAAATAAAAATATGGTTCATCAGGTTAGTGGAAACCAGAATCTTTTTATGTCTTCATAATCTAAAATATAACATAAATACTGTTCCTCATTCTTGTAGATCTCGATATGTAAACACATGTGATACTTGTATATTCTTCTATTTAGTTTTTGATCGTAAGATGAGTTTTATAGTAAGTGCATGAATTATAGATTTCAGCACATTGCTTATTATATTTAGTATATTATGCAAAATATAAAATAATTTATTACAATTTTATTTAATGTATTTATTGAGGTACCGGTATTGATAATCATTTAGCAATTATATGTGTCTGCATGTAACTATTTGTGTTTTATGTGTTGTATTGCACTTCATATGTCAAAATAGTATAACACAATTCTGTAAAATTTAATGTTGATGTCTGCAACAAAGACTCACAGACTCATTATTGATGTATACAAGTGAAAGAACACATTCCCTTGAACAATGGCACTAAAACAATAAAAGAGGTAAAAGCTGTTTGATTTGATGAAACTAGTTTTTAAGATTTTTAAGTAAAGAAATTATTTTAACTGTACTTAAAGACACCTTAATATTCCAATGAATGTCATCCTTTCAGAATAAGGTGAAAGCAAAATACCAAAAGACGCCAATTTCTGATCTAAGTTTCAATTAAGTCCAGTTTTAAATAAATAACTATAAAAAGATTTTATATTTTTATTAATTTGTTCACCAGATGAAAAACAAGTGTTTCGAAAATCTTTAATAACAGTTTCAACTAGAATGGTTCACTGATTTACATCAAAATGATAAAAGCATAATTAAAATACGAATTATTGATAACCAGTCAAGTTTGCCTTACAGTGTTAAAGAGTTTTAAAAAAAAATTGTTTTATAAACAAAAATTTGATGTCATGAATGGTCTAAAAAATACAAGACACAGGTCCAGCAAAAACACCTTTTTTTCACAGATGGAAATTTATATTTTTTTCAAAAACCCTATACAACAAGATTTGAATCAATTATTAAGAGCATTGTCATTAGATGGGCAATTATTTTAAAAACTATTAATTGTTAAAAATTAAAATTAACAACAAAACGCTTGTAATTTGTCACTAAGAAGTTATGCTAAAACAATTTGACAAAAACATTAACAACAATAAAGTTAATAAAATAACAACAATAATAAATTATGAATGTAAGGAAATTTAAGACAAAGAAGAATAAACTGTTTTTACTAAACAAACTAGATCGATATACTATGCATCAGCTGTGAGTTTTGATTTAATGCTAAATGTAGAAGAGGAAATAGAGTAAAGATAATGTGAGGTATGTTATCATAGATGTATCTTCTTAACTTGAGTGGGTAGTTCCACAGCACTTACAGTGAGTGGCCACATTCCACCTATAATGCCTGCTTGTATAGAGACTCCAGTGACCACAGCTAGTTCAGGATCGATCGAAGTATTAGGGTCTTTTTCAAAAAATTCCGCAATCAATTCTCGTACTTTTGGTATTCTTGTTGAGCCCCCAACTAGAACTACTTCATCAATATCATACTTAGTCAATTCTACAGACTCCAAAACTTTCTTAATAGGCTCTAAAACTTTAACAAACAAATCTTTATTTATATCTTCAAACGTTTTTCTTGAAATCTTGGTACTGAAAACTCCTTTTGAATGACTAGGTGAAGTTTTCAGCGACAATAATTCCATCACAATTTCACTTTCCGAGGACTTAGTCAGATTTAATTTCAGATCTTCCACATGCAGTAACAATCCTTGTAAGTCTTCACTGTCCACTAGAGGTTGACCATATTTTTGTTCAATTAATTTCTTAACATGGTACAGTAACCTTTGATTGAAGTCTTGACCACCCAGACGATTATTACCTGGAAAAAAAAATGAAATTGAGAAAATGAATCATTATAAGTACATACAGTGACAAAGTTCAGACAAAGTGTCAACTAAAACCTTTACTGCTTTACCCTGCCACATAGAATTTCTATATACTATCTACAAAATTTAATACTGATTTAACCCAATAACAGAATCATTATTTCCTATTTCAATTTCTTAGAAATATTAATCAACTTTCCTAAAATTAAAATGAATATTAATACACAAAACTATCACAAGTTATTTTATTACTTTTAAGTGAACAGAAGAGGCAATAAAGAGACTGTGACTATAGTTATGCGTACAATAATTAACCTATTACATTGTGCATTTAAAAATAACTGTTTTGGCACATCCGTCTCTTTAGAGAATATACAACCAAATGTTAATACAAACATCAAATTCATACATTGTATTTTATCTATAGAAATGAGGAAGAATGTCTGCAGGGATAAGTAAAACATAATATGACCTGGTGAGCAGTTGGGACGCTATGAATATGTACATAAAAGATAAAAACTGCTCGTCTTGTGAAAGTTGCCTGCCTTTCTCATAGACTTCCCACAGGGCTGAAAACAGCAACTTATTTTTGCATATTTTGTCTCAATATAACATAAACATACAACAAGAGTGACATACCTGCCATAGCTTGTGTAAGAAACATTCCACCTTGTACATTTAACAATGAGACATCAAGAGTTCCTCCCCCTAGATCGACCACAACAACATTCTGTAGACCAAGTTTATTATGAAGTCCATATGCTAAAGCAGCAGCTGTAGGTTCATTGATCACTCGTAAAACTTCTAGACCTGAAATATATCATAATTCATGAGTGTAACAGTCTGCAAGAACCAATTTTTAAATCGGACAACCGAAAGTTTGGGTCAGACGACCAATTTTCATTAATAAATCAAAGAAAATCAGCTAAAATTTCTGTTTCGAGCAACTACATTTCAAACCTTAATTTCACAGACTGGTGTAACAGTATAACTCTTGTATAATCTGATCTTTGAAGATAAACATATAAATTTGACATGATTTTGTCTGTTTCCAGTCCTTGTAGATATGGATCGAGATTGAAAGTATGTGTAAGACCCAGCAGATTTTGGGATACATTGAAAAAAAACATGCATTCCATAATTATGTAGTCAATTTAATAGGGCACTCATGAGTACCGGTAATTTACATGACATTTCGGACCAATTTTTTATGAAATCATAATCACAAAAAGACTTAAAAGATTATAAACGTATTGTTTACAAATCACAGCACCTGATAGCATCCAGAATAATTGACTAGAAATGCAACACTGACTCAAGATACTTACTTCAGGCTAGGAGTATTAGTTGTTTTTATGTTTATCGGACAAAAATAGGGTAGTTAGGTTGCAAAATCTTTCTTATTTTTCTTCCCAAGCATATCTTTTACCCACAGTATACTATTTACTAAATTGATATTACAAAATATGGATAAAAAGAATATTGACAATACAACAAAATAACAAAAATATTACCTGCAAGTACAGCAGCTTTCCTTGTACGATTTCTTTGTTTGCTATCAAATTCAGCTGGTACAGTCATTACGGTTTTAGTTACTGGAGCGCTTATGTTGTTAGCAGCAGCTTCACGTAATGTACCAATGATAACAGCTCCCACATCTTCAGGATACAATATCTTTGTTGTTGTGTTTACTTTTAAAACAAAATAAACAAATCCATCTTTGTCACTTTCCAACTGAAAACAAAACAAAACAATTTTCAAACAATTTTCAACAAATGTAAGGGCCACAAATGTTTTATCAAATTTATTTCACTCAAGTTAAATGTTGAACCAACAGTAAGGATCATTTGGCAACATTCTAGCTTCAACGGTGAAAGAAGACCCAGACTTACACCTGGATAGAACCACAGACCTTCCGCAAGCTAGCTGGACACCTTCCTCACATCTGAAAGTTGGTACCTGATCAGATTCATACTCACAGCTGTGAGGGTTTAGCAATTACAAGTCAGAGACTATAACCACTCTTCTAGGGAGGCCCATGTAATTTCTATCAGTGCTAAATACTTGCTCCATTTTTCTTGGTGAAGATATAAGTATGTCAATGTCACACATTAATTTCTACTGTGCTATTAGAGTAGAATGATAGAAAGACCGAATTTGGGAACCTATACCTGGTAGTTACAACACAGCAAATTGAACGACAGCAAGATACATTTTGTAGTTCATTGTATCTACATGTTGTATAAAATTTATGAAGTTCTTATCATTATAAGCTTCTGCTTACAATGCTGGTATCTCCACACATGCTTTTTGTATCAATAAAACATGGACGAACAAATAAGTTCAGAAATCAGTTCAAAGTTTTGACTTAGAATGAGATAATCATTTAATTATTTAATGCTTGTATTGACAAAGAAAAACTGGAAAAGGGAATGCAATTGTTTGGCCAAAATAAAAGAAAAAAATCTTTCGATCAGGCAATTTTTGCTTTAAGAGCTCTAAAGTTTTATATGACATGCTAATGATTGTGATTCACATTGAGAAAGTTTTAAGTCAGTACCTTGAAGTTATACTGCTTCTGTGCTTCTTTCAGATCTTGTTTAGAGAATATTTTTCCAATGAATCTTTTTGCATCATAAATAGTGTTCTCAGGATTGTGTTCTTCTTGAGCCACAGCATCGTAACCTACCAGAAGTTGTCCAGTGGGACTGCAATGTATAACTAACAATTACAGTCAAACATAAGTTAATGGTCACTTGTAAATTAAGCTACCATGTCAATCTAAAACACAAATTTACTGATATTACAGATGAGGCAAATCTCTAAATAAACTCTTAACAGTACATAAAGATAATCTTTATTTTCTTTCTTCGGAGATTTTTGTTCACAATCATGTCGATTGTGGTAGAACACACTAAAAATTTACAAAAAAAGCTTTTAATGAGGTTTATACCACAGGGACAAATGTGCTAAAATCAGAAAAAAAATTGTTGACTCTTCAAATTATTATCAGCCAAGGGCCATTTTTTACCATCTATTAAGCATCTTGCTGTAGCATAAAACCATGAAAGAATGAATTAAGACATCTTGCTAAATGCTTTCATCGATAATGTATCTACAGAAAAGGATTAAATATCCATGGTAGATAAATTAAATATGTTTTTCAGCAATAATCCGGCAACCGGTACTTCTGTTTTCTATCTTTAATAAATTTAAGACTCTCAGAACGTCAGGGCTCGACAATAACAATGGTCCGTCAGCCTGAGGCCCCATATTTTCTTCAAGGACTACCTAGGTTTTAAAGCTTGGTATCCCGTCAGGTTACCTGATATTTGGATGACCTGAATTCTACAAATTCAAGTACAAATGTTAATTAAAAAATAAAGATCGGATGTGATGTAACCTGTATAACTTTGTTCAATACATTGTGAAAATCTGACTTTCATACTTGTCTTGTATTTTGATAAAGTACACTTGATAGGCATTGAAATAAAATGACAAACATGTTTCATTTATCAGAATGCAGACTACCTATATTTTGCACGGACTACTTCATTTTCTTTGCTGGTAGTCCTGCTGACTACATGTACCTCCTGAAAAAGTTAGTGTCAAGCCCTGAACGTTAGTTAAAAAAGTTAAGACAAAAATAAGCCGCAATTATTAAGATTGCTTTACCTGAAAGCAATTACACTTGGAATGCATTTGTGTTTATCTTGTACTTCTATGATATCAACTGTACCTGCTATAGCTTGGTATGCTCCAATACATGAAAATGTGGTACCTGAAATACAGGAAAATCCCTCATTGATTATCAAGTACAAATTAACTTCCAAATAAATGTCACCTGTCAGGTCATATTTTATCCTTCCCATGGGTGGCCATTGTTCACAGGTTTAACTGTAATTCAACTAAAATATCAGCAAAAGATTGTAATTACCTATTAACAAGATATACCTTTTTAACAGTAAGGACTTCCGGTATATTTAAGTTTTAAAGTTTTTAAACAACCGATTACAGGGCCAGGTGTAAAACGCGGATCCCGCGGATCCGGATCCAATATAGAACATATAGGGGGGAATATGGAGTGTTACGGATCCATACATAACTTTTTTATTATTTGACAGAATAAGACAAAATCGGTATCGGATTAAAGTTGAATATCACAGCTTCATAGGCATATCAGATATTGTAGTTTTTAATGGAAAAACAAACGTGTAATTAAAGATAAAAATGAGCGTTTTTCCCGGATCCAGATCTGCAAGATAGAAAAATGGAGTGTTACGGATCCATACATAACTTTTTTACTTTTTGACAGAATAAAACAAAATTGGTATTGAATTAAAGCTGAATATCACAGCTTTATATATATGTTCTATATTGGATCCGGATCCCTGGGATCCGCGTTTTACACCTGGCCCGATTACAGCGCTAAAAAAAGTCGGAAATAGTCGAGCATCACAATGGATTGTGGGATTTTCTTGATATCATTTTAGCTATATTTAGCAGTTGCGAATCCATGCATGCATATAAGTCCTTGATAACAGGTAAACAATAAATCAACATTACTTTAAAGTCCCATTAGATTTTTGCTATAAAAAAATATATACAAAAAACAAACAACTGCTGATATTGTCCCAGGATGATTATTACCGACAAAACAAGCCCTTTTTCTTCCAAAAACACTCATTTCGTTGCGATAGTATTTATTTCAATGATATTGAAAAAAATAGGATAGTGGTTTTGGAAACATGTTTTCTTGCTATATTTTTTAGTATGTACGGGAGGAAAAAATACCGGATTCCTCTGTTATAGAACAAACAGAAACTGTTACGACCGATAAATTTATATGATTATGGGACTTTAACTGTTGTAAGAAACATAACAAGGTATGTTTAAACATGTACTTACCCAGGTCTATACCAACAATTTTAGGCTTTGGAGGAGGCAAATATCTCTGAGCAAAGTACCCAGCCAACAGTACAGCCAGAATAGACGATCCTAAAATAAGAAAAGAAGAAAATTAAAACTCAAAATTTTATTGACACATCCAAATCTTGATTTACTAGTAAATCAATTATTTTACACAATAACACACTGATCTGATCAAATGGCAAGGTCAGTCATTCTAAGTTCAAGATGGTTGAGAATTACTCCATTACTATAATTTGAAAGACAGGTCATGTTTGCCAGGTAATTACCATATGAAAAGAAGCTTTGTAGATAAAATTTAATATGAACCTGTATTAGTGGCCACCTCTGAATGAAGGCCATCCTGTGATAAAAGCTATATTCTTAAAAAAACGTCAAAGATTATACAGAACAAAATTAACTCAATACCATATTTGATTATTGATCTGTCAATAAAGGCCACATATCGAGGGCTCAGCGCCACACTATTGTAACTTGTTCTTATTTCAATATGAGTTACAACACTCTTGCGTTGAACCCTCGATATATTATACACATATGCTATATTAGTCTTTCCCATTGGCCAAGCGTGATCTAGGTTCACAAGTTTGAATGTATGCATACTATGTGAGAGCAACACTTCCTCATTAGGACCTAACTTATAAGGACTTAATTGACAGTAACTGATCTGTCAATATCATTCAAATTGGTAATGGTCCGTATTATGGGGTCGCGTAATATGATTAAAACGTGATTTAGATAAACAAATAACACAAATTATATAAGGGTTTGAACTGAATATTTACCTAGAACAATAAAAGTTGTCCCCATGGTTAAAGGTTCGTGAAGCGGTGTTATAGACTGTTCAATATGTCATGGTGTTCTTGTCAAACATCCTGCCGGAAGAAAACAAAACTGACGTGTGTTTAATTAAAGGGAGGTAATTCGTATTGTTGAATTGACTGTCGGACATTTCGACCTCTAACCTTTTCGACCCCTAAAATGTCAAAGACATTTCGACTCCTGATCGATTGTATATTAGGGATATTCATATAATTCACAGTGAAGATAGGAAAGGCTTTATTTATTTTACTTTTTATGTAGCTTGCCTTTTTTATGTGATTGTCCAAAATTTCAAGAATTGGTAATGAGTTTTAAAGATAGATTTATTCAGCATATAAAACACATGGTATGGTACAATACAATATATGAATGTTTTAAAAAACACATTGTTACAAAGACTAGAATAATACATTTAATGACATATATATAATACTAATAATTTTTTAGATGTACCAGTACATGTATATAATTATATATATACATAGGATGACACAAAAAAAGGAAATGATAATTTGAGTGACTTAATTTGTATTTTTAACCAATGCCAATTATCAGAAAAAAAACTATTTTTGAAGAATTTTTAGTCTCATATCTTTGAGCTGAATCAAATGAAAAAAGGGTTATAAGATATCAATGACTTATATACGGTTTACATACATATATGTATATATGTCCTTGAAGATATTTAAATGATGGAATTTCGTGAAATTTTGCATTTTGACCAAGAATAAAATAAAAAAAATGTAAACCAATAGATCTAGTAAAAATAAGGTATTTGAGATTTATGTATAAGATAGGAAGCGAGTCAATTTGCTATGATCATGCAAAGTTTAAAAAATTCATGAAAGGGCTTCATTTTTCCTATGAGTCTATGTGAAAAAAACCTGGAAACTAGCTGTAGCAAACGTCCTTAAATTTTACGTTCGTATTTACAAGGACTTATATACATACATGTATGTATATAAGTCCTTGGTATTTAACGACTCAAATTATTATTTGTAAGCCATAAACATTCGACCTCCGCTGGTTATTCGACATGGACTCGATGTTAAGGTCGCCACTTCATGTCAAGTATAAATCAAGGACTTATATGTATACATATACATGCGCACGTATGTATACAAGTCCTTGTATAAATCAATATGATTGGATAAGAATTCACCCTGTAATATCAAGATAATGTTAAAAGGGCACAAAACACATGTACACCGATGGTAGTTTATTGCAAAAGCATATGCATGTATGTATGTTGAGAAATTACTGGCCAACCAAACGAAAACCGAAATGGTATAGAACTATTTAACTCGATATGCAAAACAGCAACACAGGTGCGCTATTTCATTGTCTAGCGGATATGTGGGTTTAATTCTATGCATTTGAATATATCATGTATTTTACCGACATGCACGTATTTAGATTCATGACTCTTTCCATGTCGTTACGATAACATATGATTCAGATATATTTAGGTCCTACATACTTAAAGACATTGAACCAGGAATGCGAGGCATGTGACTTATTATCACTAAAATTCAATAAAATGATTGACCCTCTTATATTTATGACTAGGTGTCAAGTCTACAGACATTCAGCTGGCCGTGAAAATACAGTCTTAATCCCATTAGGGACAATAAAACAAGAGATTAAACCACATGCGGAATTGGGAGGTCACTTATATAGTTGCGGTTCAATGAACACCTACTATATAAGTGACCCCTCCCCCCAAACAAATTCCACATAAGGTGTAATTAATCTCTTGTCCCTAATCAGATTAATCATGTCTTTTCACGGTCAGCTAAGTGTCTGTAGACTTGACACCTAGTTGTGCATTTATTTGAGTAATTAATTTCTTTAACATTTTATATACTAATAGATAGATAGATATTTATTCCAACATATGGCATAAAGCCCAAAAGCCCATTACAGCTTAATTACTACAGCTTATAATTAATTATTTATCTTTGTAGAAATCCATACTATCAAGGACTTATAAACTATAAGTCCTTGATACTAGGTAAATATCGTAGATGTGGGAACTATATACATTACATATACATTAAACAAAACATAGTATCAAGGACTTATAGTTTATAAGTCCTTGATAGTATGGATTTCTACAAAGATAAATAATTAATTATAAGCTGTAGTAATTAAGCTGTAATGGTGGCTCTTTTTTAATAGATAACTCATGCATGGGAACAAAAAAAAAACATATTGCAACGAAATGAAGAGAAAAGTATTAAAAACGTTTTAGATCATAGCTACAGGGCTTCGTCAAGTAATTTGAAACATTTATGAATATATACCGAAAGTTGTTTAATTATTGTTTCATTTTCAGATGAGATTAGTTCGATAAATTTTAATATATATCAGGGAGTGAGGAATGCTATATTACATATAGCATCCCTGTATATATCAAGGACTTATATCTTATGAAAAATCATGTTAACACTGTAGATATCACAGTTATAATTGGATCTTCACCAAGATCTGTCAAATTGTTTGTTTTAATGATATAACTTAATGATATATATATATACATGTGCACACATTAATTCAGATCTAATATTTAATACACTCGATCACATCTAGCTTACATCAAGGACTTATATACATCCATGTATGTATATAAGTCCTTGCTTACATGTATAAGAAGATCCTAATAATGTTACCTTAGAAAAAACACTTTAAATAGTGTCATCAGGGAGTTGTATATATATTAACTCTAAATACAACTACCTGGTGTCATTCATTAATAATAATTAAGTACACCCTAATAAGTAGGTATGTGAGATTGGGTCGAAGTGTCTCAGGTCGAACTTTCCTGGTATAATGAATTTCACGAAAATCTTTTTATAACGGTGCGCACACTCGCCAATTTCCGTGTCTGTATCGACAATTTCCGTAATTTAGGTCCTGTCAAGATGGCTGAAAAACAAAAGTACTCATCGTACAATTTGACGTATTTAGTTTATTCTCGGTGTAATTCAGTTTTTATATTGGTGCTTTTATATTTTATGTGTTCACCAACATTAATTCTTAGTGAAGAAAAATGTGACAAAAGCTCTTGTGTTAATGGAAACTGTACGTTGAACAACACTAAATGTTCTTGTTTTGATGGATGGACTGGACAGACATGTTCGCTTCGCTCTCAGTGTTCAGGGCGGAGTTTGTAAGTACTGCATATTATATTGTTAGCTGTAAATATATATGTCCACTTTGATTATCGGACTTTCTTCACGTTATGACTATGAAGTATGAAGCACGTTCATATTTGGCGGGGGGGGGGTTAAATTTTAACTTAATAGTCCGGTGGGATACGGATTGCACCTATTTGTTTGATAACCTTTAGCAGTATGTTATACAAGTATTGGTATAAATAAATTGGCTGCGGTATTATCCAGCCCGATTGGCTCAGTTGGTGTAGCATTAGTTCTTGGTCCCATAACTAAATTGGTCTGTTTTAATTCATCTTGTTGACCATTTTAGTTATGGAGTTGTCTTCTTTCAAAGTCAACAGCTTAAGATGCTTCAATGTTCATGCGTTCTTGAAGGAGATAATTTCGCATTGATTCCGGAATGCTTCAGACTTGATCCAAAGCATTTACGAGGAAAATTTTGAAACTAGGTACATCTAGTTTGAAACATCAGCAAAAATATCGATAACTATCGCCCGTTGAAGGTGTATTTTAGGTCATGTTGATAGATTATACTGTAATTCATCGCACTGTACACAAGTTTTAAGGAATTTTTTGCATTAAATAGGAAAACAAACGTGACTCAGATTGAGTCGTTTACCTCAGTGAGTCAGTCCGGTTAGCTTTTAAAGAACAAGTGGCTTTGACAATGAACTGCAATGTATTATGTAATGCAAGCATCATCGTCAAAGACCCTTTGACTAGTGGAGCATCTGACTTGCTAATAGGAAGTAGTGTGTGATTCCTGTATCAGGTATGTAATAGGGGGAGCAGGGTTCTAGCCAGGATTTTTTTAAGGCATGTTGCAAATAAAAATTTGAGTCACCTGTGAGCGGTACGGTGAATGACTGAATGTGTGTAAGTGGGGGGGGGGTAAGTCCAACAACTTAAGTGGTTCATATTTTAGTGAATTTTAAAGTCAAAAGACAGAACTGTTAAAAATTGTTATAAATATATAACATATACACAAATCAAATTAATAGGAATTAAGATACATGTATCAGTTTTGCATGTCCAAATAAATCATTTGTGTGAATCCGAGGCACCATGGTTTAGACAGGATGCTCTTTTTATGGAAGTACATGGAATGTCAACCCATACTGCTCTATCAGGCATGCACTTCTTAGGTCTCCTTTGATAGTATATGTAGTGTTTCTCTATTTTATATGTAAGCACTTACATTAGAACTCCAACTCAGAGATGGTTTTACACTTTAAGTTTATTTCTCAGTAGCTATTTAATAAATGATGTACAATAGGCCTACTATCAGAGAGGCAACTATACAGACAAGTAACTGATAAGCCAAGTGACAATAAGATTAACTCAATACACTACACTCTACAGTACACATTTGTTTACATTCTGTAGTCATAGTTAGATTGACATCAAATTTTTAGAATATTTTTTCTTTATTTGTATTTTCAGCAATCATTGCATATTTCATAGTAAGAAATTTTATTGAATCAATTAAACTTTTTATTGACTGAATAAAATGACAACAAACATAACACATCGTGACTACCCAAGTTCAAACCGAAAGTAGAAAATGACGACTGACATTTTTTAACCGGAAATAGCTGTACTCACTCCTTTATGACATCAGATCGTATAAGTTAAACTTGAATCATTTTTTTAAAGTCCTAGGGATATCAACTGCGTGTAACTTCTCTTAAAATTAAATAGATAATGATATTTAAGTTACCGTTTTCCGAAACTAACATCCACAGAAACGTATGTTTCCATTTAGGATCTAAAGATTGGATTATGTCAAGATCGGCGTTGCGGATTTCTGATCAGACCTCACATCATGAATGTTATTCCATCGACTCATATGAGTCTCATTTCGTTTATAATGCTCAAAGATTCCTCGGTGATCGATTTGCTAACGCGTATTTTTTACATCCTCGTCTTTCGTATAGATCTACGTGCTTTAAAAATGTTCAGTCTTAATTTCACGGTTATGTCGCATGATATCAGTAATTATTATTTGCACACCGATACTGTAGATCTATGCATTTTTCGTCGTTGTTAAATATAAGTCATTCGCAGAGGCATAGTAATCATATGTTGCCCAAGAAACACGAATCTAAATACACGCGATACGTCATCAGCAATGAATTTCATTCCGAAATAAGTTGCTATCACCGAATGACGTCACTAACAGTGGAATGTGTCAATTTATATTGAGGCAACTGCATAACGGGTTGAAAACAAAATTGTCATTTTAAGATCATTGTGTGTGTACCACAGGTATCGTTCATATTTTTAACTTTATGAGAAATATACATGGCAAGCGACACTCCGCTGACTGCATATAAATAAGAGCTGCATAAATTGTGTAAACTTTCAGAATCATAATTATGATAGCTACTCGTGAAAAACAATGCGGCGAAAATCAACATCTTCAAACGGCGCAATTCTGGATGTTTAGTGAAAGTGTGCATGCGATAATTATAAGAAAATCTTGTCAACACTCTTGCTTAAACTTTCACGGTCATAACATCGAGTATTTAGTTGAAACACGTGGTAAGGCGGGGCTACGATTTTGTCAGCGACATGCGTCATGCATTCGAGGCTGTCATTGGTTTATTGATATTTGATTGACACTGTTCTTAGTGACGTAACGAGTCAGCACGCGGCACATATTCGGATGTAGTTGCTTTTATAATTGGTTGTGTATACAAGCCAGTCGTATACGTAATTAAGGGATGTCGGTGGAATTAAAGGATGTCGAATATACGACTGCAAGCCTGAAGGCATGTCGTGGACGACATGCGATATTAGGCTGGCTAGAACCCTGGGGGAGGAAAGTAATGTACCTTATGCAGGGCTCGAAATCACGGCCTCCTGCTTGCAGGACAGATGGTCTCCCATGATCTTAGCTAATCAGTCTGGTGAATATCACAGCCAATTAAATATATTTAAACAATACTGACCACTTCATTCCTCCTTCCTTTTACTCAAAGTAATTTATCGCAACAACCACAGGCTGTTTAGAAATTAGACAAAACCAGCCTTTGCTTCACCCAGAACTGGTCTCGCACTCATGGCACCAAATGTAATAGGGGGAGAAAACAATGTACCCGATGTGAGGCTCGCACCTGCAACTTCCTGCTTGCAAGTCAGATGCTCTACCATCTTTAGAAGCTAATCGGACTGGTGAATATCACAACCAAATTATTTAAACTAATACTATGCACAATACTTCTACAGACCCATGAGACGGTCAGGCCTACATTCATCGTCATTGTTTTCCTCCTAATAGAAACCAAAACAATAAAAATTATGTTTGGGAACCAAACCTTTCCCTGGTTCCTAGTGCCTTGAAAATAAGCAAGATGCTCTTCTAAATAAAACAGAATGCAAATTGAGTGACTGTGACAGTGTGTGGATAACCCACATGACTTTTGACATCACAAATGGGCATAGTGCATGAATTTGCCTATTTTTAGCTCACATGTCACAAAGTGACAAAGTGAGCTATTAGGATCACTCTCTGTCCGGCGTCGTGCGGTGTGCGTCGTGCGTCGTCAAACTTTTTGTTGTGACCACACTAGGGGCCACATTTTTGGCTCAATTTTAGCAAAACTGGGTCAGAACGTTAATATCAACAAAATCTCGGATGAGTTCGATATTGGGCCATTTGGGGTAAAAAACTAGGTCACCAGGGCCAAATAAGGGAAAATCTTGTGAACACTTTATCTTCATGAAACTTTGTCAGAATGTTTATTTTAATAATATGTAGGTCAAGTTTGATAATGGGTCATTTCTGTAGTAAAATTAGGTCACTAGGGCAAATTGCTGGAAAACCTTGTTAACACTCTAGAAGTCACTGTTTTGATTGGATGATCATGAAACCTTGTCAGAATGTTTGTCTTCATAATATCTTGTACGAGTTCGAACATGGGTCATCTTGGGTCAAAAACTAGGTCGCTAGGTCAAATCTTATGAAAAACCATGTTAACACTGTAGATTTCACAGTTATTATTGGATCTTCACCAAACTTTGTCAAATCGTTTGTTTTAATGATATAACGGTCAAGTATAAATATGGGTCATCTGGGGTCAATAACTAGGTCACCAGGTCAAATCTTAGGAACACTTTGTTAACACTGTAGATGTCACAGTTTTAATTGGATCTTCACCAAACCTTGTCAAAATGTTTGCCTCAATGATATGTGGGTCAAGGATGAACATGGGTCAGCCGGGTTCAAAAACTGGGTCATAAGGTCAAATCTTAGGTAAAAATCTTGTAAAAGCTCTAAATGTCATGGTTTTGATTGGATCTTGGCCAAACCTTGTCAGATTGTTTGCCTTAATGATATTAAGGACAAGTTCAAATATGGATCACCTAGGGTCAAAAACCAGGTCACAAGGTCAAATCTTAGGAAAACCTTATTAACACTGTAGATGTCAAATTTTGATCGTATCTTCACCAAACCTAGTCAGACTGTTTGTCTTAATGATATGTAAGACAAATTCGAACATAGGTCGTCTGGGGTCAAAAACTAGGTCACCGGTTCAAAACAATGTTTTAATGAGTGAACAGTGATTGTCATGTGAGCGATATAGGGCCATCTTGGCCCTCTTGTTTAAACAATATTCCCCTTGTAAAAGGCCCGCCACCCTTCCCCAAAACCTTAAACAAAGGGGTGAGCACTTTTTTGCATGAAGTTATTAGAAAAGAAGCTGTTAGTATTTAATTAAGATTTCAATTTTCATGTCACATAGCGTGTGTGTGTTTCATGCCAAATGAAATACACAGATTCCTGCTGTATCCAAAGCATTTGGCACAAATGTTACAGAAAACTCATGACTTCGTGTAAAAAAGTGCTTCCTGCAATACCCATTTGTGACGTCAAAAGTTTGAATTTGGCCCTAAATCAGTCTCACAAGAAAAATCACTCTATTGTTAGCAAATAACAAGTTATAATAAGCAGATAAGACTTTAATAAATCTTAATGCCTCATTAAATAGATAACATTTCATTTTGCCTTCTTGGGATTTTCCTATTTGCAAAATTTATCGGATGCCTGGGCTGACCAGGTCACAGGTGTCTTCGGTCCTTTGTGATTTCTGTTGGTCTGTCAAACCCTAGACAACTTGTTTTTTTGGGGGGCTGATTTAGGGGTCAAAATTTGGTCCCATTCCCCTTTTCTGAAGAGCATACATTGTAGTAACTGTTATTCTTCCCCTGAATTCATAAAATATTCCCCTTTAGTAGATTTTTTTCTTGGAAAACATTTTTGGTAAAAATATGATTTATCCTGCAGGATAGCTCTGTGTAACCATCAAGGTTATACATCAGGGCTTTTTTTCTTTCTTTAGCAGGGGCCGTTAATAGGCGTCTTCCCCTCAGGAAAATTCTTTAAATTCATGCAGTTTTCCCCAGAAATTCAATTTACATCAAGTTTTTTCTTCCCCTTTTGCAAAAATGATGCGTTATTTTCCCCCAAATTTAAAGAAAAGGCCCCTTCCCCAACCTGTGAAAAAAAGTCCTGTACATTGTAACCTATTGATAATTAATTGGTGTAATTTTATGTATACATGTAGCCAAGGATTAGTTTGTCTTGAAATAAGATAAGTACTGGTATCAGGATTCTGACTAGTCATGACATCTGATTGCTGTACATATAGCAGAAATACTATGTACAATGATAAATATTACAAATTAACTTTTCACTTTTTACACTCGCTAGACTGTAAGTACAAATGTATCATGATTGTTGACCTCGTTTGTTTATTGACGAAGGTAGATTGTATGCTACATCTTTTTAGGATGCTAGCATCATTTAATAAGTCTAAACTTTAAGTAGGTTCTCGAGCAGATACTATGTATAAACTTTGCTGTATTAAATGTCTGCTTCGTACTCGCAAAGATGTACATATTATAAAATTTAGCATCTATGATTAATAATATAAGATCAGATCTGTAGATTATTAGATTTAAGTCATCTTCTTGTAAATCATTAGAATGGAATCGTTTTATCTTCAAAACTATTTATAAATCCTCTTAGTCCGTTAATGACAATTTCTTCTTGATCAAATCAATTAGATCTTGGTTTGTTCCACAGACTAATATTAAACTGTAAGATGATTTCTGACTTGTTGCGGAATCAATAATCTTCCTCGTAGACAGTCACCATTACTTCCTCTTAGTCCTGTGTATCGTGACCTTACAAGTTGCACTACACACATGTTACTATTGTACTTTTTGTAATTTGATAACACTCAGTTACAGCACATATGCATTCAATTTCATCACCTAGGAATTATTATTCCCTATTTAAGGCCTGTTGCATTGTATTGTTGTAATTGATTTCTATTTTTCTCTAACAAAAATGCTGAATATTCTCAGGATATTCACAGTCTTCCAAGTAGTGAACTTCCTGAAAATTGTGCATTTGGGCTAGTCAATCCAGGGCCTTATTCTAGCTATTATCAGAAGGCCCCAGGTTTTAAATTTTTTTGCGTATTATTTACTGTTGTGGGACATGCTTTGCCAAATCTAGTGATGAAACAACACATAGTGAAAAAATCTGAGTATCCCAAAATGCATATATCCGGGTCTACACACTGTAGTGCGGCCATTCAAGAAAGTATGTAGCCTAGGTATATAATTATATGTCAGTTATATCTAATTGGCATTATTTTCCTATTTTTAAAACGCCCAGTTAGTCTAGTGGTAAAATATTTATTTTAAATGATCGTCTTTTGATTTGGGCTGGCACAGTTTGTTCTTTAATGAATTAGTTTGAGACTGAGTACTGATATATTTCGTTATATTAATATCCAATAGTTAAAAAAATTCTTATCCAAACAAATAAAAAATTAACTGTAGAATATAACATTTGTATGGGCATTTATTATGGAATATAGTGTAATTCCAACATTTGATAAATGTAGCCGTTTCTGAATTGTTCGACAGGTTGCATATTTCAACAGTTCTGTACAGAATTAGAAATGAAGTGTAGGATTTCTCATTGTTGTATGATTTCAGTATTTCCAGATAAAAATGAATTGATCTTATATTTTACTTGGGTTATTATAGATTTTCATTTTAATGTGAGAATTGTGTCTCATTATTTAATTCTTTTTGTAGATGGTCTGATTTTACTTGTTTAACTTTAAGGTTTATTCTTTGTTTAGTTTTATTACATGTATGGTTTTAATCTGTGACCTGGAATGAAACAAAGAAATGTTTAATACATTGACTTAAGGGACGAAGTAGGGCCAAATATTACACTTACATGTACGCAGTCAAACCTGTGAACAAAAGTTGCAGAAGGAAAGGAAGAAATATGACTTTTATGCGCTGTAGGCCTCACAGGGAAGATTGGGCATTTCCTAACTGTGTTGCCTCTATAAATAAAGTCTTTATTACTATTATTATTATTCAGAGGCGTGACTGTTGTTATTTAGTAAATACGTATGACTGTGATTCAGGCTTGACCATCAAATTAATTTTTTATATCTGATCTGAGTGATCAGTCCAAACTGAAAGTATTGATTTCTTGTCATGAGTGGGCTTTTAATGAAGTTATGTTCTCGGAGACTCTGGCATACCAGTCCTTCATGGATCCATTGAGACAAAATTTCTCATGTGACGCAACTGTCTGAGATAGTTTAAGGAAAGTTGTACCCAGGTTTATGACTGGTGTCCTCTTAGTACTACTGTTAAAGCTGGAAAAATAGCCAAATGAACCTTGATGTTGATGCCATGTTAAACCAAGAAAAAACTCATAATAATTATTCAATATGTGAAATACATGATTGTATAACACACTCGAAAAGATATATAGACTTACAGAATATAGAATTTAAAATTTATACTGTGTATGATTTTTGCTCATTGCCTGCATGTTAATAGTTGAGTGTCATTACATGTAAGTACATTTGTACCTGAATAATAAAAAAAAATGTTAAAAAATTCCAGCATTTATAGATACAATTATTAGGTATTACATGTAATTTATATTCTCACATTTTGATGCACTTACAATATATTATTATTAATTCATAATCACCCTTCTTGTTGGCAACATGTGCTTGCTTTGTTATATATATATATATATCACTCCTGTCCCCCCCCCCCCCCCCCTGTAATTGGTACATCATATTTAAACCTGCTTATTGACAGATGTTATTATTGATTATTTACCATAAACCCAGGTCATACAACTGTCTTGACAATGATGATAATCAATTATTAATTATCTGTACAATGACATTATATGTCCCTGACCCATCTCTCTGTGTTTGTCTCAGATGTGGGGTTTTTAATTACCAGTGTATAGTACATTTTTATCTTGAAATTACACAAAATTCCCCACAAAAAAGGCCCCACCACCCTTCCCCAAATCCTTAAAAAGGGCTGTAATAATAAAATTAGATTTAAAATAATTATGATCTTAAAATAAAAATATAAATTTGGTCTTATAATATAGTCATAGACTGATGGTTTAATCAAAGTGCTGAAAGTACTCATGGAAACAGAACTTACAACTTTGACTTGCATTGCAACATGAAACTGTAACTAGTTTTACAATTGCATTGCAAACTTAGGTCCGCACAAAAATTCATGCATGCCGAGCAAGTGAGGGCTATGGGAAGCTGGACTATCGTTATTCGTTACGATGTAGTTTCCAAAAGATAAATATGTCATATGTAGATTTAGCATATATTATATACAGTATGGGGTTCTTAATAAGTTTGTGGCCAACAGGCCAAAAAGCTAGACCAACAGGCCTGCTTGATGGGGGGGTCCAGGCATTTCTTTAGCAATACTTTTATTAAAACTTTGAGATTACTAACCATCCCAAACTTGTTTCTAAGCAGCTAAATTGGCCGGTGACTGGTTGTTATTGAAAAATCTGACAATATATACTTTTTTTAACATACGTGGTCTTAGATTTTAAACGTGATACTTTGAATTATAGTGAGTTCTTAGATTTTAAACATATCATTAGAAGTAAAATATGGTCTTAACTCTTTGATTTTAAGCAATATCATCAATTTAAAAAGATAGTATTAGAATTAAAACATGATCATAGGTTTTAAGGTTAGACGCAAAACAAAGTCTTCGATTTTGTACATAAATTGTAATGTTATCTAGAATTAAAAGTTAAAAGAGGTTAGTAACATGTTACAGGGGTGACAATACTTCAGATATATCCACCATGAAAGAGCTGTGATTTCTGAGCAAAATCAAAGTTAATTGATGAAAATATCTCAAGAAATGGCAAAGTTATGGTCAATTTAATATACTGTGAAGGATTTCTTAATAAAAACATAGTTAAATATGGAAATAATGTGGTTGAAGTCCTCTTGTTTGGCTAAAATGGTTGGTCGCATATGATTTTCAGGATTTTTAATTTGGCTCTATTGACACTCCTGATATATTTGTACATGATTTTAATTATTTGATCACAATACATACATCTAAAGGGTGTTGAACTGACTTCTAAACTTGTTCTCATTTATCAATGGTTGTATAAGTTTTTCATTTCTATTAATATAATTTGTATATGTATACTCAACCCACCTACGTATTTTATTTTACTATTAGGCCAAAAAATACATGGTTTCTGCTCAAAATTAACAAAAATATAGGTTTGGTAAAACTTGTTATTACAAAATATTTCTGTAGTTTGGAAATATGGTTTTTATGAGAATGAAAATATAGGCAAGAAAATATTGACTAAAGCAGAAAAAATACCTGTAGGCATAATTGGCTGAAAAAATAGGGCTTAATTGTTGGGTTAGCCGAAATAGAACAATTTGATTTATATGCCTTGGTTACAAATGACTGCATTTTACACATCAGTGATCACCAAACATTACAATTTGTTGTATGAAACTATGATTCATTATAAAATATTATATATAATATTCTCCACCAAGAAAATCTAACCAGTTTGATGGTTGCTTATCTAAAAAATGTTCTAGATATTTATGCTATAATATTTATATTATATATTTTGTCATCTGTTGACCTCAATAATAAACACACACTGTAAATTTTATTTAGAAAAGTTTGTATGTATGAGTAATACAAGTCAACATCTCTTAATTTGTTCACTAGTTTATTAAACCTGTTTAACATGTCATATTTATACAGATGTGTATGCTAAACATACAAACTTGTCACATGACTCATGTTAAATATGCTCTGACCAGTCTCATGACACTGACAGCTATATCAATTGATGTACAAATTGAGTGACCTGTTTTATTTTCTTGTCTCATTAAAAAGTTATTTTTACCATTGCTTAACAAGAATAGATTTTCAGGTCTTGACCACTTAATCATTAGTAATTATTAATTGAAATTACCTGAGGACAAGTTGAAATTACTGTAAAATTACTTAAAACTTTAATCTGGTCATCCTGCTGGATGAGTAACCTAACAATAATTGTCCTACCCCCAATTTATGTTGATTTGCCACCAAACTCGGTGAATAGGTTTCTGCTTATAAGGCGGCAGGGTTCTCAATAAGTTTGTGACCAACTGGCCCAAAAGCTCGACTAACAGGCCTGCTAGGGAGGGTCTGGGCCCGTATTCAATATACATCTTAAGATTTTTTTTAACTTAAGTCGAAATTTTTACTTAAGTGTAATTTTTTTTCATGGTAAAAGTTTGTAAACCAGTCATCAAAAGTGTGAAAATGAATTATCATTTTCATAATTGGCATCTTTAGAACAAAGATAAAATCATATTATTGTGATTTCCTCCTTTATATTAGTACAAATTAAAGAGTTAAGGAAAAAGTCGAATTTAAGGAAAAATATAACTTAAGTTAAAAAATTACTTAAGATGTTTATTGAATACAATATCTTATGAGATATATATACTTTTGAGATTCCTAACAGGCCCAAACACATTTCTAAGCAGCTGAATTGGCCTGCAGCCTGCTATTACATAGAACCCTGAAGGCGTGGTTTCTAAGTGGTTTAAAATATATAGTCATTTTATATGTGTATTTTAAACCTTTTTATCATTGTTGTTGTATAGATAAAAGAAGGTAAATTGAAGTAACATACTGGTACCTGCAGACTATGCAAAAACTGTCTCAAATTTGTTTTATTCAGTGAACTTAGTACAGGTAGATCTATGTAAAATATTGAGGGGAAAATGAACATTAATTTGTGATAAATTTTCTTTGAAACAATTAAAAAAAATTATTAACCAAAGAGCAAAGTTGACCCTTGAGGCTGCATAAACACATTATATCAAGAGATAAGAACTCATTTTTTTACACACTTTCAGACTGTTTTGCATAGATTTACGTGCTGGTTTATAAATTCATTAACAGTCTATGCCAATTATTCAAAAATAAAATAATAGTGTAAATATATTGAATCTAATTTACATGATTATCATTATGAATTCATGAGGTCACCTTTACTGTCAGTTTTGTGTAATATCTAAATATGAATGTTCCGGGTTGAAACCTGCTCATGTAGGTACATGTTTCATAGATAAACATAATTATGGGCGTGCATTTTGTTCATTAATCTTTGTCATGTTGTTTGACTTCCTGTCATATTTTCGAGTGCTTTTATTGACATAAGAATTCAGACTTTTGAAATAATGTGGTTGGATGTTATCAATTAAGTGAACAGATAATTATGTCTGGGATTTCTTGGATATTTCTTAGAAAATTCAATCAGCTAGACAATTAATGCTATCACGTCCTTGCTTGATAGAATTAAACATTCTCAGTTAATCTGTCTTGTTGCTAACATTGAATTATATCTAGGTACTTCATATGGTTTCCTTTTTCACATTTGCGAAGGATTATTAAAGGGGTATGCCCTGGAACTGAAGTGTCTCGAATAGCAATCAAATTGTTATTGTTTCAATGCCTAAATCGATTAATGAAAGCCATGTAAAATATCTATAAAATATCCCGCTAGTTTATCTCAATGTACACATTTCAAGATTTACCAAACCTGCTGATTTCGGCCTCTGAAAAGATTCGTCATTTTCACAACTCGACCCTTTAAGGATCTGTCAAAACCGAAAACATAGTGAAAAAAACGTCCGAAAAAAGTGAAATAGTAAGTATTGCGCATGTTAGGTTATTCATATGACATAAAGTTTATCTATCGATCAATTATATGTAAATATCCTTGTTTAAGACAGCGTGCACGCTCAGTAATTCTCAGATGAATCGGAAATATCATTGTCATCAATAAAAGGCTGACAGCCTTTTATTTAAATCGACATACAAATACAGACGCGCACATTAAAAGTCATTTTGAAACGCACATTCTTCTTTGACTTTTTGGTAATAATTGGTTTTACAGGTGATAAACGCATTTTTGGTGTATGAAACCCAAGACACAGCTGCGTGAGTTCCTGGGCATGCCCCTTTAAATGGTCATGTATCAGTTCTGCATATGTTGCTGTAGGACTTTAATCTTAGATTACTTCTAATATGTGATTTAATGAGTCACATAAGTCACATGACAGTCTGTAGTTATTTTGCTTTTTATTATTATTTTGTTATTTATGCAGTTTTAACTTAGGCTTATTGTGGTTAAATATATCGGCATAGAGGTGTTATTGAGATAAATCCATACACTCAAAGTCATTTTGCACTAAAACTCTGAAAGAATCATGAGGTATGTAGGCAAAGAAAACTGGCTAGTAAATTATCAAATCCACTGGTTAGCTATTCCAATGTACCAATGAATAAATCAGGTAATCTGGCTGGTAATGCAGGTACACTGGTAAGAAATTCAAGCACTCTGGTAGGTAATTAAGGCTCACTAGTTGGTAATCAAAGTGCGTTGGTAGGTAATTAAGGTGCATTGATAGGACATTCAGAAGCACTGTTAGGAAATTCAGGTGCACTGGTACGTAATTCTAGTGCATTGTAAGGTAATTCAGGTGCACTAGTAGGTAATTAAGGTGAATTGGTAGGTACATTGTAATTCAGGTGCATTGGTAGGTTAGGAATTCAAGTCAATCGGTTGGTAATTCAGGTGCACTAGGTAGGTAATTCTGATGCATTGGTAGGTAATTCTGATGCATTGGTAGGTAATTCAGGTGCACTGGTAGGTAATTCAGGTGCACTGGTAGGTAATTCTGGTGCATTGGTAGGTAATTCTGGTGCATTGGTAGGTCCAGGTGCACTAGTAGGTAATTAAGGTGCATTGGTAGATACATTGTAATTCAGGTGCATTGGTAGGTAATTCAGGTGCATTGGTAGGTAATTCAGGTGCACTGGTAGGTAATTAAGGTGCATTGGTAGATACATTGTAATTCAGGTGCACTGGTAGGTAATTCAGGTGCATTGGTTGGTATACTGTAATTCAGGTGCATTGGTAGGTAATTCAGATACATTGTAGGTAATTCAAATACACTGGTAGGTTGTTCAGGTACACCAGTAGGTAATTCAGGCACTCTGGTAGGATCTTCACAAGCGCTGGTAGGTAATTCAGATTCATAAGTCATCTGTAAACTTTTAGCTGAACATAACTGAAATATTGATTATTGGAATCCATTCATTGTTAAGAAACTAATGTTATTAGCTCTGTCATTAAAAGATTTTCTGTAATAAACTGATACTAATAATGCATTGTATTAATTCCTTGAACCATAAAAGCACATGCAAATGTTTTGTATAACAGGAAGAATGTATGTTAAACATCAAAGACATGCAAGCCAGAATCGTTGTCACGATTGTTTGCTTACTTAAGACCTAATCAACTTATAGAAACATTAAGATTGAGTCATATATTGCCGTATAAGATGACAGTTGTATAGGGTTGATATAACCAGTGTAAACATGCAATAAAATATGTTGTTGAACCAGATACAATGAAGTGTGATTGTAGGACAGATCTATGCAATACACTGATATATTTATAATCATACAATACATGTATGGACAGAGGCAATACACTTATATATTTATATTCATACATGTATGGAAAGATGTAATACACTTATATATTTATATTCATACATGTATGGACAGAGGCAATACACTTATATATTTATATTCATACAACACATGTATGGACAGATGTAATACACTGTTACAATTATATTCATACATGTATGGACAGATGTAATACACTGATACTTTTATATTCATACATGTATCATGGACAGATGTAATACACTTATACATTTATAGTCATACAATACATGTACAGACAGATGTAATACACTGATACATTTATAGTCATACAATACATGTACAGACAGATGTAATACACTGATATATTTATAGTCATACAATACATGTACGGACAGATGTAATACACTGATATATTTATAGTCATACAATACATGTACAGACAGGTGTAATACACTGATACATTTATAGTCATACAATACATGTACAGACAGATGTAATACACTGATGTATTTATAGTCATACAATACATGTACGGACAGATGTAATACACTGATATATTTATAGTCATACAATACATGTACAGACAGATGTAATACACTGATATATTTATAGTCATACAACACATGTACAGACAGATGTAATACACTGATATATTTATAGTCATATAATACATGTACAGACAGATGTAATATACTGATATATTTATAGTCATACAACACATGTACAGACAGGTGTAATACACTGATATATTTATAGTCATACAATACATGTATGGACAGGTGTAATACACTGATATATTTATAGTCATACAATACATGTACAGACAGATGTAATACACTGATATATTTATAGTCATACAATACATGTACAGACAGATGTAATACACTGATATATTTATAGTCATATAATACATGTACAGACAGATGTAATACACTGATATATTTATAGTCATACAACACATGTACAGACAGGTGTAATACACTGATATATTTATAGTCATACAATACATGTACGGACAGGTGTAATACACTGATATATTTATAGTCATATAATACATGTACAGACAGGTGTAATACACTGATATATTTATAGTCATATAATACATGTACAGACAGATGTAATACACTGATATATTTATAGTCATACAACACATGTACAGACAGGTGTAATACACTGATATATTTATAGTCATACAATACATGTACAGACAGGTGTAATACACTGATATATTTATAGTCATACAATACATGTACGGACAGGTGTAATACACTGATATATTTATAGTCATATAATACATGTACAGACAGATGTAATACACTGATATATTTATAGTCATACAACACATGGTCAGACAGGTGTAATACACTGATATATTTATAGTCATACAACACATGTACGGACAGGTGTAATACACTGATATATTTATAGTCATATAATACATCTACAGACAGATGTAATACACTGATATATTTATAGTCATACAACACATGTACAGACAGGTGTAATACACTGATATATTTATAGTCATACAACACATGTACAGACAGATGTAATACACTGATATATTTATAGTCATACAACACATGTACAGACAGATGTAATACACTGATATATTTATAGTCATACAACACATGTACGGACAGGTGTAATACACTGATATATTTATAGTCATACAATACATGTACAGACAGATGTAATACACTGATATATTTATAGTCATATAATACATGTACAGACAGATGTAATACACTGATATATTTATAGTCATACAACACATGTACGGACAGGTGTAATACACTGATATATTTATAGTCATACAACACATGTACAGACAGATGTAATACACTGATATATTTATAGTCATACAACACATGTACAGACAGATGTAATACACTGATATATTTGTAGTCATACAATACATGTACAGACAGATGTAATACACTGATATATTTATAGTCATACAACACATGTACAGAGAGATGTAATACACTGATACATTAATTTTATAGTCATACAATACATATTTATAGTCATACAATACATGTACAGACAGATGTAATACACTGATATATTTATGGTCATACAAGACATGTACGGACAGATGAAATACACTGATATATTTATGGTCGTACAAGACATGTATGGACAGATGAAATACACTGATATATTTATGGTCATACAATACATGTACAGACAGATGAAATACACTTACACATTTATGGTCGTACATTACATGTACAGACCAAAGGGGTTTGTCACGAAAAAAAAAAAAAAAAATTTTTTTCATGTAACCCATATATATATAGAAGGGAAAGAACTTCGACGATTCGAATTTTCCAACGCGTGTTATAAACTTCCATGTTATTACAATGCAGTACAAAATATTTAACTGATATATAGTGCAACGTGTGGGCAACTCAACACACTAACAGAAAATGTATACTTTTACTGCCTTTAAAGATATTTTAAACTCGCTATTGAAGATTTTTCACTTGAAAAATGGTCAAATTTTACAAAAGGACACACTGTCGTAAAATCGCAGCGTGTATATCAGTATACATGTACAGAGTGGAAATGTTAAATTACTAACACAACTTCTTAGAATGGGCCTTAATTCATAATAAAACACTATAATATACTAACTGCCAATGATTTCGCATCTCGGAAAGCTCTTTCGGCGAAGAATTTGCGTATTTTTTTGTTCAATTAGCCGGCTTCTCGAAGTTTACTTCCATGACGGGTCACATGACAATCGCCTAACTCGTGATGAAAGCTTAAATCTGATTGCATGAACGATACTCTGTGGTATTTGTTTACAATTTACTTGTACCCTGTGCACTATATCATTTTCACTACGCTATCGGGAACCATACCTCAAAAATACCACACAGTATCGCTCATCCTATCAGAATTAGGCTTTCATCACGAGTTAGGCGATTGTCACGTGACCTATCAAGGAAGCAAAATAAAGAAACCGACAAAGTGAATAAAAACGTAAATTCTTCATTTAAAGTGCATCCCGAGATGTGAAATCATTAGCAGTTAGTAAATTATACCATATATGATATAAATATACTGTTTGGTTATGAATTATGACTCATTCCATGAAGTTTTACCTGTAATTTATCAGTTTCGCTATAGATTTGTACACGCTGCGATTTTATGACAGTGTGTCTTTTTGTAAGATTTGACCATTTTTCGAGTGAAAAATCTTCAATAGCGAGTTTAAAATATCTTTAAAGGTAGTAAAAGTATACATTTTCTGTTAGCGTGTTGAGTTGCCCACACGTTGCACTATATATCAGTTAAATATTTTGTATAACATGGAAGTTTATAGCACGCGTTGGAAAATTCGAATCGTCGAAGTTCTTTCCCTTCTATATATATATGGGTTACACGGAAAAAACTTTTTTTTGGATTTTTTTTTCGTGACAAACCCCTTTGGTACAGACAGATGAAATACACTTACACATTTATAGTGATGCAATACATGTACAGACATAATTTATACATTACATTGTTTGAACTTATGTGTTTAATACCACTTGACTCTTAACAGGCACACAATTCCAATTTTCTCAAAATTCATAGAGTAAATAACAGACTATACATAATTTTGCAAGTTGTAAATTCAGCTGATAAAGCTAGATGACTGGATTTCTGTCCATTTATAGTATGATATTTAAGGGTCAAAATGTCTCATCGAAGATATGTTTATGAAATGACAGTCTAGTTGAAGAAAGTCTTGAAAGTTATAAATATGATACACATATTTTAGTGTGTGATAAATTGGTGCTTATACTAACCTAGTTTGTATACATGTATATTGATTGAACTTTGTTTGATGTACTTTTATAGTAATATATACATCCCTCCGAACTTTGAAAGGTCGTTACAAAACTAATGTAACTGTATTTCTAACAAGACTCAGTTGAAACAGTTCTGCGTCAATCATTCTTTTATCTTCCTTGTCCATGTGTTCAATCATCTTGATTTCCTTCTGATAAGACATATATTGTAATTTCCCCACAGTATTTTATTCTTATTCAGAAAATAGTTTATCATATCAATTCCACACTTTGATATTAATTTGATTTGGATGAGTAGGTCCTTATATATCAATTTGTATGTATTATGTAATGCATTCTGAGTCATTACTCTGATAGAAGGAAGCATTCTGTTTTGTAACTCTCCAATTCCAACAGTTTTATTTGGATCCTCACCAAACTTGATGGAAACGACAATGGCCATGAGATCTCGGTCAAGTTCGATTTCCAGCCCAATTGGCCCAGGCACTTCTATGCCCCTTGATGCTTTGAAAAATGAATTTTGTGCAATATGCAAGAACTAGACCCTTACATTGTATCTCCAAGGTCAAGATCACACTTGAAGGTCTAAGTTTAAATATGGAGTTTGCTTTGTCTTGGCTGATGTGTCGGGCTCAAAACCCAGGGCTGCACATGTTACTACAAGGTCAAGGTCATATTTGTAGGTCAAAGGATAAATATGGGGCGGTAACATGAACATGTGACAGTGTCTGTGTCAAAGTGGCTTGTAGGGGTATTCGTCAAATCTGTGACAAGTTCTATTTTTTTTTTTTTTTTGTATTTATTACCACCTTAGACATTTTCATATTTGTATTTTCACCTTCGTATTTCTCTATTTCAGACTTACATCAAATTCAGGGGTTATAACAGATGGTGCTGGGAATTATTCTGTATACAACAAATGTATGTGGTTAGTTAAGCCTACATCATCATCACCTGGTACTCCATTAAGATTTAAACCATCACAGTTTGCTACAGAATGTGGATGGGATCATCTATATATCTTTGATGGCGATTCTTTGTTTGCGCCTTTAATTGCAGCTTTCAGGTAGGTTCTTATGTATAAAACTAGTTTAAATTTCTTTCAAAGGCATACTTAAGGCCAGATAAAAAAGTGTTTGTGGTTACCCAATCCATCCTATTTTTTTCACTGACCTTATGGTGTCTTTTTGCAAAATCCAATCTTGCAACCAGTTATAAGTGATATAATGAAAATATTTGAGGCAGAATTGTATCTAAAAAGCACAAAAGATATGCCATTGGGAAAAAACTGAAAGAAGAGTTAAGTGACTTAACAAGAAATACAAATATTTGTTTTCTGGCCTTGTCAGTTTCAGAATTGTTTTTAATATGTTTTGATTTATGGATGCATTACTTAATGACCACTTGTGATAAAGTCTGTGTCACAAAGATTTGATTTATTATCTTTGATACTATGCCAATTTGTTGTTGTAGCTGTCTTGTTTGTGAATTGACACTTTATTTCAATTTCATGTACTGATTTTTGTCTGGTTAAGTTGGCTAAAGTGGGACACAGGTGGAATAAATTCAAATGGAAGGTTTCACATTAATATCATGTGCAGTCAAACTTGTGTTAAGCAGGGTTTTTTTCTCTGATGTTCCCCAACAGAAGGAAGACCCCCCAGCCCCACTAGGTAAATCTGGGTAGACCACCAGCCCCACTAGGTAAATCTGGGTAGACCCTCAGCCCCACTAGGTAAATCTGGGTAGACCCCCAGCCCAACTAGGTAAATCTGGGAAGACCCCCAGCCCCACTAGGTAAATCTGGGTAGACCCCCAGGCCAACTAGGTAAATCTGGGTAGACCCCCAGCCCAACTATGTAAATCTGGGAAGACCCCCAGCCCCACTATGTAAATCTGGGAAGACCCCCAGCCCCACTATGTAAATCTGGGAAGACCCCCAGCCCCACTATGTAAATCTGGGAAGACCCCCAGCCCCTATAGTTAAATCTGGGTAGACCACCAGCCCCACTAGTTAAATCTGGGTAGACCACCAGCCCCACTAGTTAAATCTGGGTAGACCCCCAGCCCCACTAGTTAAATCTGGGAAGACCCCCAGCCCCACTAGGTAAATCTGGGAAGACCACCAGTCCCACTAGGTAAATCTGGGAAGACCCCCTGCCCCACTAGGTAAATCTGGGAAGAACCCCAGCCCCACTAGATAAATCTGGGTAGACCCCCAGCCCCACTAGGTAAATCTGGGTAGACCCCCAGCCCCACTAGGTAAATCTGGGTAGACCCCCAGCCCCACTAGGTAAATCTGGGAAGACCCCCAGTCCCACTAGGTGAATCTGGGAAGACCCCCTGCCCCACTAGTTAAATCTGGGTAGACCCCCAGCCCCACTATGTAAATCTGGGTAGACCCCCAGCCCCACTAGTTAAATCTGGGTAGACCCCCAGCCCCACTAGGTAAATCTGGGTAGACCCCCAGCCCCACTAGGTAAATCTGGGAAGACCCCCAGTCCCACTAGGTGAATCTGGGAAGACCCCCAGTCCCACTTGGTAAATCTGGGTAGACCCCCTGCCCCACTAGGTAAATCTGGGTAGACCCCCTGTCCCACTAGGTAAATCTGGGTAGACACCCAGTCCCACTATGTAAATCTGGGTAGACCCCCAGCCCCACTAGTTAAATCTGGGTAGACCCCTAGCCCCACTAGGTAAATCTGGGTAGACCCCCAGCCCCACTAGGTAAATCTGGGAAGACCCCCAGTCCCACTAGGTGAATCTGGGAAGACCCCCAGTCCCACTTGGTAAATCTGGGTAGACCCCCTGCCCCACTAGGTAAATCTGGGTAGACCCCCTGCCCCACTAGGTAAATCTGGGTAGACACCCAGTCCCACTAGGTGAATCTGGGAAGACCCCCTGTCCCACTAGTTAAATCTGGGTAGACCCCCAGCCCCACTATGTAAATCTGGGTAGACCCCCAGCCCCACTATGTAAATCTGGGTAGACCCCCAGCCCCACTAGTTAAATCTGGGTAGACCCCCAGCCCCACTAGGTAAATCTGGGTAGACCCCCAGCCCCACTAGGTAAATCTGGGAAGACCCCCAGTCCCACTAGGTGAATCTGGGAAGACCCCCAGTCCCACTTGGTAAATCTGGGTAGACCCCCTGCCCCACTAGGTAAATCTGGGTAGACCCCCTGCCCCACTAGGTAAATCTGGGTAGACACCCAGTCCCACTAGGTGAATCTGGGAAGACCCCCTGTCCCACTAGTTAAATCTGGGTAGACCCCCAGCCCCACTATGTAAATCTGGGTAGACCCCCAGTCCCACTTGGTAAATCTGGGTAGACACCCAGTCCCACTAGGTGAATCTGGGTAGACACCCAGTCCCACTTGGTAAATCTGGGTAGACCCCCCAGCCCCCACTAGGTAAATCTGGGTAGACACCCAGTCCCACTAGGTAAATCTGGGTAGACCCCCAGCCCCACTAGGTAAATCTGGGTAGACACCCAGCCCCACTAGGTAAATCTGGGAAGACCCCCTGTCCCACTAGGTAAATCTGGGTAGACACCCAGTCCCACTAGGTAAATCTGGGTAGACACCCAGCCCCACTAGGTAAATCTGGGTAGACACCCAGTCCCACTAGGTAAATCTGGGAAGACCCCCTGTCCCACTAGGTAAATCTGGGTAGACACCCAGTCCCACTAGGTAAATCTGGGTAGACACCCAGCCCCACTAGGTAAATCTGGGTAGACACCCAGTCCCACTAGGTAAATCTGGGTAGACACCCAGTCCCACTAGTTAAATCTGGGTAGACACCCAGCCCCACTAGTTAAATCTGGGTAGACACCCAGTCCCACTAGTTAAATCTGGGTAGACACCCAGCCCCACTAGTTAAATCTGGGTAGACACCCCAGCCCCACTAGGTAAATCTGGGTAGACACCCAGTCCCACTAGGTAAATCTGGGTAGACACCCAGCCCCACTAGGTAAATCTGGGAAGACCCCCTGCCCCACTAGGTAAATCTGGGTAGACACCCAGCCCCACTAGGTAAATCTGGGAAGACACCCAGCCCCACTAGGTAAATCTGGGTAGACACCCAGCCCCACTAGGTAAATCTGGGTAGACACCCAGCCCCACTAGGTAAATCTGGGTAGACACCCAGCCCCACTAGGTAAATCTGGGAAGACACCCAGCCCCACTAGGTAAATCTGGGTAGACCCCCAGCCCCACTAGGTAAATCTGGGAAGACACCCAGCCCCACTAGTTAAATCTGGGAAGACCCCCTGCCCCACTAGGTAAATCTGGGTAGACCCCAGCCCCACTAGGTAAATCTGGGAAGACCCCCAGCCCCACTAGGTAAATCTGGGAAGACACCCAGCCCCACTAGTTAAATCTGGGAAGACCCCCAGCCCCACTAGGTAAATCTGGGAAGACCCCCAGCCCCACTAGGTAAATCTGGGTAGACACCCAGCCCCACTAGGTAAATCTGGGTAGACACCCAGCCCCACTAGGTAAATCTGGGAAGACCCCCCAGTCCCACTAGGTAAATCTGGGTAGACCCCCAGCCCCACTAGGTAAATCTGGGAAGACCCCCCAGCCCCACTAGGTAAATCTGGGTAGACCCCCAGCCCCACTAGGTAAATCTGGGAAGACCCCCAGTCCCACTAGGTGAATCTGGGAAGACCCCCAGCCCCACTTGGTAAATCTGGGTAGAAGCACTGACCTTATGTATGTTAGCTGGACAGCTTCCTCAGGTCCTGAGTGGGATGTGAAGGACTGGATTACTATTAAGACAATGCTTTTTTACAGGCTGGGAAAGGGGCCTTGTCCTTAAATTTGGGGGGAAATAACACATAATTTTTGCAAAAGGAAAGAAAAGACTTGAATTTTAGGGAAAAACTGCATGATTTTTAAAAATATTCCTGAGGGGCATGACACCTGTAAATGGCCTCTGCTATAGAAGGGGAAAAGCTCTGTAAGATAACCCTCTAATTTATGAATTGTCTAATATTAATGCTTGTTTGATAGATTGATAATGTTTCTTTTTCAGTGGTTTGGTACAAGCAGAGAAGAATGCTACCAATGATTTTGATGAGGTTGTGGCATACTCAGGTCAGGCCTATCTTTACTTCTACAGTGATGCTGCTTATAATATGACAGGATTTACAGTGAATTACAGGTTTGTTATAACTTATGTATATAGTGCTTACTTACCCATGTCATCAAGATAAATCTATTGTTTAATTACATCTACAAGTATTGACCAAAAACTAACAGTTTGTTGCAGATATGGTGTTTGCCTATATCATTCAGACAAATCTACCGTGTATCATCTAATAAAAAGAATCTATAGACTGGGACGTAACTTATCATCCTCAGACTCAATATTTACTCAAAAATGTGCAGATCCAGTCTGTATTTCCTGAAAAATAAATTTTCTGCTTGACGGTCCCAATTCTCAAGTGTTTGTTTAATGACTCTGCACAAGTCATACTGTATTGTACTCATAGCTTCATATTGCCAAAAAAAGGAACTTGTTTATAGTTCATCTTAATGCGATGAATGCCCAAAACTTGAAATCCAACATAGGGAAATGTTGGATGACTTGTGTATGTTTGATATGAAGACAAATCTTCGTCTTTGGTCTTGTGTTGTTTTTAGGATCGATGAATGTCCGGTGTCCGTTGTACGTCCACACTTAAGAGTGTTTACACTCTAGCATCCATAGTTCTGTACTAATCTTAGACATATCTCGATGTGTTTGATTATTGGCAAAATCAGATTAGTACTTCCAGTGTTATGGGCACTTGTCTTAGAAAATTTGCTGTATTTAAGCTTTTTTTTGGTGATACAGAATTCAAAATTTTGTGGAAGCATTAAAATTTTGTCCCACTAACTTGAAAGGTTCAGTGCCTATATTGTGGTCTTGGTCAGTCTTTTACTCTGTTCTGTCAGCTTCATCATCATTGTAGTATCACTTTGACATTTCGAGGGCTCAGAGCAACACTGTCTTAACTTGTTCTTATTTCAACATGAGTTACGACACTGTTGCGTTGAATCCTCGATTTCATGTTTTGAAATAAAAGAAAAACAACGGAACATCAGATTTCTGTGATATTGGTTAATGCTGATGCAAAAGACTTATTGATATCCTCCATATGTGATCAACCCACTGACATTGTGGTACAAATGTAGTTATAAATCATTTCCTTTGTCATCATTATCACTCTTTATACAGTATTTCATGATTGTTATCTGCATCTCTCTGTTTGCTAATATTGATAATATTTATATTACTGTTAAAAACCCTACTTGTAATTAATGCCCACGTTTTTTTGCAATCAGTGGAAAAACATGTTTTATCTTTGAAAGTACAGTACAACCTCTGTGGAGCAACACCCTGTTGGTGCTGCAAATATTGGCCGTTGTTTAGAGGTTGTTGCTCTGCAGAGGTTACATTTATAGTAAATATCAGCTTCCGAAAATTTTGAAGGTGTTGTTTTAGAGAGGTTGTTGCTCTTCAGAGGGCCACTCTGGAGAGGTTTTACTGTATATCCAATGCCTTAGAAAAGTCACCAGATAATGACTGTATTTTTAGATATTGGTATAAAATGTAATGTCCATTAGACATCTATTAGGATGTATTTGGTATTTCTTAAATTAGAAATAACCTTTTTATTGTCTGAACAAAAAAGCGCATTCATTTTGTGAGTGGAAATAATACAGACTGACATACACCTACAGGATAATATAAAGTAATGAAATATTTATTTCTATTGATGACTTGGACAACATTGTGTCTCATTATATTACTGTCTTTGTTTGACGTGGATTATTTTTCCCTGTTTATAGGTTTATTTCAGTTACGCAATTATTTACTGTTTGTGGTATTATGCCATTTCCACAGTTGTGAAACTGTCTGAGCTGCATCATAGAATGTTTTATATGTATTAATTAAGTTCCCATGGTAACTAAAGATAATATAAAGATATTTGTATAACTATTACACGGTGTCTGGTAATCATGAATGTGATGTATAAGAGCTGTCATTAGTTCTTCTTAAGGCTAAAACATCATTTTCTTTGTCTTCTATGAGTTTATGTTTTGTGTCATTATTTCTCAGAAATCCTTTCCTGTATATTTGTCAAAATTAGAGACCAAAATTGCTCCCTTGAGTGTGGTCTTAGTGTAATAAATAGAAAGAATTCAGGATTTATGAAATATTTTATTTATGGTCCAT
This sequence comes from Lutraria lutraria, assembly GCA_964023205.1. NCBI lineage: Eukaryota > Metazoa > Mollusca > Bivalvia > Venerida > Mactridae > Lutraria > Lutraria lutraria. The sequence goes on from OZ026841.1 coordinate 16,237,311, forward strand.
TGAATCAGTTATTTAAATTATGAGATATTAGTAATTCATCTTAAATTGATAATATTTAAGAAAAAAGTTTCTATTGTAAGTTGTTAACTGAAAAAATGTCAATTAGTTTAAAGACAGTATAACCTTTTAATTACCGCTTTAATAATGAAACAACGTCGATATATCAACAACTTAATTTGAACTGCGTAGAAATGGTCTGTGTAGCAATCAGCTGGTTACATCAATATATAAGTTGTAATAGTTGAATCAGTCAATGATATTCTGTAAGGGGACATAACTGATCTATTTGAAGATTTTATTTCTGAATTTTCAATTTTTGTGTATTCAAATAACACTAGGCAACCCAAAATGTTGACATATTGTTGGTGTAAACTTATTTAGCCTTTCTAAAAGATTTTTGTCTTGTATATGTTTTTACATTAGCAGCTAGCATTATTGTGGTAATGTTTGTTTTTTATTCTATTTTCAGTGTTGGCGGTTGCCCATATAATTGTTCTGCTCATGGATCATGCGAAAATTCTACATGTACATGTGATACAGGTTACGATGGAGTTTATTGTGAGACAGAATATTGTCCCAACAACTGCTCAGGACTTAATGGTGTTTGTGATACTGATAAAAAACAATGTTTATGTACTCCAGAATTTAAAGGTTTGTATGAAAACAAGATGGCTGATTTAACATAATGCTTGTTTGATTCAGAAAATTTCAAGCTTCTATCCCAGAGTACTTGACACACATATTTTTGTTATGCCCCTGTCACTGAAAATGGTAGATGGGCATAAAGTGTTAACCCATGCCAATCGGTGCATCTGCCAGTTTGTTCAAATTTTTGTTTCCGAGTGATAACTCAAAGAAATATTTCATGGATTTGTTTCATATATGATATGAAGGCGTATAATAGTAAATTACAGCTCAAGTTCAATTTCACAGGAGTTACGGCCCCTTTTTGACTAAGCTCTCTCTCACTTGGGCATTCATGTTCTCCCGATTCATTTCTAGTTTAGTATGCAGTGTGCATGACACTCTTGTAATGGCCTGTTGTTTTCTCTAGGCGCTGGGGTGGATTTTTATTTCATGATCTTTAATCGTAAATTTCATAATTTTTAATCAGTGTTCAAGCTCAAGATCTCATTGGCTTTTAAAGTTTCTTAACTTGTTAGTTAAAATATTATGAGTCGGACATTTATTGTGCAACACAGAGGGAATTCCTTAGAACCTGAATATTTACTTTATTATATGTGTTTTATACTGTACAGTTATCATACAGTATTGAGCCTAGAATTTTCATAATATCCCAGGAGTTTTACTATGTAAAGGGCACCTTCCATTCTGAAAATTTCTTTGAAACCATGCAATTTTCTCAAAATTTCCAATTTACTCCTTGAAAATTTGTTTACCGAATTGGTATCATGCAGGAATCTTTTCACTAAGAAGAGGCTTTAATCTGGTATTCCATCCCCATATTAAAGGCTGGGGTGCCTTCCCTAAAACATAAAGAAAACCCCTGTATATATATAGTCCTAACGTTACATCTGAAATCAAGAAATTTTAAATTATGAGATTTTATCTTTTATATAACAGGACCTGATTGTAGTGTTGCCAGTATGAATGAGTTATGGACAACACAAGAAGGAATAAACTACCCTCTAGGAAGAGCTTCACCTGCCTCCATTCTACTCAATGATGAACTAATCTTGTCCGGAGGTTATTCATTTGGACGTGATTTTGATTTTCTTGTCATGTAAGTAGATCTTTAGTATCACAGGTGTTTGTTTGAGTTTTACGCCACTTTTCGACAATCAAGAGACATATGAGGTGGACATTTCACCTAATCATCGTTCCTGGAAATAATCAGTACTAGACTCCCATCCTCCATAAGCAACTGCCTACTTTCTCACATAAAGAGACATGGTCAGTAGCAGGGGCTAGAACCCAAGGCCCTCCCTCTATCAGTGAGAAGTTACAGTGATTTGAAGTCAGTGACCTTAACCACTATCATTGAGGTGTATCCCCCTTTTAAAGAGATCTTGTTGATACAATGTTGGTCTGTCAGAATTGTTCTTTAATCTAGAGCTTGTGTATGCTTTGGAATTGTGCTGATTGTAACAGTAGTCCTTGTACCTGTAAACAAACATATCTCAGGTCTGATAGCAGTTTATATGTTAAATATCTTGCTACAATTTGTTTGTGAATATAAAGTAAAGTTGTCTAAAATGTAAACCATTAACAAGGCTTTAAAGTGTAGAAATTGAGTAAACTGTCTTACCTATGGTAATAATTTATGTGTATCCTACACACCAAAAAATTGTGCTCACAATAATTACAGTGTACAGCTGCTGAATTTTATTTTTAGCTTGTCTGTTTTTAACGAAAAAACAGGCTATTGTGATCATTGCAGTATCTGCATTGTGCTAAAACTTTAATGTAACTCATAACTCTGAAACTATAATATTAGGCACATGTAGCAACATGAAACTTCATTGGTGGATAGATTTCATTGTGCGAAGAACGAATTTATGAGTGTTGGCTCTGCTTGTGGAGCCCTTGTTTTGCACATTCAATAAGTGGCTGAAGCAGTATGTAAACCCCTAAAACGGGGGATGGCAGTTTCATGTTAAGGTTGTTTGTTAATGCTGATTTTGTTCTTATTGTTTGGCAACATAAGTATTTGCTCTATAATTAAACAATGTTGTACTACCATTCAAACTTATGTATTGTAAGCTATAATGTAACCATTGTATTCTGTGGTAAATAAAATCTGTCATGTATATCACAGGTATAACATCACATCTGAAGACTGGCAGAGCATTACACCATCATCCACAGATAACCCTGAACATCTATATGGTCATACTATGATCAATTATAAGGTGAATACAGTGTAACCTCCCTACAACAGCCACCAATGGGAAGGACAAAAGTGGCTGTTGTACGGAGTAAAGAGAGTGAAAATAGAGTATAACGTCAATTTGAGTTGCTAGCATACTGGCTGTAATGGGGAGGTGGGTGAAGTTGAGATAGTGAAAATAGAGTATAATGTCAATTTGAGTTGCTAGTATACTGGCTGTAACAGGGAGGTGGCTAAAGTTGAGAGAGTGAAAATAGAGTATAACATCAATTTGAGTTGCTAGTATACTGGCTGTAACAGGGAGGTGTCTGTTGTTTGGAGGTGACTGTTCATGGAGGTTACACTGCATATTTACATCTATGAACCGATAAATTTTGTTTATTGTATATTTTCTGAAATTCTCATACTTTCACATCAGTTATAATTATATGAGCCGAAAGTTTTGCAGCTATGATAAAAATTGCTTGAAGTAAGTTTTAGTTGAATTTCTATTTAAAATTAAAATCCATATTTCTGCCAAGTATTATGTTTTTACTAATGTATATAAATTGTTGTCATTTGTTTTGTTGTTGAAACATTTTATGTGTACAGTTGTAACAGGGCTGCCAATTTTCTGTTCTGTAATAGATGCATAGGATGTTTGCCAGTAAAATGATCATACTTATGGTCTTGTAGACTTATTTCGGACATTCTTTGACTAGATCCAGTTTATAAATTAGTACTAATTAACTACAAATTAAATCATCTCTAGAGGGATAATTCCATGATTCACTAGACATCAAAACTTCAGAATTTGGGGGTCAAAAATTACCCTTAATCAACAGTAATTTGAAGAGCCAACAAAATTTCCTACAAAAATAATAGTAAATTTGACCCTTTGGTACAAATTCTCAAGAGTCAGAAGTTATATTTTGCAAAGTTCAAGGGTGAAAATGACGTTTTAAGGGCCATATGAAAGCCCTGTTTCTATTTAATCAATATTTTGCCAAAATATATCTGTCCACAAATGTCATGTTATATTCTATAGGATTGTCTAAATATATCTGCCTACAAAATTCATGTTATATTCTATATAGGATTGTTTGTATGTGTATGGTGGTGTGTCTAAACAACACATTGAAAGAAGACTATGGATCTACAATGCTTCTATAAGTTCATGGTCTTACAAGGATTTTAATGAAACTGCTTCTCTTGCTGGACATTCTGCTGTTGTTATTGGTAACGTGATGTATATTATCTTCGGCCACAGTCCAGTATATGGATATATGAACACTGTACAAGAAATTAATCTAGGTAAGTTTTTATCATACAGATTAAACAATGTTTGTTTTACACCCCTTTTCAACAGTCAGAGTCATATGAGGCGGACAGTTCATTTAACCATTGTTCCTGTGAAGAACCGGTACTAGACTCCTCCGCAAGCAACTGCCTGTTAAAATAATGTCAGTTATAGTGATCCAGTATTTTCATATTACGAAACTTTTATCAGTGAGATAAGGATGTCTTAAACTTAAGACTTCAAATGAAAAATACCAGGAAAAAAACAGATCACTTAAACAACGCATTGGGTCATAGGTCTAAGATCAAGCTATTCCAAATTATCCATGAAGACAGTGTTACCAAGTTAGTAAAATTGACGTATTTAATTAAAAACAAAATCTCAAATAAAACTATGAAAAAAAAATTCACCAACCCTTTTTGGTTCTGTACTGGAGTTTTGAACTCAAAATTCACCACGGCAGTGGTGTGACTGTTACTGATTGATAAATATATCTCAATTTGCAGATGAAAATGACTTACAGTTGAGAACTGTTGAGACAAATGGAGCTTTAATTAAAGGAGGATACGGCCATACTAGCGTATACCATGAGAAAACTGGTGAAATCTATGTATATGGTGGCTATATATCAGGATACAGTAGTACACAGTATTCTTTGTCTGATAAACTCTACTCATTCCATCCAGAGAAGAAACAATGGTAAATCTTCTATGTTTTACTGGTACCCTTCAAATTCTTTGGCTTAGATTCTGTAGATGTCATCTTGGATTTATACCTTTATATCCAGCCTTGTATTTATAGTTTGAATTTAATATAATCGTAATTTTGGAATTATTTTGAAAAAAAATACCTACAAATAAGTGTCACCTATTAATAAAGGCCCCATTTGATTATTTGAATTATGATTATTTTTCTAGGAAAATACTGGCGAGAAGTGGATCTGTTAGATATCTTCATTCAGCTGTGATGTTAGGGGAGCTTATGCTTGTGTTTGGAGGAAATACACACAACGATTCATCTACAAGTCATGGTGCTCTATGCTACTCACCAGACTTTCTGGCTTATGATCCAGGTACAACTTTGTGTTTTAGTATTTACCATTATATTTAATAGAAAAGGTATCCAATTCTACTGCAACTGGGCAAAGGATATAAAACTTCAGAACAGTCTCCAAGCTCAAATCTTCATACCATTCGCAAAGTATTATGGTTAAAAAGATAGAGCTGATTGATGTTTAAATACATACTCAGATCAATTATGGCTGACTAAAAACTGACTAATGTATCACTAATATCATTATTGTATAATCATAATTAACTTGGAATTTTCTTAAAGACAAAGTAGGAGATTTGAAATGGGAACCAGGCTAATAAATAATGAATCTGATTGGTTGCTGCTGAGTCATGTGAAAAAAAATAACCAATGGTAAGACTGTATTCGCGGACTGGTTTCTAACCTTAACAAATTGGAGTATCAAATATATGCCTGGATTGCTTTTTAAATCTTCTCTCATTTTGTTTTTATCATTTTACAGAATGTAATTCCTGGAAATCTCTCAGTACAAGTATGTTGCCCCAAGGTTCTGCTAGATATGGCCACATTGCTCAAGCTTATGATAGGTAAATATTTATCTGTGATTACATCAAGTGGTAAGTCATCATGATCTGTAACATGTAAAAAAGCAACACTAATGTATTATTTGTATATTTTTTTCAAGGAGTGATTCTAAAATCATTAATAAATAATTGCTAATGATTAAAAAATCATTAATAAAAAATTGCTAATGATTAAAAATCATTAAATATTGCTAATGATTAAAAAATCATTAATAATAAATTGCTAATGATTAAAAATCATAAATGAAAAATTGCTAATGATTAAAAAATCATTAATAAGAAAATTGCTAATAATTAAAAAAAGCATTAATAAAAAATTGCTAATGATTGAAAAATCATTAATAAAAAATTGCTAATGATTAAAAAATCATCAATAAAGAAATTGCTTACTATACAGATGACTATGATTACAGATGTACAATTAACATTGAAATATCCAAATATTGTATGATTGTGGTGATGCAGAGAACAGTCATTCATGCAGAAAATCAGAGTGCATGATGATATCTTATACTATTTTCAGTGGTGATAGAATGTTTATGTACATATTTGGTGGGTTTACTGGAGTTATGATGAATGATGTCTTGGTGTATGAACCAGGTATGTAATAAGATAATCATTAATGAAGTTGGGTTTTACTTTTGTCTTCTTTATGATGTTTATAGAGTAATTTTTCTGTCTAAAAAACTTTACTCAAATTGAATGATAAGAATTATTGAATGGTCAAATTTTGATTACCTATAAGGATACTTTTTAGCTCAACTGGGCAAACATCAGGGTGAGTTGTTAGTTTTTTGCCCGTCATCCCTTCGTTATTTTTCATGTCTGCATCTGAGGTTCACTTTGTGCTCTTGTTTGGATTAATTGCTTATTTCTGATTTCTTATGTTGTAACTAATAGTCAAACCTGTGTTATTGGTCCCTTCTGAGTGAAGGCCATCCTGTGAATAAAGGCCATAACCGACATTTATAATTTAGAACATTATGACCTAGGAATAAAGGCCACCAGTCACTAAAAGCCAAATTTGGTCTTTCTCAAGTGTAGGTAGCCTGTGTTCACAGCTTTTTGTAGTTATGATTTATCAAGATGTTGTAATATCTGTAAATGTGCTGTTTCTCAGGGCCCTCCACCTTTTCTTTAAATATGAAAAATAAATGCTGACATGTAAAGTTCAATTTTGATATTCAGGTGACTGCAGTGTGCATAAAAATGAAACAAAGTGTATCAAAAGTAACCATGGTAGAGTATGTGTGTGGACAGATGAAGGTGATTGTGTGGACAGAGGGGATCAGCAAGACTTATCTAACACTGTGAAAGACCCGAGTTGTCTCCCCTTACAAGGTAAGTTGAACAAATGAATGAATAAGCAAACGAACAAAAGGCTGAATGAATGTACTTTCTACATTCCTTCATACTGAAATCCAATTTAATTAGTCGTCCTGAAAGTTTTCGTGTAGGATTAGTTGCTATTTTCATAAACATGTGTTTAAAACATAATGAGGTTTTACTCTACGAAACTAGAATTTTTTCTCTCCCTTTTAATGTGAGTGATTCAAGAAAAGCAGAAATAAAAGTAAGAAAAATGGTTCATGAGATTGTTTAAATTCATACAAACTAGAACTCATTCTCAGGTCCTAAATATTTTTGTTATATGTTCTGTTTGCTTTGACTCCACTTGGCTGGAACGACATAAACTTGAACGTTCAAACTAATAGTCTGGTGCTGTGGTCAATATTTACTCTGATTTTCACACCTCTCGGTTGAACAAATGTTGAATAACAACTTGACAAGCACTACTTTTAAAGTTTGGTTATTTCTATTGAGCTTAATTAAATCTACAAAATAAAAGCTCTTAGATTTATAGTCTTGTATTTAGTATTGCTTGATTGGTATATTTATTGATACTGTAGAATCTTTAATTTTCGTTGGGGATTTAATTTCGTGGATTTCGTTGGGTAGGCCCATCCTCGAAAATAAATCCCCACCAATTGAATTGCAGAGATAAGGCATTTCTTTTCAAAAATCAAAATCCATGAATTTATGTCCCCACGAATTGGCCTTTTTAGTAAAAAGACACCAAAATTGAGCTCATTGAAAATAAATGAACATACAGTGTATTGATTGATAAGTGACCATGGTCCAGTGGTTAGTGCACTCGATTTGTAAGCCAACGATCCTTACATGAACATTTCGAGGGCTCAGTGCAACACTGTTGTAACTTGTTCTTATTTCAATATGAGTTACGACACTTTTGCGTTGAACCCTCGATTTGATTTTCCTCCACATCTGGAGTTGTTGCCGGTTTCTTGTGGATGGGTAAGTTAGTACTGGTTTGAATACTGTCCAGGAAAAACTTGTTAGGTGAATCGGCCGCCGTATATAACTTAAATATTACTGGAAAACATAGTTAAATCCAGATAAAGGGAAAATAAAATGGTTTGATAAATTGACTTATTGATTTATTGATAAACAATTAATTGATTATTGATTTATGAATTTCAGATGCTGATAAACATTGTAATGAACAGTTGACATGTGGATCTTGTCTGTCTACAGCATACAACTGTAACTGGTGCTCTAATAATTGTTCTGTTTCTTGTTCAGAGTCAGTCAAGGTAAGCTTCCCCACATAGTCTTCAATGCTTGATTTCATTTGGAAAAAAATGATTGTTTTCTAAGATCATTTTTGTAATAAGCCCTTATTTTGTTGTAATTTTGTCTTTAGCTTAATTTTTCTAAGTGTACAACTCCTTTGGACTTGAATACAACTTCCATAGAATTACTTTGTATCTAACTAAATTTACTGAATGGTTGATATTCAAGCTGTGAGTTACCTCCCTTGGCAGTGTGAACTGATTTCATACACTGCAAAGGGAGATAATGACATTAAACAGTATTATTTTTCTTAATCTATAAATGAAAATTCATTGTGCAAATTTTGTAAAAAAAAATCATTTAATTTATTGTATTTATAATTGATATTTTTTTTTCTTTATTTGAAATGCCAAGAGTATTTGATAGCAATTAACATCCATTCAAAAAAGGTATCATTCATACATTTTAAATAATTACTCATATTCAAAGGTCTATTGTAAATAGACAAAACATATTTTGTGTCAACTTTTACAAGTCTTATAGAATTGTTAAATTTTGCTGAACATGTAGTATATTTCCATTATCAGGAAATGAAATTCACCAATATTTCAAAATTTTAATATCCTTTGTATTTATTCCTAATGAATATTTCAATGTTTTTAGTGCCCGGCTCCTAATGCTGATGAAATTAAACGGAAATGTACTTGGCATAATACATGTAGAACTTGTCTAATAGACTCTGCATGTATGTGGCAGAATGGTCGATGTGCATTGAAGGACGATAACTCCAGTAAGATGAAAAACTGTAGTGATATAATGGTTGCCTGCTTCTGCATAACATCTTCACCTTTGCTCTCCTCTCAGCAAATGTCAATTATAAAACTGGTCAAAATTTCAACTAGAATTAATTGGTTTACTAGCTAAAATGTGAACTCTTCTTTTTTTAGCAACAAAACTTTCTGACGCCTTTAGAGTAATGCTATCTAATATTGCATGACAATTTTACAATGGACATGAACATGTAAATCTTAGGCAATTCATAATAAACTGTTGGTTTGAAGTTAAATGATCAACTAATTAAAAAATCCCAAATCTCATTTTTTAGCAATTAAAAAATAATGCAGTGACTTATAGCGATCGTCCTGTATGTAAAAGAATGTCTTCTTATCTGCCCGCTGTTCAAAGTTTTGTCACGTAACTGTAAACCAAAATATTTTTAGGATGGCCTATTTAAGGCTTGTATCTTATGACGCGAGGTAAATATAATTGACATTTGTTTATAGGGGATAGTCATTTATCATGTGACATGAGGGGTCATGTATCACTTACTAACCAATCGTATTCATCTACAATATGCTCCTGGCAATATTCCCAGTGCTGACTTATTTTCTCATGCGTTTTTGTTTCGGACCCTTAGTTTAGTTGATTTCTGGTATGATTTTCTGTTCCTGATATTTGTTAAGCCATCTTTAATTGTCTTTTTCTTTGTTATCAGATTTAACTTAGAACTTGAACAAACTGTATAGTATTCTCCAATTCTTGACAGAAATGTCGTGAATCAAATTTTTTGACGAGTTGAATCAAACTCTCTTTCTCTTAATGATGCAACTAATCCTATGCCAAAACAGAATGCTATAGAAAAAATCTGTCAGCTTTATTCACTCAGAAAACCATGGTTACGGGTTCATTCTGATACATTTATAATGCAGTATGTATGAGTGATAATGAATGTCTACTTTGGTGTTCTTCATGTACCTTGATGGTCAATCAAATTGGTTACCGGGTATGTGATCATTCAAAAGCAAACAATGAGGTAATGGGATTTTTAGGATCTAATTGTTGACATATTTTGGAGGGAAAGTACCAAAACAGTGTGTATCAAATCAAGCTACATATCTAAGCATTTGCTGCAATTACTTATTTATAATGTGACTGGGTTTTTGGTTAATTGTGAACATCCCTTTCTGGGAATTTTATTGTTATAGTAGTGACATGTTTCATGTACGGGTAGTTAATGAAACACTGTAGAACGTATATACTGCATTATATTTGTAATGATATATTCTTCACATTATCATTTACTCCTTCTTTAACATACCTGTAGCTTATCTAATTCAGCTCGTAAATTTCAGATGAGGAATCAGACATACCTTGAGATAGAAGCCCTCAAACCAAGTGTATTTTTTGTCCTATTGTAATCTTCATATAACCCCTAAATTTCTTCCACAGTACCATGTGTCAAACATTACCAAGTGTCCCTTTAAGTACAACGTAGGTTGTTCTCTGCTACACAACTGTTACGCTTGCTTGAGACACGATGAATGTGTTTGGAAAAAGTCGGATAAAACTTGTAGCTTCAGTCAACGTGATACGAACTCTTACTATGGTATGTACATAAAATCCATGAGTTATGTGCATTGTTTCGTGTCTTGTGTATGATCATATGTGGGCTTTATATTCAAACTTCTCTCTAATACTTTCAATGCTAGTCTTAATATATATTTGAATTCTTCTCAAGTCATTTCCTGTATAAAAAAGTAGTGTTGTTGATTTGATCTTTAGTGTTCAATCTCGCTTTCTTGTTAATTTACCAATGCACTTCTAAACTGATCTTAATATGTTATCACCATGAAGTGTACTCGTGCAAGACACAATTTTCATTCCCAGCAATTCACTCATTCTAGAGTTATGTGCCTTTGAACATAGCCATATAGAGTAGAATGGCAGTCTGAGTTTGTGGAGTGAACTATTTTCACATTTTTCAAGGCATTGAATTGAAACTTGAAATATATTATCAATATAAAATATAGATGTGCAAGATACAATTTTCATGCCCAGTGATCCACTCATTGCAGAGTTATGCTCCCTTGAACTTAGCCGTATAGTGTACTATCACATTCTTAGTGTCAAGGCGGCGGGGGTATTTGTCACCTCAGTGACAGCTCTAGTTTCGTCTGTTTATTAAAAGAGTCTTTGGTTTAGAATTTACTTACATATAGACTTGGATTGAAGTCTCAAAATTGGTACAATTGACCTGGCATGACACATGTACTTTGGAAACACCTTTGTCAGGCGGCTTCTGCATCAGTTATCTGCCCTACGAGTTGCACAGGTTGGATATAATCTTCTCCAAACTCAAATTGTTGATGGGCATAATATCTGACCATAGCTTTATAGCCAGCAAAGTTATCACAGTGACTCCCTAATTTTGACCCCTGATTCAGCATAAATTAATGAAATAGGTCGTCTGTTCTCTAAGTTGAATAGTTCCCACCCAATTGTTACCATATAGTTTGTTGGGCATTGCATGTAACAGCTTGGCCTTCTTTTTATTCAATAAGTCATTTATAAATACTTATGACAGTGTGAATCACTTGTAGCTTGTACATTTCAGTTTATTTTCTGATATACTTTTGTATGCACTCTCTTCATTTGTCATAACATTTTATTTACCTGCTGGGAGCATATAAACTGAGCTTTTTGCTAATAGTGTAGTCTGTAGTTTTTTGTAGAAATATATATGTAATCACTGCTCGCAGTAATTACTTATTGATCTTGTTATAAATATTATATTGCTTTTAAATCAAATGCCAATCTTTTTTTATTCTTCATTACTCTTTGCACTGTGCCTTGAGGATATTGTTAAGCAATTGGAATTGCAGGTACAGTACAACCTCTGTAGAGCAACACCCTGTGGGAGCTTCAAGTATTGGCCATTGTTTAAAGGTTGTTGCTCTGCAGAGGTTGAATTTATAGTAAATATCATATTATGGAAATTGTGAAGGTGTTGTTATAGAGAGGTTGTTGCTCTACAGAGGGCCGCTCTGGAGAGGTTGTACTGTACCTACAACTGATTACAGTGATGTTGTGACATTAATTGATTGCATATTTCATCTCTCTCATTCTTTATATTAAAACATTTTACATCACCTCTTAGCAAATGATTCTAAAATGAATTACAGAAAGTTAAGATGCAAGATATTCATCTGAGTGGAAGTTGTAGGAAATAAGTTACAATTTCAGAATATTTTATGTATTTTTTTAGATACTCTAATAAAAATCTTGTTTCAAAAGTGTAGTTAAAGTCTTCAGTTCCCTTTTTTTAAACTCTAGGAATTCATGATTTGTTTGAAAGTATTGCTGTGTATATCAAACTGAAAATGAGAAACAGAAAAAAACTTTAAAATGTATTTAAAGTTTTCACACAGGATGGTTTAGATACATATAATTAAATAAATTATTTTTGCATAATTTAAGTTACCAAACTAATTGATAATTTGAGATAATTAATATGTGATATTTTACAATTTCCACATCTTTAATTGCCCATTAGAATCTTTATGTAAGTAATTATCTTTTCTAAAATTTTGAAGTTCCTTTGGACAATTTGATAGTTCCTGTACATTTCTATGTTAAAATGATAAGAGCTTGTGATAAGAACTAGCTTGTTATGATAAAAATGTATATTACAAACAACTAAATATTTACACTGCTTATTAAAAGACCAATTGGTGCTATCATTATTGAGAATTTACTGTAGTGGACCAGGTTATTGTTTGAAAACTTAATGTCAAGTATATATTGATTGACTGTAACAATGTAATGGTTACTTTGAAGTGAGTATGACACATATCTTACTGGTGTATTTACTACATTTCTGGTGTTTTATTGGTGTTTTTACAAATTTAATATGATATTGATATTTTAGAAGCTGCTCCGACTTTCTTCTTGTCTAAATTAACAACTGTATAAGCTGTACAAATATTTGGTTTGAAGTCTATAATGAATAAATCTGTCGTTTTCATGACCTTTTTATTTTTATCTCCATAGTTACTAAGTAGCCTGCCCAGTTAACTCAGTGGTTAGAGCGTTGGTCTACTGATCAAGAGGTTGTGTGTTTGAACCCTGGGCGAGGCTTATACTGTCGTTAAATTGTCCTCCACCTCTGAATCATGTGGGTTAGCTTGGTAGTAGCTTGTGGATGGAATCTGGTTAGTACTGGTTAAGGCCTAAATGAAATCCAGGGAAGCTGGTTAGGATAACTGCCCGCCACTGATATGACTGAAATAATGTTGTTTAAAATGGCGTTAAATCTGATGAAATAAATAAATAAAGTAACAAAGTATTGCTTGATGACGATTTTATTATTCTGTTCTATTTTGATTTCTAGCTGATATTACGGAGTTTTATAATCAAGTTGTCAATGCTGGTGAGTTGGAATGAAAGTCAGTCCTTAGAAAAAACTGAACTGTTTAGTGCACTATGTTTACTTTCTGCTTCATGGACTACAGTTTTTTAAAACTTTAGGTTGTTGACCAGTCTGTGCCAGAATGCAGCTTTCTCATTGGTCGATTTCTAACTTAAGATTTGAATCAACCAATCAGATGCTTTAGTTTTTAGACTGGTCTTCAAGCTCAAACTTATAACTGCCAGTCTGTATTTGCTAAATTGTTTTCTTTGTAGTTGTTATCTAGCATGATCAATGCTTATGTGAATTCATTTGTGAATGGAAATATTTTAGTATTAATTTAGTTGAGTTCATGTTTATTTTGCTGGAAATTAATTTTCAATGTCTGCCTATGTAGTTTTGAATTACTCACAAATTCTCATTCAGTTTTCACCAAAAACCTGATGTTTATGAGGATTTTGTCTTCATTTGTGGTTTGGATACATTTTTTTTATGTATGAAGTATTTCTTTGAATATTAGTTCTTCAGTTAGATGTTGTTAACAAGTCGGTCTGCCTCAAGAACAGAAAGAAATTGCTATTTTCTTTTATAATAGTCTTCACCAATTAAAGTCCCATAAGCTTATAAATGTATTGGTCTTAAACAGGTCTGTTTGTTCTATAACAGGAATCCGGTGTGTTTTCCTCCTGTGCATACTTTATAGCAAGAAAAAATGTTTCCGAAACTACTTTTTTCAATATCATTGAAATAAATACTATTTATAGAACACCTGAGTTTTCCCGCAGTCATGCTATGTACACGTAGTAAAGTGATGTCACGCGCTCTACATATTTCAAGTTTACAAAAGCAAAAATCACAGTGAAATGAGTGTTTTCAGATGAAAAAGGGCTTATTGATTCGTCGGTAATAATTATCTTGGGATAATATCAGCAATTAAATGTTTTTGCATATATTTTTCTACAGCAAAAAGCTAATGGGGCTTTAATGTATCTAAAAGTTCTGAGATCATGATACTGGTAGTTCTTGTATAAAATAGTGTAACAATGATGCTCAAACATATACTACTCGAGGGCCTAGCACAAAACTGTCGTAAGTTGTTCTTATTTCAATATGAGTTACGACACTGTTGCGTTGAACCCTCGACTTGTGATTGAAAATCTTAAAATTTGGATCTTTCAAGTATATAGATATAGTATGGTAGTATATGGAAACTTATTATAATTTAACTGCATGTGTTTGTATGATCTTATACAATAAGACTGCTTGTAATTTTTAGTTGAATTTTATAATAAATTAATTTAAACTATTTTGTAAAGAAACAAGGCTCTAAAGTTGCATGTATCATGGTTGACCTTTTTTGCATCATTTTACCTTTGAAACTGTTTAGTTTTTGTGTGTTTCTTTGTGTTGGTTTTTGAAGTTATTTTTCAGGTTTTTTCATTATTTTTATACATTGTATGTACATGTATGTAAAACTTGTACTCAACTGAATAACTTCCCTTATATAATTGAAAACAAGTTTTTTTATGAGACTTGTATCTTTTTCGTTGAACTTTTAAATAGTCATTATTTGTTAAATCAATATTTGTTTGCTTTCTTTATTTTCTTTTAATATTTAGTGATAATGACAATGTCTTAGAATTTTACCATCTTAAAAGAACATATTTGCAATATTTTAAATTGTTGCATTTTTTAAGGAATCAAATTTACAAAGTAAATACTATAGTCATCACAAACACAATAAAATTCAACATTTGACTATGGCACTGCTCTCTTAGACGGGTAGTCAAGCTACCTCTGACCGTGTGAACAATTATTAATGATACGCTTATTATCTCGTTATCACAGAATCAGAAGCTAATAAGGGTGATTTGGAGGCTTGTGATACACCATGCTACAAACATTCTGAATGTGAGAATTGTACCAATGGTGGATGCATGTGGTGTGGTTCCCAGCAACGTTGTGTCGAGAACAATTCTTATGTCGCTTCATTCCTGTATGGACAGTGTCAGGAATGGGTTACTCACAGTGAAAAATGTCCAGGTAGGAATGTTGGTGATATCATGGGGTTAAAAATATCTCATCAAAACCTTTAAACTTTTGAGGCTGTATTTTTCAAATGAAGAAATGATACTCATTTCGAATTTACCTTATTTTTTTCCTCCTTTGTGGAAGACCAATCATTACACAAAGATACCAGATAAAAGCACTTAATTTGTCTAAATATGTAAAAAAAATATTTATTTGTGTTCTTCAAAAAGATTTCAGCTACCGTATGTTTTTCTGGACTGTATTCTAACCAGTACTAACTAACAATTCCACAAGAAACCGGCAACTTCTCCACATGTGCTGCAGTCCCGATTAAGATTTATGTTCCTGTGGTTATAATAAGTTATTATTGTAAAAGAATGTTTTTATTCCATTTCCATAGCAACACGATGTGAAGATTTACGATCCTGTGATGAGTGTAAGTCACATCCTACATGTGGTTGGTGTAACGATGCCAGTAACACGGGGTTAGGTAAATGTGTTCAGGGCGGGGCATCTGGACCTATGGTGAAAAATAACGTAACTGGAAAACATGAATTGAGTATGGATGTTTGCCCAGTTGAAAGATGGCATTTCATTACCTGTCCATGTGAGTACCAGTATTTTTATTGTGAACTCTTATGAAAAAATTGTTGAAAAAAATTAAAATGTTAAGTTGAACTTAATGCCAGGGTTCTCATTTGACCCTTAAAATGGCATTTTGTCTCTTGAAAATAGCAAAATCAACAAGCTTCTGACCCCTGAGAATTTATACCAAAGGGTCAAATTTACAAAACATTAGTACATGTACTGTGGTAAATTTTGTTGACTCTTCAAATTATTATCATCTTTGACCCCTGAACTTTGATGTATAGTGACGACCCTGAACATCATTTATATTTTCACATATTCTAAGACTAAAGCATGTTTTGAGGCCATTCTTAAAAAAGATATTTTGTTTGCTGTGTCGCTACCTACTCACCAAAAATGTCCCTACCCAATAGTTTTTGGGCTCTCGGGTAAAAAATAGTTTTAATAAAAAATAGCATTCCAACATGTATTTTGGGATAAATATAAAAATTGAATTGTAAAAAAAATATATTCTACCAGCCTACCGACTGAAAATTCTCTGGGTAGGGTTACCGCAAACAAAATTATTTTTAAGAATGGCCAGAATACAACATTCAAAGCTATTTCAATTTTACTTAAATCATTTCAGTATGTCAATGTAATGGTCACAGTAGCTGTACGAATGTGTCTCATGTATGTGATCGTTGTGAAAATCTTACCACTGGAGAACATTGTGAAGAATGTTTAGATGGTTACTATGGTAACCCAGCCAATGGTGGTAACTGTACAGGTAAATGTCCATAGATTCATTTTCCTCTGTATTTAATAGCCCAGCATTTCCATTTCTTAAGCTGGAATGGTAAGGGTGTTGTTTAACGGTGCCACTTTATCCATTCCAGCTGAAGTGTAGTACATTTTAAGACTTCAATATTTGTTGTTGTTGTTATTTCACAGAACAGAACATGATTTTATTTGGTAACTTACACATAACATAGCATCTCGTTACAAACATATGTATAAATACAATAAAGTTTTCATCATGTGACATTGTGAAAATTCAAAGAGAAGAAGAAAGACAAACAATTAGTGAAAATTAATGATTCATAAAATTAAAGAGGTTGAGATTTGCTGTAAAACAATTATTTGGGTACACTACGCTATGGCACTTCTGTTAGTGATAATGTATGGACAAGATTTCTTTCTGTGTGATTTTGTGGGTCAATGGAACCTTATCTCACTATGATGTCACTTATATCTCATTTTTGTATTACTTTTATTCAAAATCGGACTTTCTTATCCATTATTTCTCTCTTTCACAAGTACATTACATTTTATGATAGTAAACAGGGAAGGTAAAGTTACTTGTCTTAGAATAGGTAAATATATTTGTAGGTTCTTAGAAACATTTAACAGGTCAATAATATAAATGACCTACTGTTTATTAAGTACTTAAAATTCAATGTTCACTTAATAGTGAATAAAATATAGGTATATAATTTATTAATATATATATAACAATACATGTACAGCAAAAAATGGATGTATAGAATAATACAAGTATTTATATTATGTATATATATATTACAGCTTGTAGTTGTAATGGTCAGGCTGACACTTGTCATCGTGTGACGGGTGCATGTTTCTGTAGAACTAGAGGGGTCATTGGTGATAAATGTCAAATGTAAGTAATTTTGCACAATATCAGTCAGAAAGTTTTTTATACCCCCCAGCATCAAATGATACAGGGTTATATAGTGATTAAGGGGGCATCCATGTTTCACAATCACTTTTTGTTGTCATTTCTTCTCCAACATTTCTTATTCTTGTGTAATAGCTGAAGAAAATATTGATATAATTTCGGAATGTTTAGTTATTCATTCATCTTATAATTATTTTTTGTCTATTTATTTCTAACTTCGCTCAATTGCTCTGTCAGGCATTTGATCCATCAATGAATTAATGAATGAATCAGTCCATGCTCATATAATCCATGCTTGTAATTTCAGATGTGAATATCAAAATAACTACTTTGGGAATCCAAATAATGGTGGTACTTGCTACTGTAAGTAATTTTTAAAAACAATATTTATCAATATTATAGTTTTTGAATATTCTTCCTATATTTATGCTCAGTTAACATGATTAATGGAAAATTGACATGAAGGTCAGAGAATAAAGTTCATATCCTCACATTGGTTGAAATAATAGTAGAATAAATGTTGAGATATACATAAAAATTCTTCATGTTCTGTCTACATTATATCTAAAATGTATTTCTTTAAACCCATGATTAAGTTAAAGAATGTATTTCCTATCTGCTGTATTGATTATTGGTTAAATCTGTGATGTCAGGAGGGAATTTGCCAGCTTGTAACATTGTAATAGCTTATTGTAATATTCAGCCGAAATCTATATTGATAAGTTTGTTTCTGTAAATATGAAAGCCATGGCCATAGACATGGTGTATACTGTTAAACCTGTGAACAAAGGCCACCCTTGGGAAAGACAAAATTTTATAGGTATTTATAGACATGTGACCTTTGTTCAGAGGTCATTTTGTTCTGAAAAATCAATGAGGATTTTTTTAAAAGAATGGCCTTTATTCACAGGGTGGCCTTTATTCAGAGATGGCCGCTAACACAGGTTTGACTGTATATGTGTATTAACAATATCATACAGTACATACATGTCTAGCTGACAGACTGTATAATAAAACTTTTATTACATTTTTCTTTTGTCTTTTATCCCATAGATGACTTAAGGACAGATTATCAGTTTACTTTCAACCTGTCTAAGAATGAAGATAAACACTACAGAGGGATCAATTTTATGAATATTCCTCTGGCTGTGAGTATTTATTATTATTGTATTTTCTCCCGTATATGCCTGTTTAATTTCTGTTCCGATATATGATATAGTACTAGTACAATAGTGTTTCAAAATATTATCTGCTTGAGTCACCTCTTTTGCCTTCATGATGTAGTGTATTTATAAGGTCTCAATCAGTTAAGATGGGTTTTTTTAAGATTAAACAAACTTAATTTATATGTTAATTTTTTTACTCTTTAGAATGACCGAGATGTGGAATTTACACTTAATTGTTCACGAGATGCTTTAATCAACATCACATGGAAGTCAAGTAAGTTTATATAGACATAGTTATTGCACAAGTTAGCTTCTTGATTCATTTAATTTTTAAGGCACAGTTTGCATGTTTCACAGTAGACTTGAAGGATTTTTCTGAAGGTTTTTAAATTTGAAGTAGAGTGATCAGTAGCAGTGTCAAGCTAATAGGACATCTATGAATAGATTAAGTGGTTGTGTCAACATTAGTTTTTTGAAAAATGTGGAATAGATGCTTAACTATCTAAAATAAGCTTTGTAAAAGAGAAACATGGCACAGGTTTCATTTCAAATTTATTGATTTTGTTAACATGTAGGCAAAGTTTGAATTTTATGAAATGTAAATATGTTACTAAGACTAGTTAAAAAAACATGGTGAGGTTACTTTTACTTAGTACCTTACTGGCAGGTAGTTTTGCTGACCTGAAAGTTTTTGTCAGAATAATCCAAAGTATGAAATTATCTTGAATTGAATCTCACCTCATGTTCTCAAAAAGGTGTTCAGAAAAAAAGAGTTTTCGACCTACCTACAAAAATGTATGCTAATATTTTTGGTCAAGTAATCCTTAACATGACAAATTTTCTGGCGTTAAAATGGAATCAAGTGAATATAAATTTTGATATCTTTGATCAAACTCCAATTTTCATGAATTTCTAGAAATTGCACCATGAAATGACCATAGCTGTTAAATGGACTGTTAACAACTGATAAACTTGAATTTGCGAAATGGTTAAATTTCATGAGATTAAAGCCTTTATGGTGAAAGTGATCTGTGGTATACGAAACAAATGCTGTAAGATAAGGGTTTATGAATGATTGATTTGGTGTTTTATGATTGATTTGGTATGTTATGATTGATTTTGGTATGTTATGGATTGAATTGGTATGTTATGATTGATTTTGGTTTGTTATGATTGCTTTGTTCAATGTTTGATTATAGTATATTTTTCTTGCAGAGTCTCATCCACAGGAACAATATAAAACCCGTGGATTCTCTTGTACATCATTTAGATCAAAGTTTGAACATAAAGATTATAACTTTGGTCCAGATAATAATTTTACCTTCTTTGTCTATGTGTACAACTTCACAACACCATTCTGGCTACAGGTGAGGATTGGTTTTTTATTATTGTGTATAAATTTTATCTCTGTGTGGTAATGTTATGTATAATATTACAAGGAACTTGACAGGAAGCACTCATGCTGTTTGAGGTGGTTTAGATGGATGTGGGTAAGGAATAGAATTCAGTAGCATCTGAAACGTGAATCTGGTTACTTCTATAATGAAAATTATAGATATTTTCCTTACAATAGAGTTAATCTTTGTTATATAGGTCCTCGTCCGTGGTCCAGTGGTTAGTGTGCCGGATTTGTAACCTGTTAATCCAGATTTGATTCCTGGTCACAGCAGGTCATTCCCTTCTATGGGAATTTGACAACTATGTTTATTTTCCTCCACACGTGGAGTTGTTGCCGGTTCCTTGTGGAAGGGTAAGTTGGTACTGGTTGGAATACAGTCCAGGAAAACTTGTTAGGTGAATCAGTCATCGTAATTATATAACTGGAAAATTGTTGGAAATAGCATTAAACCCAAATAAATAAAATTGTTGTATAGTATCGCATTCTATTCTAGATTTATATTTTGTTATGTTGTACTTTATCTTTCAGATATCATTTTCACAATTCCCAAAGATTGATTTGGTGCATTTCTTTGTGACGTTCTTCAGGTAAGTGAAGATGATACCAATCTACTAGATTTCCTAATTTCCTAGTTAGTTCTAAAATGTTGTAGATTAGACTTATACAGAATTCTTGGGAAACCAAGTAATTAGATATCTTCACTATAACCATTAGTGAAAATGTGTTAATCAGTAAAACCTAATGTAGAGATCACCTCAATATTAAGATGACCTCATTATAACAGCTCCCTATTTTTAGGATTAGTTTCCTTAATACAGTGCAACCTCTCACCTTTTTGGAGAAAGAAAATATGTTGTTGTTGTTGTTGTGAGAGATTGTTGCTCTAAGATATTAAATTAATAGTTCATGTGATGCAATGTGTACACTACGGTAGCGCTATGCACTGACCTGTGTTCTTCTGCTCGGGGCATTATGGGTATTTGCCAGGAACTACATACAAAATGGAAGTTACAAACACTAACATAACGTGACGTCACCGTATGGTACACATTGGAGCCAAGCGTACTTCAACATTGCATTTCATTGAATAATTAGTATTATTGACAAAAGCACAAGAATAGAACTGGTATAACATATTCATTTTACATAACTAAACACATTTTGTTAATAACATACAACCGATATGGTTGTTTTGACATTTTTTATCCTTCCGCGGAACTATACTTTTAGCGTATGTATAACTATCTAAATGTAGATAGTAATCAGTTCTATGTATAGAGGTTAGACAAACGTAGTGACGTCACGCTATGTATAGAACGCATGTGATGGGGAAAAATTCATGCTGTTGTTGAAGGGAGGGTCGCTCTGGAGAGTTTACACTGTATTTCAGTTTGGAAATGTGTCTACTCAGTTATAAGACCCTTTCTATTGTTCAAAAGGTTTTTTTTGTATTAAGGTTTTTACTGTACATCCTAACAGTAAATGTAGTAGAAAATTCTTATAGTGAATTTCCTGTGGTGGAGATATTTTAAGTATTTCACTACATCTAAACATTGAAATGTATCTGTGCATGTCATAATTTAATGGCTCTTTATATTCATATATACATTCAACACAAAAACTTTGTCTGATCAATAACAGGAAATTACAATCCAGTTGGCATTTAGATGATATCAGTGTTTGACAAACCACTCCTGTTAGATACAAGAATTGTATATTGTTTCATGTTTTATTTTCAGTTGTTTCCTGTCTCTGCTCATCATTGCTGCCATTCTGTATAAGATTAAACACAAGTATGACAGTTACAGAAGGAGACAGGTTTGTTTATATTAGTCTCCAAATTAATAAAAGGGCTGAACAAATGTGTAACCCAAGTTTGGTATAAAACATGGTAATACTGTCAAACCTGTGTTAGCAGCCACCTTCAAATAAAGGCCACCCTGTTAATAAAGGCCATTTCTTTAAAAACTGTCAAGGATTATTTAGAACAAAATGACCTTGTAATAAAAGCCACCTGTCTATAAAGGCCACATTTTGTATTTCCCAAGGGTGGCTTTTTTTCATAGGTTTGATTATATTTCAATATTAGATGATTATTTTACACTCAGTGTGATCATTGACTGAGATGAAGAGAGTTATCAAGGTAGCTACATTATTGGGTATTTATGTATTTTTCAAGTGCAATGAATGAGATTGTTTACGATTGATAGTATCATAGGTCTTTTAACCTTCTGCTGGTACTATGTATCTATAGCATTATTTTATCTCTGCTGGAGGAAAAATATTAACTGTTCACAGGATTATAGATATTTGTTAAAAAAGCAAGTTAATAGCAAAATTGGACTTTACAGTAAAAGTAAAGCAACTGTAAAATAAGGTTTTGGAGAAAGAAGTCAATTCTTAGCATTTGCTAGTCTAAAACAATAGTCTGTAAGTATAAAATAAAAAACTCGAGCCTTATAATATGAAATAAGTTATAAAACTGTGTCTAAAGTTATGTATCTGTGTCTCAAAGTTAATTGGTTTTTGGTTACAGAGAATGATAGTGGAAATGGAAGAAATGGCAAGTCGACCATTTTCCACTGCAGTGCTAGAAGTGGAGAGAAAGATTGAACATATCGGAGCAGAGAAAAAAGAAACGAATACTGATCTCAGGAAAAGAAAAAGGGTAAAATATCAACAATGTTCAATATAGATTTCATTCTGTTACAGAAATTTATAACCTTAGTTTTTTTTGGTGGGGGGGGGGGGTACAAAAAGAATATGAATAACTCATTATAAATATTTTTGTGGACAGGTTACCTCCCTTGAGTAAAAGTTTTAAATTTGTTTTATAGCATATCTTAACTCTTTAATTCTGAACATATTCAGTCTGTCATCAGAAAATCTTGATAAGTTTCCATGTGCTATCCATTTTTTGATGATTATGTCAGTAAATAGGTCTAATTGTTATAACCCTATATTCACCTTCAAGTGGTATTTTTTGTTTTATGAAATCAAGGTGAGATATTTTACACCATGATATGACAAATAAATGACCATATAAAATAAGCACCCTGTTTAAGTAATTGAAAAGTAATTGAAAGTAATTGTTAATTACATGGCATAAAATTAATGTAATTAATTAAAATAGCATTACATGTAATTAAAAATGTGTTCAATTACACATTACTTTCAATTACTTGAAAAAAAAACATTTTTAATTACCCCAGGTCTGGTGATAGATATATTTGTATTTTTTACAGCCGGCTTATAAACCTGGCCAGGTTGCGTTGGAACCATTACATAACCAGAAAGCAGCAGTTTTATCATTGTTTATACAATTACCATGTGGTGATAATGAATGGTCGCCACCTGGTCATACTGGATTAGCCATAGGAAGTGTTTTAGTTACATTAGGTATGTATATATATATAAAACTTTGACTCATTTATATCTTTTTATTATTCATCAATGTTTTATTTGAGGTTTTTTTTTTTTCATCTTAACAACGCCATTTTATGCTCTTGTTTAATGTACTAAATGAAGTATTTACTATAACACTATCTACAGTTTATTACATGTATCTAATGTTTGCAAGAATTAATGTGCTTTATTCTTATTAAAAAATGATCAAAGATCTGTTTTTAGTGTAGATTATGTAAAAAATGAAAATAGCTTGTCAAAACTTATGCAGTAATCTCCCTAACCTCAATACTGCGAGTATATCACATGGAAAGTGTGCATCCCACATGACTCAATTTGAACATTATTAGGGGTCCTGGGTAGATTTTGCTGTATTTGATGCAGAAAAATGCGTCCTGTAAATCCTTGAAAAACTTGTACATTGAAAGTGTTATTGTTTGTACGTAATCTTTGCAATGCAACTTACAAACTTGTCCAATGTCCAGTTCAGTCTACAGTCCTATGGAGTATGAATAATTACTGATTTCAATTTTCTTATGTTCATCTTTTAACCATGTAATAATTTGTTTATGATTGATTTCAGGTCACCAAAGAAAACAAAGTGTCGAGTTTGTAAAAACAGAGAAAACTAAACATAAAAAACATGCACTTACAACTCATGATACTCATGTCTAATGTTTGATGAAATTTGGTGTACATAGACTGTTGTTATATAATTCATCATTCCATTTTGTAGACACACTGATTAATTGATAAGGTCCATGCAGATTTTGTATCATGGATTCTGATTGGATGCATGTTTGAACAGTGTTTGTTTCATGCATTTTAATTGGACAAATTTATTTATGCAGTTTTTGTAAAATGCATTTTGATTGGATACATTTTTTGTCTTCATTACAATTGATTTAAGTGATAAATTTTGAAAAACATTTGATACTGAAACGAAACAAAACTTGAATAACTATTATTTGCCCTCTTTGACTCCATTTAGAATTCTGGAATGTTGTTCATTTAATTTTTTGACAAAATATTTATTTTTTAAGTTAAATGATACAGAAATGATTTTTAAATAAAATATTTCCTGAATCATAAGTTCTGAATTTTTATTAAAGATTGATCCTTATATACAGTCATATACTATAAAACAATACATCGTTATAATTTAGGTCTCAAAATAAGTGTTTTATTTGCCAAAATCAATCATCATGATTTGATAATGTAAGCTTTACAAATGTAAATGTTTTATGTACTACCCAGCTATTTCTTGCTTGTGTTCTTCGTTTAACTTGATATCAACTTTTGTACAAATGACATTCAATATTTTATTATACTGTGTGTGAAATAGATAATATATTAAATTCAGGGATATTACTATATCTTCACATTGCTTATTCCCTTCTGAAGAAAAATGAAACATATTATGTTGTCTTATCCTAATGCTTATTGTTACATTTTGTAGTATTTTAGTATAAATTGTTAATCTTGTATCTGTCTAATTTTGGCTTTAGGAATTTAAGGAGCGGTTAAAGTCAGTCATTTGTTAGGCAGGCACGCCTCCGTGGGTGAGTGATTGTTCATCAAGGTCGCTGACTTCAAATCACTGAAACCTCTCACTGATAGAAGGTCGTAGATTCGAGCCCCACTACCAACCATGTCTCTTGATGTGAGAAAGGAGGCAGTTGCTTATGGAGGATGGGAGTCTAGTACTGGTTCTTCCCAGGAGCGATGGTTAGGTGAACTGTCCGCCTCATATGACTCTGACTGTTGAAAAGGGGCATAAAATTTGATGTTAACAAAACAAACAAAAACTTTAAATTTTTTCTAAGATTTGAAAAAGTTGCAAATAACCGCACAGTCAATGTGTCATTATAAGCCTTTCCTAAAATGTATTGTTGTTATTGTTTTATTTTTTTGTAAATATGTCTGCTGTAAATATTCTTATTTATATTGTTTTTTATTGTTATATCAATATGTATCTTTTCTGTGCTATGTGTTAATGATGGGACTATACTGGTACCGCAGCTTAGTAGATAAGTGTTATATATTGGCTATTATTGTGGTACTAAATGTAACCCAATAAACACCCCTTACACACTGAACGCCCCCCCCCCTCACTCAAACAAAAAATCCTGACTTACTGGTACCTTTATTGCTTTAACAATCCTTCAAATCACAACTAATGCCTCTGAAGATGATACTTAGTATACCTCAAAGTACTATGAAATTAAATGCCCTGGAGGAATGTTTATTGGGATATGTTTGGTACATGAGTTTCTATGGCTCTAAATGGTTGTGACAGTGATTTAAGTCTGTTATGGCCGACATGTTCATGTAAAGTGTACTTGATTTATTAAATTATGCATTCTTTTAAGGGATTGTGATAGAATATTTTTTTCCCATAAATTGTCATCAAAGACTAAACAAAAATTAGGCATTTTGATTTGTCACAATAATCAAATTGGAATGTGAAGATGTTGATAGAGAATGTGAAGATGTTGACAGACTACAACATGACCTTGTGTCTTACAGATAAAAATCATTAAATGTGGGTACATACAGAATATACTCTGTCTTGTAGCCTTTATATGAAAATAAAAATAGTGGCAAGAAAAAAAAATGGAAAAGGTCAGGTGTTTGGAAAACCAGAACTTTTAAAACTTTTTTTACTGTAACTAAGAATTTGCTCAGGAACTAGCTAACATGTTTTATTTCTTCTTTCATTTGTGAATTTATTTTGGATAGAATTACTGTCAAAATTTAAATTGTCAAAATTCATCACTCTATGGAGAACATTTTCTAGGAAGTTTTACACCATCACAAATTTTTAACTAGTTTTTACATACTAGTTTCAAGTTTTTCTATTCAACAGAAATCTAACTAGATGATGCTTTTCTTCATAAATGTTATCACTTTGTTCAAAATCATGTGTCAGAACATGTGATCCTTAGATTCGTAAAAATGAATCATTAAGTATTGTCAAGCTCATGTATAGTGAAATCATGATATGAAGTTTTGAGAGCTGTAATAGTTATCTTACCATTGGTTTGGTCTTTTTATACATTTGAAACATGGAAGAAAAAAAGAAAAAAAACTTCCTGTTTTCAATATTTCCATTTAGCATTTAGTATTTTTAAAGATTTATGCATAGAATTTTGTTTCTATTTGTTCAAGATGTATGATCATGTATATGAAATTGTAAAATGTTAAATGCCACCATCAATTAAGTGAATGCAATGTGTAACCTATTGATATAGTTTAACATAAATTCTGATCACGGAATCATAATTGTCTGTATGTGTCTATATAGCTGTATGGAAGTGATTTATTGTTCTGTCTTTGTAAGGCTGTGTATTTTATGAAAATATTATATTTACATAATTATTTAAGCATATCATTTTTTATAATTACAATGTGTATGTTATAAATAGTGTTAAATCATTTATATTTGTTAATTTACTCATTAATATTTATCATAAATTTTTAGTTTTCTATAAATTCAGTTTCCATAGTGAGTGTTTGAGATGGTATTGTTACTATAGACATTACTATGCTCTGCTTTTGTCAATTGACACTTTTTCCATACCAAAGTAAAACTATTACTGATATGACTTGAACAGGTTCTTGATTATGGTTGGATACTCAATTCTGAGATCTTTAACAAATTTGCATACTAGGTCTTAACTTAACTTGTCACTTAAGTGCTTTTATGTATTTTTGTTGAACTTTCTGATGATTTGTGCCATGTACAGAATATTTCATGAGTAATGTTATAATTTCTTATTTAGAAAATGGAAGAATGAGATATGTAAGATTTTAGTCAATAAGAACAACCTGTAGTATTGCATAATAAGATAAGTAGTTAAAATAAAACTACTTGTTAAAATTTCTCTAAGATGTCAGACTATTAGGTCTTTATTTTTTGAAGCTGAATAATGGCATTAGTTGGATAATTCCTCTGTGTGACTAATTTTATTATCTTAGATCCCTGTATAAGCATGGCTGAAAGTTTTCGGAAATGTACTAGAATTTCCGTTTTTTTGGGGTCTAGACCTGAGTGGTTTTATTGTGTCTACTTCTCTGTCTAATTTTTCTGACTCTCAAAAAATGTATTTTGTACTCATGTATTAGGGGGACATGGCTAGTAAACAGACGAAGTATTAACACTTGAAGTACTTCAGAAATCTCTTAGGGAAAACTATGACATATCAGCTTCTTACTGTATCTAAGATGGCCTTGAAATCATTTTACTTGAATTGTTTGTTGCATAGGCACTCGATTCCGTGATTTTTATTCCTGTATAACGTTATTTTTCAATTAAACTCGTCAAACAACGAAAATCTGTCAAAAGAAAAATCTTCAATTTTTTCTGCTATTGAACGTATAAAAAACATCAAGGTAAGTCACTGGGCATATTTTTTATTGTCACGATATCCGAGATAGACTGGTCACGAATAAGTGTGGGTCCCAGCTTATCTAAAATGTGTGCGCTTTTCGGGAACCTCGCTCTCGTTGTAGTGTGTCAAGTTTAAGCTTTTTTTGACAGCTCTCTGAGCTTTTAGAAATTACAGAATCGAGTGCCTATGGTTTGTTGTTCTGTTGCTGGCAACTTCTTTGTTTTTTTATTTTTTGAAACTAAGTTGCTTAATTAAGGTTTTTGTTTTGATATATATATTGTTTGTTTTCTTTAAAATATAAAATAATGGAAAAAATCCTCTTGGGATAAAGGAATGCTGTTACCTCCCTTTAGTGCAGTATTTGGTTTAGTTTTAGTATGAGCAGGTACATAAAGTCATCATTTCCTAATTGTTGTCTATCTTACTATGGTAATAATGTGAGTCACTTAATGTTGTATCTAAAGTATGCAGTTTGTGAATAATTGTAATTGTTTATTGATTGATTAACTAAATAATTGACTTAGTAACTGATTGATTGATTGATTGGAAAAATAATGTTTTTGATCTACTTAAACTCTTATCTGACAAAGTATGAATTAAGTTTGCTTTGGTAATAAACAGAACAAAAGATTCATAATGGCGTGAAGTTGCCAAGTTTAGTTACTTGTGATACAGTCTTTATTTGCTTCATGATAATTGAATCATAAACAGTTTGTTGCCATTGGAAACTGAAAAATGTTATGTATTCTGTTCTCACGTTTTTAAAAAGTATTTGTTTATTCTATAAGAAATTAGAATACACTTTGTTGTGTTCTAACATTATAATGTGAAATCCATTTAAGTTACAAAATGTATGCATTTAATGCACTGATCTGAAATAAATAATTTGTTTTAAAAATCTTTGGTCTTTTTGTTATATTCCAAGCCAAAAACGACGGTTGTTACATCAGTACTGGTGTGTTTGCTCTTCATTATATTCCAAGCCAACAATGAGGGTTGTTACATCAGTACTGGTGTGTTTGCTCTTTTCATTATATTCCAAGTATACAATGAGGGTTGTTACATCAGTACTACTGTGTTTGCTCTTCATAATATTCCAAGCCAACAATGAGGGTTGTTACATTAGTACTGCTGTGTTTGCTCTTCATTATATTCCAAGCCAACAATGAGGGTTGTTTCATCAGTACTGGTGTGTTCGATGCTTCTAGCTGAAACATATTGTATTGGTGAATAAATTTGAGTGAATCTGAATAAAAAATTTGGACACACAATGTAATGATGTTATATGTTTTTACCTTTATAATTCAAAAGTTTTAGAGTTTGATTTATAAGGTCAAAGTCATTGGCAAGAGAACAGCAAACACACTTCTTAATGTGTATGACACCTGAGTGATCAATCTCATACCACTAGATAATTGTGCTTTATATATGTATGAGCAGACATGACTTGTGTCGGCATGTGTGAGTAGATCTCAAATGAACACTGTTAATCGATGTCAGCAGTGTAAATTTAATTGATACTCAAGCCTGTTTAATTATTATTTTGTTGGTATGCTATTTTATCCTACTCTGAAGCGAGTGTGTCAAATTTGAAGAAAATCCACCGGATTGATCTTTGAATTGTCTTTTACAAAAGTTGCTAAAAGAAAGTCATTCCACGCAGAACTATGGTTTCCATGGCAACCGAAAGAAGAAAACTTCTTGCCTCATACCACATGGTCTGAAGCTTAGATATTTGACATGGAGCACCATCTAGAGGCCTAGAGACCCTCTAATAGAATAGCCTAAATAATGTACATAGGGTGTCAATTATAATCCCCGACCCAGGGTCACATGTTTTATATAGATTTACAAAATGTATACATATGTATAGGAAAATACAAACAATCTTCCTGTATGAAAACACAAGGTTTAAAGCTCAGATAATTGGCATTGAAGCAACATAAAGGAAATATTTTAAATGTTCTTTTTGTATGAAATACAAGGTTTAGAGCTTGGATATTTTGCATATACATGTAGCAACATGTAGTGGACCTCTAACAACATAGCTCAAATAATATACATGAGGTTTATTTTCCAATACTTTTTATTTACCGCAACACTTCAAATCAATTTGTATGTGATATTGCCATAACTCGATTCTCAGGTGAGCATCCCAGGGCCACTTGACTCTCTTGTTCAACGTAAATTGAGCATTGTCCAAATTCTTAATTTTGAACTCATTCATACTTTGACTTCAAATGTAGTACATAAATACTTGACCAGTCAGAGGGGTGTGGAATCCACCACTTCCTGTTTTAGCTTAAAGGTTAAGGTCGTATACAGTCATCGAGACCCGCCTCCATGATCGAGAGGTTAATGTAGTTGGGTTCAAATCACTGCTACCTGTCACTGATCGTGGGGTCAAGCCCCGCTACCGACCATGTCTCTTTACGTGAGCAAAGTAGACAATTACTTACGGAGGATGAACAAAAAGACTTAACACAGAAATATGGACATAAAATCGTAAGTATAAACTCAGAAATAAGTCACACTCCATGCAGAAACTACAGTTGTTATATCACATTCGGCCCATTTACGTGTCTGATACATTTTAATTAAAGTCTAAGTACATATTGTTTGTTCTTTTATATTACACACACATGATCAGTCATTTACTTAATTTGTTTTTAAATTTCAACAAAGAAATGTAATATAACGATGATAAAGTCTACACCCAAACATTAATTAAAGTTGAAGTTCATGTTTCATACTTTAATGGAAAACGTACAATTACATGTGTAACAACAAAGGACACTTCATACAAAAATCATGATAAAAAAATGATTATCCTGTAATTATAACTTACTGACACCAATTATTCCTGCATACTGAATTATTGCTAAATATGTTAATATTTTTATTCAACATATTTCAAAGGTATACATATTTACTGGTCAGTCATGGACAGTGCATACCAAATGATTATAAAGTAAAACATGATCCTAAAACATTTGGTTTAAGGTCAAACAGTATTATAAACCCAAATAGTAAATGGCCAGTGTTTACTCACGAACAGGGACAGCACTACAGTATCAAAGGCTAACACGCACTGTTTTGCGCGGAGCTTCTCAATTGCTGTCAAGCTCCGCAGCAACATTTGTACTTGTATACTTCTGTGTTAATGGAATCACAGTCAAACATTAGATGCAAATTTATTTGTTCATCATTTTACCAGTTGTTTCATTTCATAATATTCAAGGATTAGCCACAATAACAAAAATAAAATAAAAAATCAAAATGTCAGTTTTATGTTGTTTACGAAATAAAATAAACTAGCCATTAAATTAGAAACATACTCTACATGAATTTTTTTTTAATTATTTAAACCACAAAGTATCACGTAGAAATGCGCCATAAATGTCTGAAAACACGAGTAGATTCGTAATAAATTATTTGAGCGGAAATATGTTTAAATGATAGCTCACTAATACAACCAATGGACTTCTAGTAAATTTAACAGAATTATACATTTAACCTATGTCTGTCGTTACAAGCTGATAAAATTTGACAGCCGACGGCCAAACGCATCTTACTCAAACTACTTCCTCATCACCTGATCACGTGTCTCGTGGTGATAAGTCACATGATTCATACTAGCTTGATTTTAACACCCATAACATATTTGTTTATTTTAGTGTTTGGTGTCCATTACTTTTTTAGGATATTAAACATATGAACTTTAAGAAAGGTAAGAATTTTAAGTTTTTTCCCTCAGACATTTTTATTTTTGTTTCGTATAAATGAAAACAATAATATGTTTTATTTCCTTATGTGATAAAGAAGTCTGGTTTTAAATGTGTTCCACACGCGTTCTTTGCTAAATAGTTGAGCGTTTTGTCTAAGGACCAAGAATTCGTGAGTTTGAGCCTTGGGCGTGACACAATTTTCACGACAATTTGGTTGAATAAATCGGGATTGAGACCATTTTGCCAGCATCCATCGCTGACCAGTTGTGTGGAGAATTTGGCAGTCACATAGTACAAATCTGGTATTGGTACACATTTCAGGAAAACTTGTTAGTTTAACTACCCGATAATATATTAATAATTGAAATACTTTGAACAACAGGTATAAACCCGGAAATTACTATTTCAACAATTTATTACGGTCATAAAACGTAGCATATAAATACATCGACTGTTTGGAAAGTATAACAACTATCGAGATTATAATTTTATAAAATGCCATCTTCTACAATGATTTCTTTACACAATATTTCTGGTAATGATTCGTCCTCCTAAACATTGTCTTCTAAAGTATACAGTAAAATATCTGTAATAATAGTATGTTGCAATTTAATTTGTAAAAATAGTTACACCTAGTTATGACTACACGTTCTCAAAAACGTCTTGATAAAATGATGAAGCCAACATGTATGTGGCATTGTGTTATAATTATATGTTGCTTAATCAATGAGCACATGGTCATTGTCGCTTCGAATTCACTTTAAAAGATGAAACGCATATCACGGGTACGTACACTCGATTTCACGTACACCCGATTGTTCATACTCACGAGCTCACGAACTCAGATACTCGAGTAGTCCAAAAACTCACGTACTCTGTTACTCACTTTCTCACAATCTCAGGCCAAAGTTTTCACGTAGTTCCGATCTCGTGTAGGCCTACTCACGAGATCACTTACTCTCGTTCTCACGGTCTCCCGTACTCATGGTACCTATGAACTCATTCACAGAAGAAAATAAAAAGACAGGTAGGCCTACATGTACGTGTATTTGATTTTTTGACAATTTGAGAACGTTATGTCAACTGTGGTGATAAAAAGAAAAAAATGCGTTTCTCACAGAAAAAAATTGATTAAAGCGTGTAGTCCGCGGCTCAATTCTAGTATTTAGATCTACATGATTATCAAATACCTTTTCCCAATCAACATACGATGCATTCTCAAGATAAATTGTATTAAAGCTGACATCTTCTTATTAACTGGATGTGAAATTTAAAATTACTGTTGGTAGTCTTGTGTCATTCCCCGCCAGCGTGAGTAATGCAAAGTGTGAGGTTACATGTTTAACCGGAACATTCATTAGTTAAGGATTAAATCGGTTGTTATTCGCCATTGGCAATATGTAAAATTAATATTGCAATGCAGTAATCAAGTTTGATAACTTGACAGAGAGACAGCCACATTAGATATGATTATATCATTTGTATGCATACAGCATGTTTGGTGCATCTCTATTGAATAAAGCCAAACATATCTTGTGACAGTTGTTTCTTAAAAACTGACTGATAATCCATTCGACAACGTATTATAAATATTTCATATTTTGGAAGTGATATTTTAATAAATGACCAGCGTATTATGAGAGAGATTAGGTCAATATAGAGGTTAACTGGACCTATATGAGAAAACAGAGCCAGTACGAGATTAAAGCATTTTTATTGGCTCAGAAGGAGGGCCAATACAAAAGTTGATGATATACATAGAAATGGACGCCATCTTGAAGACAGGTATCGACTCAGACACTAAGAAGCTAGTTTCATATCTGATATTAGTTTGCTCCCTCTGACCGGTTTTATTCATTGGTGTAGCGCGGCGTGTAAATTTACTGAAGCACATCCGGTGGTGTCAGCAAACGATCATAAACGGCATCTTTTTAATATTCCCTATCCTAGTTGTAAAGCATACAATATTGTATAGTTAATGAATAAAATTCTCAATATTCAAGTGATTTCATATTGGCTTTGTTATTGGTCCTCGCACAGTCTTTACTGGTAACCGTTTCGGCCTCGGGCTTATCCGACAGCCATTTGCCCAAAAGCCAATATGAAACCACTTGATCAATAACATTATAGTATTGGACCTTTCTAACATACACAATGTATATACATGTACAAATATACAACCACATAATGAATGATTTGTCTCATTTGACAAAGAGAAGCAGTAATTATTATTCCTTAATGTGAACTTGTGTTGCTGAATTCACTTCAACCAGAGCAGATGTTCCAATTTCTTCTTCTCGCCCACCAATGGGCATTGATAATCAGTTTGTATTGGAATATTTATGACATAGCAATGAATATTTTTGTGGTGTTTTATAAAGTAGTTTTACTCCTGACACACATTTTTACGCCTCTTTTTGAAGATGTTTATGTTTCGATCTTACAACATAATTAAGTCAAACAATTTTGTACGATTGTTTTAAAAAGTCATACAAAAAATCATACTTTTTTACCTGTAACAATTTATATTTGCTTGAAATGTTGAAACTCCAAAGTCAATTAAAATCAATACAATTTGTATGTGTCTGGTTAAGGAATGAAGTAAATATCTCATAAATTTATCATACAATTGATGTTTCAATAAATACACCTGATGTTGTATTGAATCTTATAAAGGCCCCACTTCTCTAACAAGCGACAAAGGGGATGCTCAGTGGTTTAGTGTTAAGACACTGGACTACTAAACGAGATGTCAAGGGTTCGACTTTCGGCTCTGCCTGGCGAATTTTTAAGTTTTCACTTTTCCAAATACTGTGTCTAGAAAATCACAGGTAAAAGGGCGGGGCGTGTATCGGCGCTAAATACCATGTACGATAAAGCACCAGGAAAAAACTATCCTAAAAGAGTAGAGATATAAATGCCCGGTTCTCTCATATCTTATCCCCGCCCCTCTCCCTGGGGTGGCTGGTATATGGAGGTAAAAATATCACTAAAAAACTATCAAAAAAGCCGACACTCAATTTACTCACCGCATACCACAAGCATTAACGGCAGTTCGTGTAAATTCAGTGACGGGACCGCCTTTTTTGTTGGCTATTTCTTCCTTTTTCAATGATTGTACACTACCAGAAAATGCATTTAAACACTGAACTGAGAAAAAAGGAGCCAAAGCCTATGGGCAGGAACTTCAGTTGCTCATGGCAGATTATGTTATCAAGATTTCAGAATTATAACTTTTTTGCGCTAAGGATGCAAACCATTGTAGCTGGTCCGCCCAAAATTAATTATTTTGGACCTTGACAGATACTTAACATATAAATTAACAAAAACAGACTACTGTCGGAAATACCATTTGCGATTATTTTTACCATCTTTAAGGAAATATATATGATCTTGATTGTTGTGAGTTTTGTTCAAGTTAACGATGCGTATCACTTCAAAAACAAAATTAGGTTCATAGTTGAAAACCACATTACTTCTTTGATGCAATGATATTTATCGTTCATTTTGTCCATTGCAGTGATTCTGTCAACACCATGGGTTTAACCAGACGAGTTAGTTGTGCCTGCGTGTTACTGACTTTAGTTGCTTTTACTTCTTGTCATGATTTTAACATCAACGGACATGGTAAATTGGTATCCAGCAGAATAAGTGACTTTAACATGCCATTGATGACTCTACATGATCGCCTACAACCCCGAACACTCCGAATGAACCGATTCAAACCGAGGCAGAACGAGCCGTTTGAGTCTTTCAACAGACCGGAAGGAACAGAATCGTTTGTTGTAACCGCAAAGGCAGATAATCACGTCAAGAACAGCAACCAAAATCAATTTGGAAGAACATTCGGGGAATATGGGAGTTATCGGAAGCACACGTCTTGGCAGAAAGCTGTAGCAGACGACAGACAGCGACAAACTTCTTCAACTCAAGACTTTAAAGTAACATTCCCATGGCTTAAGAATCATTTACAACGACCTGGACTACAAGGTTTTGGTCTTAATGGATTTTGGAACAGTTACGCTCTTCCTGAAGGAGGTCCTAATGTTCCTGGTCTTGGGCCTGAGGTAAGCCTTCACATATTTTTTGCGAATGGATAAAGCACTTTTTGTCGTTTACTAAAGTCTGGGTGGATTTCGTAAAACAACAGTAGTAATATCGGACCTTCCACTCAAGTTAATGTCAATACGCTGTTTGGTGATGCTTATTTGGCATTACAAATATGGTTTTATGTTCCCACTTTTTTATAAAACAAAGTCCAGCGCAATTTTATTGTAATGCAAACATTTCTGTCTGTACCAAGTTCTTTTTTTCTTTAACAGACTTAATCAGCTCAAAGTTAATAGTTCAATGTACAATGAAGCAAATAGGACCCCCTCCATGCAAGCCAGACTAGTCTAACGCTTTGTAGCATTAACATACAATGTATGATGCCATTGTCACCATCAACAGGCACATACAAGTCATGTAACAATACAGTTACAATTACAAGTCAGATTCATAGATTTAAATTTGAGTTTTCATAACAAATAGGGTTGATAATATATTTGGACATGAACTTAACCAGTCATTCAACGACAGTAACTTGTTCTTGAAATCGCTTTTTTCTTATTAGTGGTGAAAATATTGTTTTCTTGACAAATCTTTTGGAATTCTACAAAAGAAATTTTAAAAGTATAATTTTACAAACAAAATTTCAAAGAAAAGATTCTGCTAACAAAATTCTTAAGAAATGACAAATGGATACACTGTATTCGTCCATGAACTTTTATATATAATAATTTATATTTTACAATAAACCAACATATCGGCACTAAGTCTGGGTATTGAAGTAATGAATATTTTTCTATATTGATGATATTTTTAAGAACTTCATAGATACGTTAATTATGTTTCTTCACCGTGTGATTTGGATTGCTTTGTGTTTTCAGAAGTCAACAGACAACAGGAAACAGACGGAAGTTTCAAGTTCGTTTGGCTTATCCCCGTGAAGTTACACGTCGGTGATGTAAATAGTACGGCTAGACGCGGAATTTAGTTGATCTCTTTTAATATACTATTCAAAATTTGATAAGGATCACTTGCGATATGGCTTGTAGTGATTGCTTCATGATTTTAATGCTACTGATTAGATTAGATTAGATTACATTTACATTATGGCCATCTAAGCCTCATGTCAGAGCAAAGAATGAAACAAATACTGTCCATTTAAAATTATCTGTACATGTATTTTATATACAATGTATTTGTATTGTATGCACGGATAATTCAAACAGTGATCCTTTTCAAATTTAGAGTAGTATACAACGCCCGTAGATACTGCTTCAAATCGGAAATGAATATACCTTTTGTACACCATGTTGCCCCATTGTGTAAAATACTTTCACATTTGTTTCAGTATGTGACAGATTTTTCTCTTTTATATTATTATCTTATATGAATAGACTTTTAAAGTGCCATTTCGCAAGTTTCATATTCATGTGCAGTTATGACCAGATGTCATGTCCGGTGTACAAAAAATGCAATATCTATTTTGTTTATAATCGTTCATTTATAAAATTGTATACCATTAGAATGAAGATGCTGAAGACTTTCTTACAAAATATCTGAAACCCGAAATTCACAGAATACCGGAAGGGGTCCGGTTTACCGGGGTTCGTTGTATTACATCATCAATTCGGTTGTAACTTTATGTAGGTCACAATAAGATGAGTTGGCATTTCACTATTGGCTATTTCATCGAACCTCACCTGTAAAGAGTAAAAAAAATATCAAAATCAAACATTATTATTACATTATGTATTTGTATATCGCTTAAACAGCTATTGTAATCATTATGTTAAATAATAATTCAGAGAAAAAAAATGTGTTATTAATTATTCCATCATGATTGCTTAGTGACTTGGTCATATTCAATGCTTACCGCCTTCTTTATCATCTTCATTATATATCGTGTCACCAATTTTAGATACACTCTCTAAGTGGTTACCTCCCTTAGTAATGTACGCCAGGCGAGACTAATAATTGTGGCAACAGTGCTATTGGGAACACAGATATTTGATTTAAAAAAACACACATTGTTTTTGTAAATCGTTGATACGAACGTACTCTCTACATGTTTACCTATACTCGTATTTATTATGTTTTCCTTTGCTCTATTTATGAATATAATTTACTTATATAAATAATAGATTAGTTATGAGAGAAAAACAAAGCTTTTGTTATAATTGTGCATGTGATTGTAAATGAGGGTTGTCCCTTTAGTATGTAGACTTTTCTCCGAAGTATTTTATGATACTGTACGTATATGTGTAACGACTTAAATAGAAAAATTGTGCAACATGAAACATTTAGACACATAATTATGATCTAATGTCCAGAGTTTATACATATAAAATGAAGTTTATTAAGTTCAAAAGCGTTTTTGTTATGTTAATTAATATTATACGAAGGTGTGATACATATATACCGTATAAGGCTTTGTATAGATTGCGTTATTCCCCGGGCACAAATATTACAATATGGACGTGAATTAAAGCATGTTTTTACTTTTTAGTATATATCTATTAAATTGTTCAGTATTTTGTTACCTAAATAAAAAGCCACTTGGTATAATTTATCATTAACCAGTCCATGAAAAAAAACATTACAGTAAATACTGAAATAGATTTATTAGACATACATTTAGTATAAAATATACATATTCTAAAGTTGTTTGCAAGCATTAGTACAGTGGTATAAAAGGTGTTAAATTTATTTTATTGCTATCATTTCATGATCAGGTGTATAGCGAATCTTTTGGTAGAGTTAAATTTTCCCTTTAGGATGCAGTGTAAATTTAAGACTCTATAGTGATATTCCTGGATTTAGTGTTCTCAGTCAAGATTGTGTTTAAATAGGACTGCCTGCTTCATAACATACCACCATCATGTTATATTTTCTCTTCTGTTATACGTTTTATTTTATTTAGAGAAGCAGGTTAATGTAATAATTGTAAAATAATGCAAATAAATTTTATGAAAAACAAAAAAAAGAGTCGCGTATACGTCCTTGTTTTTTAGTTTGTGTCGTGCTATTCTCACGACACCGTTTGTAAATCAAACGATGTTCTTTTCTTACGTCAACGTTTGTGAATAATTTTTCCGACACCGTTGGGTAAATAAACCAAGAGCTATTCTCACCGTTAGTAAATAAAACGACGTGCTATTCTCACGACACCGTTAGTAAATAAAACGACGTGCTATTCTCACGACATCGTTAGAAAATAAAACGACGTGTTATTCTTACGGCACCGTTTTGCAATTAAAACGACGTGCTATTCTTACGGCACCGTTTTGTAATTAAAACGACGTGTTATTCTTACGATACCGTTAGTAAATAAAACGACGTGTTATTCTTACGGCACCGTTTTGTAATTAAAACGACGTGCTATTCTCACGACACCGTTAGTAAATAAAACGACGTGCTATTCTTACGGCACCGTTTTGTAATTAAAACGACGTGCTATTCTCACGACACCGTTAGTAAATAAAACGACGTGTTATTCTCACGACACCGTTAGTACATAAGACGACGTTTTATTCTCACGAAAAATAACGCTTATTTTCACAACACTCAAACGGTTTGGACAAGAAAAGTAAAAGAGTAGAGATCCTTCTGTGACAAAATTCTGAACCGGAGGTGGATCTTTATGCAAGGAGTTGCAACAGTTATGTGGTCTTAACAGAAAACAATAAATAAAGCACTTCTTACATGGTGTTTCCCTAGTTCGAATGACAGAGAACGCGCTTGTTACGATAAATTTGTAACGTCACTGGGTCACGTGGATTCCCCACACTGATTGCTAGGCTGGCAAAAATAGTTCTGTTTAAGTTACATAAAAACATAAACAGGTTTTACTACATGTACTAAAAGAAACTACATATATATCTTTACAGATAATATTAACTTCTTACTAAAAGAACTATTTCCTTAGGAGAAAATAGGTCTGGTGACGTCAATCAAACAGTGTTCTCGATTGGATACTTACTTATATCTACATTTTGGTCGGAGCATAGATTAGTCCGCATTGAAAAAATACATAGCTAACAAAAACAAATGTGTTATCAATCGTCAAAACAAATATAATTATTTTGCAATACTGATTATTCTAATCAAAGTGTTGAAGACTTTTTATTTCAATTTACTTTTAGTTTTGGTCTGATTTACTTGAGCGTCATCGACCTATTTTGTTATGCGTATGTACTTGTTGTTCCCGGGCCCAGGTAGAAACGCCGACATAGGAATGCGATATACCGCCTTCTTAAAAACGGAACCATCAGTTATACCAGTTATCGTAAAACGAAAAATATATGGCGCAACTAGTGTTCCATAGGAGTGTAA
The DNA here is from genome assembly GCA_964023205.1 of Lutraria lutraria. Taxonomy (NCBI): domain Eukaryota; kingdom Metazoa; phylum Mollusca; class Bivalvia; order Venerida; family Mactridae; genus Lutraria; species Lutraria lutraria. The sequence goes on from OZ026841.1 coordinate 16,277,611, forward strand.
ATTACACTGGATGTGCAGATTTATTTGTTAAAAAACTTGAAACCAATCACTGAAAAGGAAATCGGTGTGTAGAATTTCATACAAATAATTTAACAGTCAGTGCACATGCATGTAATATTATTTGATGTATTCGATTTTATTAACAATTAATTCTCCAAGTTGCACTTTCAGACAAGTGTCATATAAAATGCATCAATATGATTTGCGCAGTTACTTTCGATTAGAATGTAAATGTGTATTTAAAAGATTAATGAGAACGCATTGCTATCTGAATTACAAATTGATGCCACATAGCAACTAGGATTTACGTCATGAGGCAATGTCTGATTATCTAAGGTCGATGTGAAGCAAGCAATCCGAGTTTTCATATGAATTCGATCGCTTTTTAATCAGGAATGTGTCAAAACTTGAAAGAACAACCAAAGCTTTGTTTATGACCACCTATAAATTATGGCTACTCATTAGCACGCTCTGTTAGTACAGTGGTCCTAAAACGCAGCATGAAGACCAAAAGGTCGTTTCAAAGACTTAGCTAAACTAAAGAAATACACAATTCCAAGACAGTGGTAAATGTTTCATGCATTTAATTTCTCAGCCTGTGAAAAATGACTTAATAATAAATACTAAATGAAAACAAATCATATTCATAAATCAGAAAGGACATGATTTTAAAGCTAAATAAACATTTCCTAAGCTAAGGTAACTAGGCTAGAAAGAATAATCATGCTAACGGTTACCTGACCACAAAAGTGAGGTTGATAGGTCCATGTTCTTTCTTCAACCATATCATTCGTACTTTGAAAGTACGATTCGTCATCAAGCAGTTTCGTACTTTCGTACTATTTTGCTTTTAGAAACTTCAGTGTCGGTGCCAAATAAAGGGTCTTCGGGTAACTCAAAACACAGTTCTTTTCCTGGTCATATATTTATGAGACTTGGACTAGAGAGTTGTTTAAAGAAGTCTGTAAACAGGTTTGAATGTAACCACAATTCGTTTCGTTAATTCAAATAATATTGACAAGACATCACTATTTTAAGATCAACGCCGTATCTCCTTCACAGAGTAACCCATTAAAAATGACTCCTCTCTTTGTTTCAAAATATAACACTAATTCCAACGAACAAAACGTGACATAAGACAAATAACATCTCGTCTAAATTTCATTGCTTTAGCCTATTTCAGATTACGCCGACATTTTTTTCAATTTTCTTGAGACAAAGATTTTTTCCGCAATTTAAATGGTTGAAAAAGAAATTGAAAAACTGGTCTGAATTTCTGATTTTGTTCTGATCGATGCCTTTCTCTTCAACCAATACATTATTCAACATTTACAATAAAGATGCGTTAAAAAAGTAATAAATTTAATATTAAATCGTCTATCTATAAATTTGCTAAAGCAACACGTCTGTACATTAAAGGTATTTCAAATACATGTGATGACACCAAAGATGGAACAATACAACCTTCGTGTATTTTGTTCGGTTTTTGTATGCGAGACGATAGCCTCCATGCAGTACAACGGGAATTTCAACGCGATGACGCTCGTGCCAAACCGAACAATATTGGACTACATTTTCCTTTAAAACAGAAACCCATTCTATTAAAGTAATTAACACGTTTGTTTCATCATTTGTTGCAGGTACGGTACAAGTGTAGTAGTTCTGAGTATTTCCTTTGATACAGGATAGCCATACAATTTAAGAATCATTTGACATGAGAGAATCAAAGCTGTAATACTATACTAAACAGCCATGCTTTCATTACTCCCCTCCCCCTCCCGAGACGATACAGGATTATGCTTTAAAGGTAGAGTAAATACATGTATAATATTATCGATAAGGACAAAATTGGCCCAGAATTCTATAGTCGGCAGAAAAAGGGTCGGTCGGAGAAGTGGAAACAATGATTTTTTTATATTTTACTCCTATAACCATACATTTTATTGTGGCATCAGTTATAGGCGCGCTGTATGAAATAAGTCGCTTTAATACATTGATTGAAAATTAATAGCCAATATTATTTTATTGATAGATAAGAGGATAACTTGAATAGTGTTTTCGACTAAGCGTTCAGGTATATGTGTTGACATTAACTGGCAAAATAAAATTGCTGACAGCTGTAGTAGTTCTGTTTAGGGATTTATTCGGTAATTCCTATCATTTGGACCCCTTTTTTGGAAATATTTAAGGATTATTATTGTACATACACCTGTATCTGTATATTGAAGGACATTCTTTGTTGAAATATCCTTTATTGAAAACAATCTAGCCACACCATTCAAATAGTGTTTTAATGAATGTTTCATTACAGACATGTAATCGTTTTCATCAATTCAAAGTGTAATCATTTGGAGTTTTGCTGGAAATTTATTCGACATGGGATGTGCCAGTTCAGTAACATATAAGAATGAAACAATTAACAAATTAAACCTTTTTGTTAGTAGCGCTAAATTCCGGGCATTCGTCCGTCTAATATCAAGCGGACAGTCAAAGCTCTCCACAGAGGAGGTGGATATAGTAAAGAAAACATGGCCGCATTTGATGAAAGAGTTGCAGGTGAATGGTTTACAAGTGTTTTTGCGGATTTTTGAAGTCTGTCCAGATGTAAAAGCTTTGTTTCACGTAGAAAATGTTCGTCTTTCCCATCTTGCAAGAGACGCCGCGCTTAAAGCTCACGGTGCTCGATTCATGAGTACAATAGGAGATGCGGTCAATGTCCTTGATGAAGATAATGGTATTGGTGCATTGGAAGATATATTTCTGGAGCTGGGGAAGAACCATCAGGACTATCAAGGATTCAAACCTGAATATTTTGAGATTTTCTATGAAGCGATTATGTGGCAATTAGAACAAAGCCTGGGGACAGAGTTTAAACCAGACGTTGCTAATGCATGGAGTCGTCTGATCGTTTTTATCATACAAAAGTTGAAAGAGGGATATTTGTCGAAAAATAAATCGATAGAAAAATAGACGATTTTATTTATTAAGCTAGCCTTTCCATCTAATGTTAAGGTAACCAGTGTGACTTGCAAGATTTAACCTCTTCTAACATTTCCTGAAATAATGTTTAACGCATTGCTTAAAAAGTGCCGGGTCGGTGGCATTCACGGTTGAAAAATGAAATATTGAAAAGTTTTTTTTATTTTTTTTATTTTTATTGTGCCAGAGATCTTGCGTACCACTGTTCCGTTATAATGGACTTATCAATGAATTCTATTTATTTCGCTTAATATGAAATCAGCACTTTTTAGTTGTTGTTTGTTTTCATGAAATTAGTGATGGCATTGTTGTTGAAGAACAATCATAAAAAGCATTAATAGTAATTGCTGCCAGATTTTGTGGATCATAAACGTTTTTTTTCCGCTTCTAAAGCTGTTGGACAAAAGCTATTTAAATGCATTAGCACATAGAGGACCAACGTATTAAACCATACTAGACTGGAGTAGATGAAGCACTCACATGCTTTTTTAGCTCGTGGGTTGACAATGTTCCCTATTTAAGTGTAAACTATTCTCGAACGGACGCTTAGCCAGTTTTATTGCTATATCACTTATGTTAAATACTAAAGATGTGACCGAATATCAAAATAGGTGTTCGAATATACGATTAAGATATTCGAATATTCGTTTTTGTCCATTTTCAAATCGGCCCGAATCAGTAACATCCGAATCTGTTTCGTACGAAAATAGGTACACTTTCTTGTTTCACACTGTATTTTCGTGTTTATTTATTTTCTGTTTATGAGAAGATAAATGTTAATTAAATCATTATAATGTTGCTGTTGTTGTTGTTGTTCTTATAACTCAATAAGCAGATTTTATGTTGTTTCCATGTATACAAGAATACAAATAAAAACATAGAACAAACGTGCTCTAATACCTCATACAAAAATGGGCGTGTATTTACCATTTAATCAAACGGGTCATTTGTTACGAATCATGACGGTGTATGAAAAATAATGCTTACTTTAACTGATTTACACCCAAGCTCATTTATAATGAACTCAGATATAGTGAAGTATAAGATACCGTGAAGTACTTATTTTTTACCCAAACTAGCTTTTCTTAATTTCAAAGATAAATTACGAAGCAATTATTCGCATCTCTAGGAATTCATTATGACCGTGTTCCACTGTACACATAAACATTATGAAATACGCGAAGCTCCCTCTAAATACATGTGTAGGTCATATATTTTTTTCATATTTTACGGTTTATGGTTGCATTGCAGTAAGATATGAATTCTAAATGTCGATTGGCGTGAAGCGACTTACCAAATGTAAAAAAGCACGTTCACATTTATATATGCAAGAAGAGACACCGGCCCCGTTAACTCGCCATAATGTTGCTATGTGGACGATAAAACATATAATTTTTCTTTCCAGATTTTTAAAAAATTTAGTTGAAGGTTTGGTCAGGATGGTTGCGTAATTATGCAACATTTCATTGATGTGATATATAAAGAATATAACTATTACAGAGACAGTCCGGTTATTTCTTGATCACCCCTCGTATAGTTTCATCTGGTGATGATTAAATGTTTTTGAGATTAAATTGTGATTACCAGTGAATGTCTAAATCAATTATTGACTACTAGCTAATATTGTTAAAACTGACAATGGTGCAATTTGTCGGTTATTTATGAATAAGGTTATTAACATACGGGCAACACTCATATCAACATAATAATCACTTTGAAGTAATTCAATTATGACAAACACACGTGAGGACAAGTCAAGGAATCACATATAAATAGTGCTTGAATAGAACCATTCTTGACGCCGACAATATTTTTCTTTATTTTTCTAAGAATCTTTAATATTTTTGTTGAAACCACAGAACGACCAATGGACCAGATATTGATTTATTAAATTCTTATTTACTACAACATGCGGTTATGAATGGTTCACACTCGGTCGCCTTAAATTATTTATGGCATCGAATGAAGACCCGAGCATGCATCACCATGGCGACCGCGCCACGTAAATCTTACCCAATCACTTTATCGACTACGCTATCGTTACAGCCAATCAAAAGTGTACATAAATAACATTAATAAATTAATCACCATTAGGCAAAACCGCTGTTTGATTAATACAGATAATTGTTGATACTGATATTCGCTTGTATCACTTCAAGGATCTTTGACGACCACCACACTGCACAGTTAATGAAGACATAAATTAACCCGCTCTATCAATATTCGTAGAGTAACAATTCGTTTATGTAGAATCTTGTGCGTGAATTTTCTAATGAAACTACACGTATATTGTACATTGTACTTATAAACGTTTCAATGTTGCCTTGTGTAAGTTTTGTTTTAGTGAGTAAAGCCGTTATTCAACTATGTTTCAGTTGTAATTATTCGGCGACCGGTTTACCTAACCGTTTTTTTCTGGACTGTATCATATAGTCTAGCCTGTACTAACTTACCCTATAACGAACCGGAAGGAAAAACTGGAGGAAAATCGACATTTTTTGTCAATTTTTCATGGAAGGTAATGACCTGCTGTGATCGAGATTTGAAACTTCAGCGCACTTACTACTGGACCACGACAGCGGCTGTCTCATGTACGACAACGATCTTGCGTATACGAATATTCGTACATAAGGTAGACCAGTCTATGCCCATCACAATGAATTAGAATTTGACGTCCATCTTGCTGTCACACGAAAATCATCTGTAAACAAAAGCCAACATGACTATCAACAAACTTTACTCTGATTTCTCTGAAGGATGTTTTGCCGGCTTTGGGAACGGCTCTACATAGATGGTTTTCCTATATCCAGATGCAAGCAAAGGGCATTGAAACGGTATTGCGCATTGCTTCTAAAATATGCCAACCCTACTTTTGATTTGGAACTCTTCAGTAGATAAAGGGTTGCTTTGTCATTATATTTCACGGTCTTGAGTTTAAATCGGGGAAACCAATTTAAAACACCAAATACATATAATAATATACAAATGTATTCATACAATATAATTATGTAATATACATGTACTATATATCGAATTAAAGAGATATAGACAAACTACTCAAGTTAAGTTAAGAATTGGGTTCGTATTTGTACTTTTCATGTTGATTTTTTTGTCTATTTTCTATTACAGACTGTTTTAAAAAATTGTTACCATAGATTACAGAAGTTATGATTCACGAATTGTTTAGAGAAGACTTTACAGTTTCATGTATAGCTCGTATAACTCGGAACAAATATTTGCAGACAGAACTATTATCAGAAATTATCAATAAATAAATAAATAATTCACAAGATGTTATATCCTTATCAGCTAACGCAATATTAAATATTAAATACTCATGTGTAATACATACTTGTACAGTGCAACCTCTCCAAAGCAACACACTTTAGGGGAAGCAACATTGTGATGTTGTTTGGAGGTTGTTGCTCTAGAGAGAGGTCAAATTGGTAGTTAAAAAATACAATGGAAAAAACATGCTGTTATCGGAGGGAGGTTGTTGCTCAAGAGAGTGTTGCTCTGGAGAGGTTGTACTGTACAGTGCATCAGTGAACATGTATTGTCTACTGAGTATAAGATAATGATCAATTAGTTTATTGACTGATTGTGTCACCATCTGTATTACAGTAAAACACCATTACAATAATCTCGGATATACAGCTGTACTGAATAATCGGTTAATGTAAAGTGTTTTTTTCATCGACCATGCCTTTCTTCCATTCAATGTGATGTATAATAGTGAGATATGTATATAATGAAGTAATATTTCAGGTTCCCGTGAATTTACTATAACCGTTTACTACTGTAGTTGATATTTTTAGGACATTGCACTAAATATGATAATATCAAGGACTTTGTATGTATATATCCTTGATAATATATGGTATGGTAATACTTGCTGTGCTGTAACATTCTTGTATTGTGAAGTTGGGGCTTGTTTCTTATTTATCCATGTGTGCTTGACGATTCCAGTCATTTTACACGGTTATATAGTCGAACCTCCCGAATCCTCTCTAAACCGAACACGTCAGCTGGTCCCGATATTTTTTTTATTATGTATTCAATGCTAAAAACCTGTATAATCCGAAAACCTCTCAAATCCGAACATTTTTGTCTGTCCGAACAAGTTCTGTATAGGAGCCGTATATTAAATAAGGACATTTTATAACCTCTTGAAGTGATCTGCATTCTCTATTTTGTGCTATTTAAACATTTATCGTATCAAAGGGAGATAACAAAGATGAAAATTTGAGATTGTGTTTGATGAAGTTATCTGCCCATGACGTAAGTTTTAAATATGTACTGGCCTTGAATAGCAATCCTGTTTTGTGTAATCATTAACGATTTAACAAGATAAAAAAAGATACTGTTAATTGCGTTTTCAGTGGCAGAATAACTTCAAGTGCATTAAATCTTGTGATATGCTAAATATCTAATTTACAAGAAAGTGGATTAACTAATTAACAAAGTTATTTTCCTAATTAGTTCCAACTCTTACTTTTAATGTTACACTAAGTAATAAAACTGGTAATTACGAAACTGATACAATTATAGAAAAAAAAATTGAAATTTGTAAAGGGAGGCAACTGCTACGTAAAATTGAGATAATTTTGAAACAAATTTGTTATAGGCGTTACCTCCCTTTATAAATATAAATGATTTCGCTTGCATTGTACGTATTTTTCAGATTGAAGCCTTTTATGTGCTATGTAGGCAAATGTTCACTATAGAGTAATTCGATATAATGTATATTTCGTACATTTGAATCTGCATTTTCTATCGATAAGTCACGTGATCAAAACAAAAATTATATAAATTATATAAATGGCGACTTGATATTATTTCTTTTAACCATGATATGTATTCATAGCATGCATCAACACTGCATTTAGCATCTGTGGTGAGATAAGTTGTCAGTGTTTTCCTGCGAATATTAAACACGTGACACGAGTAAACTCACCGAGATCTTTATTTTATAAATATCCGACAAGCGGAGCTGAGCTGTTGTTTTTCTAGAGTTTTTAACCACAGACAAAGGCAAGAGAACGTAGTTGTCATCAATTATGAATAAACAAGCATTGGCTTTCTTATGTTAAGACACATTTCTAAACCACAAACGATCAAAAGTGGAAATGTTCCTGTACACGTAAAGAATTTCTAAACGCTACAAAATTGTGTTCATGATTAATTGGATTTTACTCGTTACTTTGGATACAAAGACGCAACAGTCACGTGTGTCAGTTGTTATTTTTTGTTTAAGATTTTAAAATCATTTCTGTGATTCAACATCTACGTTGAACGTATCCGGTGCTCAGATTTGTCGTGCCATGTCCTGTAAATACTAACTTCCCCCACTCCTCAGAAATAAGTACTAACTGCGCTCTAAAATTCATTTGAAAATCTAAGGTACAGTGCAACCTCTATAAAGCAACACCATTTTAGAGTACATGTAGTAAAATCATATTGTTGTTGAGAGGTTGTTGCTTTAGAGAGGTTAAATTAATAGTTAAATCGCAAAATGGGAAGAAATCATGTTGTTTTTTGAAGGAAAGTTGTTGTTCAAGAGAGGGCCGCTCTGGAGAGTTTGTTCTGTATAAGAATTAAAAAAATATTCATGTTTGATGTTACTTGACTGAAACATAGGGAGGGTCGAAAAACATTTTTTCTGAACATTTTTTTTGTGAGAATCAGCTCGATTTCGCCCTAATTATTTCAATGCAGAATATATTGGATTATGCTGTTAGAAACTTTTGGGTCGCCCCCCCCCCCGTCCCTAAAAAGGGGGTCGATCGGGTATCTGTAACAGAACTATTCCATTTTGACCTGAAATATAAAACAACATAAAAAATACATGAAAAGTTTACTGTAAATGTTTATACGTATACTATTACTACTAGCCAGTGCTTGCACGTGACTTTAGCTTGCCGGAACACTCGGAACCCTTTTGTGGTCAACCATATGGATCTTCACCTAAATGTCAAAAGACTTCCGAGTGAGCTTTGAGTGTGTCACGTGACCACTTGTTAATGATTAATATGGACATATCATTCATAAATAGGTGTATTTAATCACAAAAATAAACCACGAATTTCCCTTACTCATACTGAACAATTTTCAAGAAAATTGCCAAATGTCGTAAAACTGTCATGAACGAGCAGTTTCGATAAATCAAAGCAAACTATAACCTATTAACCATAAAACTTTATAGGAAAAGCACAAACGGTTTGGATCTTTTATGGAAAAGACTAATTTTGATATAAAAATCACAGGGCACGTAGACTGTAGAGAGCTTCAAATGACGATTGTTATTAGAGGCTAATAACTTTGCAATAAAATAAGAGAAATTGATATAGAATTTCAGTTAATTGTAATCACATATGTTCAACACCCTCTAGCCATAGGGTTTGTATCAAGCACAAAACATAATACGAAATTAACTCTCCTTAACTTTATAGACACCCATACGTTTAAACATAACCAATCAATGGCCTGCTTCAGAAACTAGATTCTCGTGTTTTCTGATCGGACGAACATAGTGTAGAAAATATTCAAATCTCCATCAAATATCGTTTTGTATTTTCTATACAGATGATTATTTATGTTCGTTAAATGTGTTCGCCTGGTGGCTAATGTGTGTTTTTAACGTCCAACTTACTTTAAGATATGATCTTTTGTATCAAATGTCCATTTAAAACTAATACATCACATATTTATTGTACGCGACCTGTGAACCATATTATTATTTAAAAAATATGAATATGAATTCATTTCATGCTTTTTGGAAACCAATCAAATGCCTTATTTTTACACAATTTTCACATTATGTCAAATACTTGTGAAGTGCGGTTTTGCATCCCAATTAACCGTATTACAATATATACCTGTTGCTACGAAACGTTTTTTTTTCAAATAATAAAATTATAAAAGCGTATTTTGACACGTAAATATTCGTACATATATTTCTTTTCGGATTTGAAATAAATAAGAATTTGTCATGTTGCTGTCACCTTTTCGTGTTTCATGAATGTAAGACACGGTTCAAAGATGTCGGCAATTTTATGAGGAAATATTCCATACAAATGGCGATATTTTTTTTCATCGCACAAAACTTGATTACAACATAAATTCACTTCAGATATGTAACGCACTGTACAAGGATATGCATTAAGTTTTCACCGAAAAATATTATCAAATGTTACATGTAGGCGTATATCAGCTTCCCAAAGTCTTCATTTGCAGTTTTCAGTCTATTTGTGTAGTATCAGATTCATGAATGGTGGAAATTGCTCGACATACACTCACAATAATTATTAAGTATTCATATATGAACGCCGCGGGTTAGTGCGCAGGATTAGTAAGCCGGTGATCCGGTTCGATTTCCGGGTAGGATCGAGGAACCTGAAGCTCAGAGTATATAACAAGAGTTGTCGGTCCCTTGTGGAAGAGTAGAGTACTGGTTAGAAAAGACAATTGGTTAGGTGTTTCGGCCGTCGTATATAACTGAAAAAATGTTGAAACCGTTAAACCTAAATAAACATAAACATGAATACAAGAGCGTGATTTTTAACGTACCACTAAATTCCAGTCTTCGATCCGGTCCTGTCCGTAGATTCTGATTTTTGTTGGGAATATTTACCCCGAATTATCTATTGGCGCTATGTATGAGTAAACGTTCGAGCTTATTTTCAACAATAAAAAATGTGCCAAATTTAAAAGTGAGGTATTTTGACTCAGTGTAAGCCGTGTTGTGTGGAAACATAATACTTATATATCGCTTAATGTGTAAAGGGTCGTTACGGTGGTAAATGGATTTCAGTTGGTTGATAATAATCAAGGATAACATCGAATTATTTCTTCATTTTGTTAAAATATCTTGAATGAAATATCCCCCCCTCCCTGTGAACGGAGTTAAACGACTGTCTTTAAATTCTCGAAAATAATACATTTCACACATAACTGGTTTAAGACGATCATGACGATCTCCAGATGAGCATTAGCAATATCTTTTACCCTACCCTGTGCACCTGACTGCTTCTAATGGATTTGCGCTAGAAAAACGATTTAAACCTATTTATGTTGAAAATCAGCCTATTACGAACAGGTTATTCAATCAAACTTTTGAATATTTTCTCATAAAAAGCATATTACTGCCATTCAAGACTCCACACGAACATAAATTAGAAATATGATTAAATACTAACTCTTCATCTATTTTCCATTAAATAGAGATGAATACTCAATTAACGTAATTTGTTGAACATCTCAAGGCATACTGTAAAACATTAGGATTCGTGTACTCTCTTATTATACACTGTTTTAATGTGGAGGCTGGTCGCCGACCGAATCATTCTATTAAGCCGAAAAATTGCTGTGAATTGCTTTATTAAAGGGAGTGAGTCAAGGGAAGGTTTGTAGTTTTTGTTTGGGGCCAAACGCCAGGATCATTTTTAGACCTTACAAACAGCGGGGCCCTTTACAGTACCTCTCTCTTAGTACCACGTGACATGCCCTAGGGGATTCTGGGAGCTACCAAGTATCTTTGGTCAGTTTAAGCTTGTCTTTATGCGCAATACTTTTGTTTGCGCATACTATTTTGTCATAACGCTCGCTTTATTGTAGATGGATATATACATGTAGTAAGTCTTAGAAACAAAGCTCTCACTATCCCCTTTATTGTTTTTATTGTTTTGACTTTTTTAGCTTTAACGGCTGAGGAAGACCCTGATTTATTCAAGTATACCTTCCGTTAGCTAGCCGTACAGGTTCTTGAGATGTGTAATTTGTCTGGTTCCGCGTGGGATTCGAACTCACGGCGTCCAGGAGCTAGCGATTATTAGTCACGGACACAGTCTCACGCCCATAAAGGCCCCTACTATGTTTTAGTATTTTCTCGCAATCAGTTGACCATATTAGTCCGCATGGGTACCAATACCACGTCAACACGTTCTGCTTACCGTAGACTAAAGTAGCCGGGTCGTCGTAAATGCAACACGTAAAATTTAGTTAAGGGAGATATTTGTATTTTGAAAACAGACTCATTTTACATAACAAAATAGCATCAAACGGTCAAGATTATACAAAGATTCAACTATCTAAGTCAGATACTATCATACAAAAAACTTAAATACTTAAGTATGAAATTGATGGACATTTTATTTCCATTATAAAGTAGTATGTGTACGTTGTGTAAATAAACGGGAAAATACATTCTAAAAGCATAAAAACCAGTATAACTATCCTTGAATTTCCTAACTTGAAGAACAGAGCCCGCGTATCTGCCTTTAAGGCACTTAATTTACATAATGGTTAGATTACTATTTAGCCAGTTAAAAAACTTAAATTACCAGGCGCGTGCAATTTATGATACATAATTTACCAGAAATCTAGTCAATGACTCCGGGAAGATCTGCGCTGTGTTCTGGTAATGTTAATATAATTGGAGGCGAACTTCACCATTGTTGCCAACCAACGAACCGGAAGTCACGTGGCACAGCGTTTCGTTAGGGAGAATTTGCAAGGATAATTGGAATGTTACGTTTGAAGCTTGATCCAAGATATGTTAAATTCACCTACCAGAAACGGAACGTCTGTATGAAAAAAAGGCTAGCTGTATCGCCATCTATACACCTCTATAGAAAGATGAAAGGGCCTGTAAGCACCCAGACGGATGCCATGTTCGATTTTACGAGTTTGCAGATTGCCATATATTTTTTACCACGATTATAATTTCAAACCTGTTGCTGATTTACATCATCATTTATTACAAGAAATACTGAAAATATCATAATTTGATTTATCACAAACAAGATTTCTGCGGGCTAAATATACACAAAAATTCTAACATCGTTGCGCGTCTGGGTAATTAATAATACACTCCTTTCTGGAGTTAGTCAACTCATATCTCGAATTCTGGTTTTCATCTTCAAAAAATATTTGCCTGATTACATCGTGGAAAATTGCAATTGCTAATTACGTGCAATTAATTACGTATTAATTGAATAAAAGCAATGTCTCAAAACCAAGCTACATCTATAAATCACGATACCTATATCTTGCGGAAATTATATGAAACCTAATCGTACAAATAGACTTACTTCCTTTAGCTATATCTTCAAACTCTTCATGTTGATTTCGGTAGATTTATTGCCGCTGAAAAAAAAGAGTAAACAGTCAAGTGATTAATGGCATAATGATAATTAACATGGATAATTAGCATGCGTGTGAATGTTTGATCTGCCATTAGCACACCTTAATCAGATATTTTATGACTTCAATTAATAACTGCACATGCTTGATAGTCGGCATAAATGTGAATAATAAAGACATGCAAAGACATGCTGAGGTTTTGCCCAATATCATAAATGATTTGTTCAAAAATACAGTAATCAAAATTTATCAAAGCTATTAGATTGAGTATGCTGTTAAAAGCCTATCAGCATGTAAGTTCTGATTGGGGAAAAGAACTAAGCTATGTTGTGAATTTGATGGGTAATACTACTTTTAAAGCCTTTAATTAGAATAATCATTCGACAAGGGTACAATCAGTATAACTGTGATATCTGATGATTTTCTTACACCATCAAGAGTACTTTAATCATTTGTACATAGAGCGTTTTTATGTAGTTCCCATCTTTGTTCTTGCTACATCATTAAGTGAAGTATTAACAGCAATAAAAACAATCAGGTAGAACCATGTTGTACAGTCAAACATGTGTTAGCGACCACCTAAAAATAAGGGCCACCCCTTGAATAAAGGTCATTCTTTTTAAAATCGTCATTGATGATTTAGAAACAAAATACTTCCAAATAAAGGTCACCTGTTTTTTCAATGGTGGCCTTTGTTCACAGGTTTGACTGTATATTGTACTTTCGACATTACGACCACCTGTGGAACTAACTTATGTTCCTAATGTTTAGATGGTCTTATTGTGTTGAAATATAGAGAAACTATCGAAAAATGTCCAAAACATAAATTGAGGTAATAATACAATGTTTTGATAGTGCTGAGGTAGTCACTAACTGAGATGTCACCTTGTAGCAGGGGATAAATGATATACTGTAATAATAGTAAACAGTCAATTACATGTCCTAAAGATCATATATCAATTCAGACCACCAGTTTTGAAATACATTAATGTACCGTCAAACCAGTGGCAAAAGTCGCCGTAAGTTCCTTTCTGTTTTAGTAGGTTTAAGGTCGCTTTTCCAAAAAAAAATCATTTATATAGAGCGGTCATTTCACCTAACCATGTTTCCTGTCCTAACCAGTACTAACCGCTCTACATATGGAGGAAAATCGGCATTTTTATAGAAGGGTATGATCCGCCGCGAACGAGACTTGAACCCGGATCGTCGGTTACAAATCCAACACAAACCACTGGGGCACGACCGCGGACCACAAGTAAAGAGGAAAGTTGGCCTTTACCCAGTGTAAGTCTTCATTAATATTATATGTTTTTATTTTCCTTTCAATTCTGTGTTTATATACTATATATTTTTCGTATAAAATGTAAAATTGTAATAAGTGACTGATAAGCCTTATTAGGCTGGTTTTGGCAAAATATTCATGTATTATGTAACGTTGTATATTTCTTTATTATGCCTGTCACTATAATAAATAAACTATACATATATGAAAAAAAATATATATCGATATTACATAGATCAGTAAATAAGTGCTTAGAGTGGTCCGTATTCACATGATGATCTTTATTTACTGGTGGCTGTTAGCTCGTGTGTTACTGTATTCCGATATGTTTACTTTAAATAACAATCTAGGGCTTTCTGCTTACAGCCAGGGTCACTTTGAGACTCCAGTTTTAACGGTGGATGATGACACCCAGACGTCCACCTGGGTAAAATCACTGATCTTCCGCATTAGTTAGCTAGACACCTTCCTTGACCCCGTGTTTAATTCGAACTCACAGCAATGAGCAATCGGAACTACTCGGCGTTTGTCTAAAGAAAGTGCCTCGGACATAATAGGCAGGCCGCCATTTTGTTGTAGTAGTTCACGGGCTACTTTCCGCCATGGCTGCCCCTGGAGTTCAACGATGGAAACAACCTGTTTCTCTTTCCAAGGGAATATAATGCCCATTTTATCAATCGCGAACGATTTTTTGCTAGAGGAAACTGCCCATATACGGCAGAAAATATAGCGAAAAAATCACTGTCTATGATATATCATTCAGTGTTCATACCATTAGTCTATCGTTTTTTCGGACCGTGCTTTTGAACCATTTTTATATCCAAATAGATCTCTCCCTTTCGGTTAAGTTTAAAAATCATTATATCATTATCATAAATTTCGGCTAAAATTTGTTAATCCTGTAATCAGTAAAATCCTTAAATCTGTGAGAAAAAATGACTTAATTTTTAAAAGGGTTTAATTTGATATTGGGTGCTAGATCTTGGGTGTTAAGGAAGAAAAAAAAACAAAAGACATTGTCATTAATTTAAAAAAAATGAACTAATTTGTTTTAATGTTCATGAATATTACCGAGCAATGCTTTTGCTGTTACAATTAAGGAGTATTTGAACCGTTTTATTTTTTTCTCGATATATCATAATACAAATGTACATGTAGTTTGCTATAATAACTTATTCTCAGTTTCTTAAGGCAATCAATGGTGGCTTGTTGGGTGAAATCTTTTTCAGATTAATTTTCTCAGGGTAAATCACAGTTAGCTAGCCTCCCTGTAGGACGATTTTTATAGACTCTTTCTCTTCAAGACAAGTTTAAGATATGTAGCCTAAATACATCTGCTAATAATATGGAATCTCTAAAAATATATACATTTTTTTAAATTAGATTATTTTAGGCGGCTTGTAGGACGAAATTTTCAAAGTTTACTTTTTTTCTTAAAAGAAAATTTTCAATTTTTTAAGTCTGTTAGTAAGGTGAACATGTATGTTGTTTACAGAATATTTTTCTCTTGAAAAAAAAAATCCCGAAAGATAATTTTGATCTACTAATAGGATGAAATCTTTATGTATACGATCAAGTATAATTAGTATACAGGGTATATATTACAATCTTAGCTATGAAATCTGTTTCATCAAACGTCACCCGATATCCTTAGTAAGGCCTTAAAGGCGTTGCGAAAAGAGCATTTAAAGGGTCATAAAAGTTAAAGGGATGCGGCCGTCTTCAACTGTTTAACCAACGCTATCTTATTCAACTGTAATTTATTAGAAATATTTATGAAGCGATGGATTTCACAGATAAAGGCGGTAAAGAAGTGGGTATCCTATTTTTGCTTTGAAATCAAATTTCATGACAAACTATCGCTTCTCTAAACATCTGCAATTTTCTAAAAAACTGGAGAGAATAAATATAAAATAATGGATTGAAATTTATGCTCCTCCATGACCCGCATCATCTCGTTTGTAAACATATTGCTTTTTTATCAGTTTTATCTACAACTCTCATCATTTTATCTTTTAATACATTTAAATATGTTTGTATGGACCCCGAGTTTTGTACGAGATTTTCATCGCTATTTTGCAGCGCTTTACATCTTTAATATATGAGTTCTACACTATACGACACTGTTCGGACACATTCGGCTTTTATCGGGAGTTAGCACTCGATTAGCAAAGGATATGCTTCAAACCCCATTCATTTCTATGCACTGCTCTGTGATATACCAATACTACACTCGTATAATTCTATTTGACAATTTCGGTCAGTTTCAACGCTGGCCCAAAGTCGCTTGCTGAGTATGACTCTATGATAAAATACGGGCTTACAAATTGTCAATTTTCCCTTTAATGCACGAAACACTAAAATAAATTTCACGGCAGGAGTACCCTATTAGTTCTATTGGCGCACCTTGAATCGCTCTCATTTCCATATTAAAGCTATAAATCATCTAAAATATTACCAAGTTGTCGTATTAAACATTTGGGGTGTCGTCGTTTTGTTTGAGTTGACATACGCACTGAAATTTGTTTATAAACCAGACCAAAGTCGTTCTTTTTCTAGATTTTAACTCAAAATTGACTAGATGAGGCTTGTAAATTAATTATGTTTGAGGTTATTTGACGATGGAATAAGTTAAGGGCGGGTCCCAAAACTTTTCAAAGTTTACTTTCTAGACAAACATTTTGTACTTTTGATGTACGATTTGTCCCCAAATAGTCTCGTATTTGGCTAGGGCTGTTATAGAAAACTTATAATCGGCCCCCAAAAAGGGTCAGTCGGGAAACCGTAAACAGCAATGTAATACAAGTATATACGAGGGATGATCAGTAAGTTCGTGGACAAACAAGCGTATCAAGAAATGCTAGATCTTAAATAAGAATTAACACAACGATGAAGCTGCTGAAAGTGTACTGCATATCATGGTAAAATTTCATAACGAAAACACCAGAACTATTGAAATTACAAGTGTTATGTATAACCATTTCCATCCGATCGCCGCCGGAACAACGTTATCCATGACGTCAAGTCACGTCTATCGTATACTCATCTATAGATCCAAGTATATCTTAGAATTACAGTTTTGCACGTAGTCAAAGTTTGGTCTTTAAAAGACATTGTTAAAACATTTGGGTGTTGTATTGAGTAACTACAGTGAAATTAGGGCATGCTTAAGTTTCAAATCTTCTGTCACTGGCAAGGCTTGTTTTCATATTTCATTAATTGTACTAATTAATGGTCATTAGGATAGTACTTTGCAATACGTTTAAACGAGGACGTGAAGTGGTCTTTTATATAAATCATCATTTTCATCGGATCATAGGCGACTATATTATCAATCAAAGAACTGAAAGTACTCATGGAATGCGAACTTACATAGACTCTGCAACATGGATTAGCAATTGCATGGCGGCTATAGAAAAACATAATACATTAGTCCGCATCAAAATTCATGCGCACCGAGCGAGTGAAGGCTATGGAAAGCTGAACTATCATTTCAGTTTCCAAATATTATAAAAAGAATGATTTCACTGTTTACAATACATCAATATTGGTTGTTACGATCTTTAATAACATCTATACTACAATAATTTAGTGTTATGATTCACATTGTTGTATTTAAATTATACATACGATTAACTACTAATTCAATACTTCAGCTGGCTTGTTAATGCACGATTAACACATTATATAACTTTGATTGAGTGAAAACTGTTCAGGAAATACATCGCAGGGTATCGCTCAATCATTTTCCTATCAATGTTTTTGGTAGTAGAATAAATTTGCATAATAATTACCTATTATATATTAAGCTTTTAACATTACGAAGGTCTAATTGAGAAAATACCTGCGGGGCATGGCTCTATGTGAACCACCAGGTGCCTCCATCCGGGCTACCCACAAGCTGAGATCTCGCGAGATTTAAACGAGATCAAAAGCTAAAGCTACCTAGGGGCATACGACTAATCATATATATCGTTATACTTTTTCTCTCAAATTTAATAGCGTATCAGCAACCTATCTTACAAAGTGATTTATTGTAATTCGTTCTTTATTATTCAATTATCCAAACCTCACTGTTTTTTCTCCAGTAGTCGCTTCCGGCGAGTTTGGCTAAACATCCCCGATCTGCGCTTACCAAAACAAACGGTTGGAAAACAATGGGGTAAAATAATCAAACTACATTAGTGTATAGATATGTAAGGTCATTATAATGATAACATCATTTACGGGATCAGTTTGTTTGTATTCTGTTTTTGTATTGTCATCATTTTCCCACAAAATCAAACTTAAATTATAGTTATATCTATCAATGTGTGTCGTCAATGGTTTTGAAAGTCATACGGTCGTATACGTAGTTTCTTGTTGTAATGTAATAATTCACCGAATTTACAACATTATCGATATTCACCATGTGGTTTACTTTGCAAAGAATACTTTAGTAGTGAGGACTTTTCCGCAAAACTATGGAAACTGTCTGAGGCGGACATCTGATTGAAACCAGACATGTATGACAATCGCTGATAGGCACATTACGTTTGGAGGTTATCGGTTGCTCTCTTACAAGTTATGTGCAGAGAAACTTAACAACGAGATCACTAAATTAGGAGCAATGATTACGTAAACTCACCGCTATATGCAAAATTACAATTCCGGAGTATTAAGTTTGTACACCCTCGCCACCAGGGAACTCGCACATTGGCGAACTAATTACAGTTCTATTAATGATCAGAGTGTTATGTATGTCCAATGATATACATTTGTACAGTACAACCTCACCCACTGAATACGTTGATTTTATGAAATAGCCACTACATGTACTTTATCTCGAAACTGTTTTCGATTTTTCTTCTGAACTTAAATTTAAAAATGAGACCGTTCGTAAATATTAAGCCCGTTGTTTTTGGTTCGAAAGGGAGGCCCAAGATCGAGATTTATCTGAATTACTACTCGCACTTGTTAACACTTAGTAGCCCAATTACATTAAAATCACTAGTTTTGCTTTCTTTCGTGGAGACAAAACATTCTTAACGGAACCAACGTCACAATCAAATAATTGATTCAGAGCTCCTAATAAGCGTTACTGAAGTCAACAGGGTACCAGTTAAACAGAACTCACATTTCTGAAAAAGAACGGTATCGATGGACTTTATACGGTGCCTTCAAACTGGGACGGGTTTGCTTGTCTTTAATCATGTTCACATTTTTATGACAATTCTGAGTTTTCGAATGCGTGATACCGCTTTGAAGAGATGCGAAAATTCACAAGAAATCATTCAGTTATGGCATTAAATGTCGTCTATAACACAATAATGAGACTTGCCATGAGAAATTGGAACCTGTCAAAAGATTTCAAAAAATATTTTGAATTATTAAGTAATTAATGTCTTCTGTTATTTAAATACATAACAGGAATCAACACGTTTGATGGATGATCGAGTTTCGCGATTTTTTATCCATCTTTTTGACATTACCTTAATGATTCTAAAATGAAATAGCTTAGTGCTTTTATTCACAATAAAACGAATGACTAACAATTGTGACCAACGTTTTCTAAACGGATCAAAACTATCATGTCGATTTTGGAATTTTGTGAAATCAGACATATTTGTTACATGATATTTAAATAGAATTATCTCTGAATACGAAACAAGTCCCGTATCATTTCAATGGTTAAAACGTATTTGTATAACAACCCACTCTTTGAGATCAATCAAATTAAACTTTATAATTATTTGACTTAATTTGCGAATTTCAAGAAACTATCGTCTACACTTTGACGGACCAGCTTCTGGCAAAACCGCCAGCATAAAGCTTTCCTTAACAAACTGTTTCTTTTTTTTGCTTTGTGAACGATATTACATCTACATACGCCTTACTCTCTGTTTATATCTTGCTTACAAAACCTTTTCCCCAACCAACAGCAAGCAATTTACTTTTGTATATACATGTAATAACTAACTATGTTTTGTTTTGAAGAAGTTCTCTTTAAGACTTTGGTGCATTATTTCATGGTCACGTCATTGTCCAGAACATATGAGCGATATGAGCTTAAATGACCAGAGTAAATAAATTATATGTTTCTCTTTCACGTTGTGAAGAAGATGTGTTGAAACATTTTTGTGAGTTTAAAAAATACAGTCAGCATGAGGGATTGTTCGTACTGTTGACCGAAAGCTGATTGAAAATAGCACAGAATTCAATTGTGAACAAACAATGGAATGTTGTAGGCTGGGATTGACTAGGATGAGAACTTACATCTTTTTTCTTTGTCCTCATTTGTAACTTCATTTGTATTGTTATCCCACAATTGTTGGTAGATTGCCATGTGTTTTAGGCAAATTACTAATACACATTGATAAACGACACAAGTCACACACAAAGAACTAAAAGCAAAATTGTTTTAAAATTGATCGGTTTTAATATCAGAGAAATATAAAGGGCAAATAATTCTATGTTTGAATTCAACTTCCGTTACATAACCAAAGATTACTGCCTCAATTTGATGAAATCTATTACCGATGTTTTGTGAAATGGGAGCGCGCAATTGTTTATTGACATTTGATTGCATATTGAATGAGAGAAATCATTTTCATTTTATTGTTTAACTAGCGAGATATTGTGTATTTATTTTGAAATTCTACACTCAGTGTAATTACAGATCGGCGGTAACAACTTCCGGTGTATGACGTAGCAACCATGTAATAGCCGCGAGTGTCACGTGTGATTTCCCGCGCTCTTTGCCAGTACATCATTTTAGGAAATGAAACGACACACGATAATCGCTCTATAATTACCATGATTACGCTTATTAATTTGAATTCATTTGATTTCTCTTACATTTTTGATTACAATACATTAAGATTACATTGATTTCGTTCTACAATTTCTATCATTAAAGTCAATTAAACGACACACAACGTGTTTCATATCGCGGGTAAAGTAAACAAGACTTGGCATTAACTGGGTTTGATTCGACAGAGGCTGCTGATCATATCTGTACATTAAATGGTATTTCTGCAAGCAATCTCGGTACAAATGATTTATTGCTAATTTCTAAATGATTGACCCTAAAATTTTCACCTTTTTTGACTAATTGAACCAAATTTACCCCAAAAACCATTAGACGAAAAATCTAGTGTTAGGGTATAGTACTGCTTATTTTAGTCTATTAATGTCAAGATATCTAGAAATCAACTCAACACTCGTTAATTGCATTTGACAAATAATATCTACAGATATACTGATACACGCCACATTATTGTAAATATCATTAAAACCTCCAATTGCTGCATTTATCGTAATTACACCTAGTCTTTTAACTTTATTATACACATTATGGTTGGTGTGTGAAATACTGAACACGGGTTAACTTTGTCTACGAACTGTCATTGACGTTATAAATCTCGCTGAACAAGGCTTGACTTCAATATTAATACATTTATGATGATCGATTTTCAAAACTTAAGCCTCTGATTGGTCGGTTGTTGCAATATAACAGATTATCAAAAATCGACCAATGGGTGAAGCAGATTTCTTAGACTGGTCATTTTAATTAGAACACAATCATTGTCATGAAACCAGTCCAAAATAAATGAAAAAAGACAACGTAGCGGAAATGCTTTTAATGCAGAGGGATTGTAATGGAACTTCACGGAATCGTGTAATGTCGGTTCGGTAAACATCGCCGTAGTTCGGCTAGTTTCGGAATGTGTCTGAAGTTTAATATCTTTACAATAAACGTTTGCTTCCGCGTCAGAATCCGTCGACGTATATTTCAACATCATAATATTAAGTTTGAATATATTTCACATAACAAATATATTCCATTAAACTTCTGAGGCCGATAGTTCGTGCATGGTTAATATTTTTCTTTGAGTCTTCCATTTGTAAAATAACGGGCCACTCGAAAATTTTAGAAATAAATATAATTTTATAGCACTTTGCCTTAAAAACTAGAAGTTTTATAGAAGTTTTTGAAGTTATATTCAGAATTAGTCCCATAAGCCGTATGTCCAATGGTGATACATGTATAATACTAACAGTGTAATAGCAGGATAAATATAACATAAATTATATCATATATAAGATTGCCAGTCCGTTATACACTATTTAAACCATTTCGCTGCAAATGTTGAAGACTCTAATGGTCCTAAAGAACACATAAATTAACATATTTATTTCACATACATTAGTGCAATAAAACGAAGACACATACAATAAATATTATATACGATTAGTCAATACTTAACCGTGCTATCATCGCCTCGTAATTTATCATTATATATAGCTTTTTAAGATTTACGATCCTAAAATGCAAAAAATGATAAAAAGCCGAGTACATCAATTAGCGAAAAGTATGTGCGAAGTAGAGTCGTTAAAAAGGTTCTTATAATTTAAATTCTAATTTAAATTACTACGATTTCACAAGGAAATTGAGTCCATATAGTTTTCGTTCTTTTCACAGTTTCAATTAATCATCGTATTTTAACTGACTATGTTGAACTGTGAAATAAAAGGAGGGGGCAATTATACATTTAACAACATCACATAATTGTGACTCTGTTTAACACATAAATGCTAAATTCTCTATGGTTATATGATACCCTTTCAATTTGACTCCTTTCTAAATTGGCCATTTGTTAATTATAAATATTTATGGATCTAATTAATACAAAACGTTTTTTAACATTTATCGCTATGAAGGAACTTGACCTATACAATTCTTATCGGACGGGCAATCTTGATTCATGAACGCTTGGCGGCAAAGACCTGTGAATAATTTAAATTTGCTAATAATGTGATCTGTTCTTCATACAAGATTTTTATTCAAATATGGTTAATTCAGTAATTTATTCCAACCGGGTGAAACTGTCATATTATAAGCCATGAAAAAAACGAGTACTTTGCAATTAGTAATTATGCTTTTAATGCAAAAATGTTTTCGGGGTTTTAATAGCGTTTTTAATTGAATGAAAAAAATGTCATTAATATTATAATTACAACAAAGCTTGCTCGTATGCCGAATTTATCAGCAAATAAATTTTACAGTACTGCGAATAGCTAACACAGAGTAATGTCTTAAAACTGGTTAGGGAGACGGCGATTTGTGCGTCATCGAGTTACCGGTCTTAGTAAATAAATCTTGTCGTAAAAATACTGTTATGTCGTTAGACATGTTTTAGGACAGACACATTTTGGAAATAATTATATTCTTTATCGGTTTTCCAAGATGGAAAATTAAAACCACGACATTGTTAAAAAACAAGGGCATTCCTTCAAGTTATTGTCCCTTTAAATGTCTATGGGAGGAGCTAATCCATTTTCAAAGATTAAAGAAAAAAGAACATCCATTTCCAAGAACATGGCAAAAGAATATTCATAAACACAGTATCAATCGAATTTGACAAAATGAAATATAGGTCACCATGCAATATCTAAAGAAATTAGTAATTATATATTTTTTCAACAAGGGCAACAACTGTTACGAAAGTTTAAAAATGAGTGTTGTGCATTAAATTGAAGTATCCGAGGTAACTATAAAATATGTTATTATACCTCACGTGACTTATTTACTATATAGTCTTATGTGACGTCAGAGGGTGACAATCTGTAATGTTACCCTGTGACATTACATTTCGGCCCGCTTGCCATAACGAAACTGTCCTTCCTATTGTCTTATTAATTATTGTTTTGTTCGGTATTATATAAATATCACATCCCACATAGGGTGATAGAACGTAATGTTCACCCGAGACAAGTAATGTCGACCGAGGCTTTAGCCGAGGTTGACATTACTTTGTCAAGGGTGAACATCACGTTCTATCACCCTATGTGGGATGTGATATTTATTTTATTATACCGAACAAAAAAAAACAATTAAGAAAGACACTAAATTCAACAAACATGTTAACAAATATAACGAAACTATAATAGAAATTAAAAAAGGAAGCTTCTTTCTGACACCATAGTTACTTTTGCTGTCAAAATTTCTACTGCAAAACCGGATGTCAAACTACAAGTATATTCTACTAAAGTGCCTAAAGTGTCTAGACAAGGTAAGTATTCGATACGACAGAGATGGATTAAAATTCGACACCCGGTAAAATCGCGTGAGGGCAGTTTCGTTATGGCAAGCGGGCCGAAATGTAATGTCAGAGGGTAACATTACGGATTGTCACCCTCTGACGTCACATTAGACTATAGAGTAAATAAGTCACGTGAGGTATAATAAAATAAAATAACGCCTCGGTCGGCATTACTTGTCTCGGGTGAAAATTACGTTCTATCACCCTATGTGGGATGTGATATTTATATAATGATAATTGGGCGATATTATTTTGTATATTAACATTTTTGTGTAGCATTGAGTAAATACTCGTACGTCAGAGAAGTACAGTACTAGGGATGTCACTCAGTTTTCAGCACTTAAATTGCGTCACTCAAATTTGAGCACTTAAATCACGTCACTCAAATTTCAGCACTTAAATTACATCACTCAAATTTCAGCACTTAAAAAATGTTCACTATAATTTCAGCAGTTATTTTTTTTTCACTCAATTTTCAGCACTTAAATTACATCTCTCAATTTTCAGCACTTAAATTGCATCACTCAAATTTCAGCACTTAAATTGCATCACTCAAATTTCAGC
Organism: Lutraria lutraria; assembly: GCA_964023205.1. Lineage (NCBI taxonomy): Eukaryota > Metazoa > Mollusca > Bivalvia > Venerida > Mactridae > Lutraria > Lutraria lutraria. Next base: position 16,302,664 of record OZ026841.1, read on the forward strand.
ACTTAAATTACATCTCTCAATTTTCAGCACTTAAATTGCATCACTCAATCTCAGCACTCAAAAATAGCACGTAAATTTCATTCGTCAAACCTCAGCACTCAAGATTCAACACTTAATCTCAACACTTAACTCTCAGCATACAAATATTATAAACAGCACTCCGATTTCGGCACTCAAATTTTAAGTCTCCTGTCTCACCACTCACAGGTTTTGAAGATTTAGATTAGAAAACATTGTGGCTTTGCTCATTAGATGCAGAATACTTATTCCATGAAGTCAGTCTCCACTGAGAATGTTGTAGTGTAAATTCTTTGTTAGAGAGAATACTAAACTTATAGATTACCACAATATCTCAATATAAGTGATTTATCAAAACAATCTCACAACCATTCAATATTTTAACCAAACAAACAAGTATCTTAAATCAATTCTCAGACTTACAGGACTAGCGTTCATGCTGAGACATAAGTACTGGTTATCATCATAATTTAAAGGCATACATTGGGAGACAGGGTCGTAGGAACCAGGGAGCCTTTGAGGGGGTGCTTAGTCCCTCCCCACAATAATTTTGGCTGTAATGTTTATTGACAGGGGCTATAACAGTTACCATTTCTATTCCAGGTAAATGGTGCAAGTTGTCTTCAAATTTCGCTTTCGCTTTGAAGTTCACAGATTATCTTTTTATTATTATTGTGCTGATAACAGAATTTTGATACTGTTACAATTTACTTAGATGTGTATTGAAAAGTTATCTTTTTATATTGTACAACATTGTATATTAGTCCTTAAATATTATTGTTAATAATGCTAATGTGTCATTTGTATTTATGTTTTGCTCTCCGCTTGCGGAGGAGAATAAATATATATCTATCTTATAATGTACAAAACAGTTTTTTATTTGTCGATAAACGAAACAGTATGTTCAATGTTAAATATTTGAAAGATATCTACATGTATAATAGGCATTGTCATAACCCTGAAACACTGGACCAAACCTATGTGTATAAAACAAAACACTTCAAAGACCACACGTTTTGTGTACCAAAACATATACATTTACACTATCATAATCACATTGCTATTTTCTTTTATTTCCGATCGAAACTGTCGCAATTTGTACGATATGATACACCATCAAATAAAGAAAAAAGATTCTTGGTTCAGGTTTTATAGACTGTAAAACGTTTAGTTATAATTCGTCTTCCCTTTCAGAGAGGTAACAAAACATTCTACACCGTAAAATATACTTAAATAACGATTGATCGAACACATATATATTTCAAGCCAAACCGTGAGATTGCCGGTAAATAAATATGACTTCTAAATCAAAATCACAGCGCGTGAAATAGGCCCTAATGGGCTATAATACTACACGCATTCTTCGACTGGAGAGCATGATTGATCCGTCTTTCGTACCCGGGTACTTATTAACAGTCATATGATTTTAATATGAACCTATTTGGATATCAAAAGAAAGTTATTTGAATGTGGAAAATATTATGATTACCAATTTTCTACTATTTTTGTGTTTATTCTGAGTCATTCGCGGCCCATCCTTTTTTAGCATCAAACTACATAAAAATATAATGATTGACTTGTGTTTTATTATTGTCTATCAATAAATAAACAAGTATTTCTGAAGATACGACGATGTTACTGCGAGTTGAACTGTTCGATATTTGAAAGGAAGAGCTATCGGTAGTGTTGCAACTAAGGCGCCTGTCTTTTAATCTGAGGTTCTAAGAGCAAACCACACATAACGCATTCTGTAAAGACAATTCTGGATGCACGGTGTGTGGTACATATACACAAAACAGCTTCACCATAAGTCACGTTTAGTGTTGGGATCAAAAGTAACAATTATTTTTCAATCTTTGTTTATCGTGAGTATTTACATGCAATTACATTGTACATCAGGCTCCATTCGAAGAAAATGTTGTTTCTTTACTAGCTTTGCTCACGGGCATTTCATGATGTCCCACGAATGTTTCTATAGCAGCACTAATCGCCATATATTTCCTTTCTTTGTAAAAATTCCCCTTCTGGGTCTTGTATACTTCAGAGTGCAGTTACCGTTTTGCCATTCAAATATTCCATACATTCTTGGTAAATCAAATGCTTAAAACAATCCAATTGGCCTGTCAAATGTAAAATCGAATCTGATTGGTCAGTCAAATGTTAAATCGCTTCCAATTGGTTGATTAGCTTAATTTTACTTAAGAATTATTCCCAAGTAAATTTGAACGTTCTGACCTTGGCACTAATAGTTCTTCCTTTGTTTTTCAAGTAATAAAATCAAACGATACAGTTATATCTCATTTATTGTTAAATGTAAGTTAGTTTATTAAAAGCAATACTTATAAAGTGATTGATGTTAATTTCCTATGTATGTTTTGTGTTCTATTTCGGTGAAGATTAACACTTTAACGAACATGAAACACACATTTCAAGTCTAGAGCAAAATAATAAATTCTTAAACTATTTCGCATGAATTTTGTATCATCTTGGTTTACTTTATTGGTATGCTGAGTTATAGCATTAAATCACTAATATTCAGAGTAGTGTCTTTGATTGAATCTGGATTACTTCGTGTGTCAGTTTTAGTTTGATCAGCACTTGGTGTCGTACGTAACACTGTAATACAAATGTATTGTACTCACGTTACTAAGTAAATGCCCTTGCCTTTTGTAAACTTCGTGTAGCTTTTTCCATACAGTGTATTTTATCAAAAATAAATCATCACTGTACTTGTTTGGTTGTAGAATGCTTGAAAGTCAATCGAAGTTTCAATTGTTTTAGGTGAACGACGGAATGAATGCAAACCTACTACAATGTATATTGTTTTAGTTTATAGATTGATCGAGTCCTTAATAAGCTCTGTTCGACCATATTGTGAATATATAAGAATAAGACTAATAATACAATAGATAAATATAGGGAAACTTTACACAACATTGTTGTTTACTGCTGTATTGGTTTGGTGCATACAAACACTATAATCATGGTATAAGCTTAATAGCCTATAATGCTATTTTTCTATCGACTTTACAGTAACAACTCTGTCTGTAAAGCAACTGAACATAATACAGAGTACATTGTATATATGACTGTATCTATTTTATACTGAATGTGAAACAAGTTGTTGAAGCTTTGAATCATGCTAGGTAACAAACCAGTGCACAATCCTTAGTTAATAGATTGTGAAAACGTGACGCTCGTTAATAACTCGACTGGAGTCCAAAGACTTCTGTTTGAGGAGGTGGGGCAGCGTCTATTTACTTTTACTGTGATGATATAAATTCACTGCCATTTTTTTGTTATGATCATGAAATTGACTAGGTATATTGTAGGAATGAATGCATGCTAAATTATAAGTGGCCTGTGTTCACATGATGGTACTTTATGCTCATATAGACAATATTTGTATGTATACAATCGTATTGTTTAACGCAGATAATGTATTTTAGAAATTATGAGTGGTACCTTAATGTTAAAGACTGAGCAATATTTTACATTCTCAGAAATTTGATAAAAAAAGAAGAAACCATTTGTTAAAGTCATATATATATAATTTATTTTCATTCATAAAACAACGCTAACAAGATCAATATGTAAATATTAAAGTCTGCTGCATATATTAAATGTCATTTCAGCAAACTGATTATCAACCTCTTGCGACCTCCGGGTGAAGGTCATATTGTAAAGTTTCAGGTCATTTCCATAGTTACAGTCAGCACGTGACAACCTCTGATGAACACAAACAATACTGCGGCGTATAAAACAGCGTGAGCACCTATACGTGTACCTTTGATATAATGCTTTATTCGCCCATCATGAAACGGCATGTTCATATTGATGGGACTTCTTGAACGGTAGCGGACCGTACTGGTTGGTTTTTAAATACTTCTGCACTAGTCACTAATGCGGATACATACTAGTAGCCGGATATGCACCGTATGAAAACGGACTGAACGGATTCGCTACAATTTGTGAACGTCCAAGATGAGCACCATATAAAGCCGCTGCGGCTGGAAATGTAATACCAAGAGCTGGAGGTAACATAGGTTTGGCCGCCATCTTTAATTTTTCAATTTCAGCTTCGTGAAGTCTCTTTGCTTTTGCGCGCCGATTTTGGAACCAAATTTTCACTTGTGTCTCAGTCAAATTAAGTGATGCACTAAATTCAGCGCGTTCCGCTATAGATAGATATTGTTTTTGTCGAAACTTTCGCTCCAGCGCCAATAACTGTGATGTTGTAAATGGGGTTCGTGGTTTTCTATTCGTTTTATGTTTTCGTAAAGTGCATTTCTGTGGGTTTATCCTCTGTGGACTTACAGCGTCTGAAAATATAAAAGTGATAAACATTGTAAATAAAAGTTGATATGCGAACGCTTTAATGCTGGTTCTTATGATAATCGGCAATTATTTTGAAACAATTTTTGGGTAATAATTGTGAAGCCATTTTATCAGGCAGTTACTGGCGTCTTAACACGCGCGAACCATGCTAACTTTCTGTTTAGGCTTTTAGGTACTATGAATACTGCTTATTCTTTCCTAAGCATGTCACTTTAAGTATGAACTTTTATTTACATTTCTATCATTACCCAATTAAAACGTGTTTACCACATTTTATCCAAAGAAATGTATTCAGTACAGAATTATGTCGATTGATGAAATTATATTAATTATACATTTCTGACATTTTCATTCATAGTTACATTCGTTGTTGCGTTAATTTATTAATCACCAAAAAAAATCATTTTGTAATAAATTTAAGACCAATTAAAATAAGCGTATGAATGGTAAAAAGGCATTTAATTGAGTTCTCTCTAATGAGTTCAGTCCTAAAGGTACCTTTTAGTTTGACAAGCATTTTATATAAATAATACGGAAATAATAATGAGCGATACAAAAGTGATTAACATATTGCTTCAAAAAAAAATAAAAAAATAAAAAAATGAATCGCACATTTTTTTCTTTCTTGTTGTTATAATCCAGGGTCTACTTAATATTTAATTTTTCATCTTTTATTAATGCATTTTCACATTAATAAATGGAACACATTCCTACAGCAAGACTTCTTTGTATGATTTTATTATTTCTATAGATATGGCAAGGGAGCTGTTAAATCCCTCATTAAGTACATGTGTTAAAATGCATTAAAATATATCTAACTTCTCAAATGAAATGAAGAGTTTACATGACGGTTAAACATGTACAAAAGGTCCATTCAAATTGTCTAATTTCGATATTAGTGCGTAATCATAAAAAGTTTAAAATATTTCTTAGAACAAAGCGCTTGCTATTTATATAATCATGTTTACGTATTTGCGATGATAAATAAGCAATTTAAGATAAAAACATAGGATCAATTTCAGACAAAAATCCATTCCATGAAAACTAAGACGTTCCAACTGTCGACAAATTCCGTAATTTGTTTATATTTTTGCAATGTGTTATAGATACATATCAAGTAACAGAGCGAATCTCAATTAGCAAAATTCTTAGATTTCCTCGCTCGGGACTGTTTTGTAATTTGTAGCTTTTTCTGTTATGATTGTAAACCAAAATTATCACCCAGCACTATCTCTGATGTAATTTATTTTGGAAATAAAATCTGCCGCTTGAACCAGTAATAAAAATCTAAAATCTGATTAAAGTAAATAAATAATACCGTTTCTCCTCGTAGAAATATAGCTCAAACCTACATTAAGCGCATGTTGTTGGAGAGCGCGCGAAAATTCTTGTATCAAAATGAGTTTTTAATTCACAAAATTTTATGGCAAACCAGATAGTAATCGGTTAGATTTTATAGAAAGGGCTAAAATGTCGATACACATCGTAATCATCGGAAATTTAGCAAAATACTGTAGTTTTTCAAGTTCATATAGAATAAGGAATTACGTTTTTCTTAGTCAAAAGCTAATTAGACAACAAGTTGTTGATACATCTTGACTGGTTGGTCAATGCGAGTTTGTTTATACATTACTACAATTTATCAATCTCACTAATAATTAAAAGCACGTTTATCATAAGTTATCACTGTGCTGCGAACGTCGACGTCGGCAGTATAAACTCGCTAAGTATGTTTTTGTTTATCCTGCTAATTGGTTAATGGTTTCGGACAATTTTCCGGAACACGCGACGATTGTTTATGTATTGCATCACGGATGTACCTTACAGTAAGTATAAATTACCAATGGTTTCTTTGTATAATTAGACAGAAATGTTTATTATTGCTAATTGGTGATGCGAAATATATAAATATTCATTGCCGAGGCGCCGTTATCTAAACAAGAATAGCAAGAATTTATCTCATAAGTAATTGATACCAATAACATTGAATTAGCGTGTGGTCGTAGAAAGAAACTACATAACGAGGTGGATGCAGTGACCAGGCCATGTGGTTTGTGGTCAGCATCATTAACAGACTATTCTAATTTGTTTCGAAACTTTACACTAATTTAATTAAGTGAAAACCAAGACGAACACTATAACACGTCCGATAAGACTGCCACTATGGATGTTTGTGTCAAATAGAGGGCGCTATGAAATTCTTGCTAAATTGCCCAGTTGATGAGCTTTGAAGGGGCGATAAAAGATTGGACTGAGAAATAATTGCAGTAAATCCTAGAACGTTATCGGTAGGGTACCGCAGAAAATGAGTTCATGTCCTAACTTTAAACGCGCTTTGATATGCCGGCGCTGGCGATGGGTGCCAACGCTGTGACAAGTTACTGCAGCGCGAAGCCTTGAAATAAATCATGATTTAACTAGGCTTATCAGCTGTATGCCACAGTGTCATGAAATTCGCCTACTAATGATACAAGTTTGAAGATATCATGCCAATAAAATCCTTATTAGCGGCGTTATAATCGGTTTTTCAAAGATCTCTGATGAGTTATTCGAGGCAGTTACACGGTTGGTTAAAATTATGCATTATTAATTCATTATCTCAGTGAAGATACCCAGCGGAATTGATGGCTTGAAAGTTCATAAAGTCAATATTGTGTCGAGCATTGCCATGACTTTCCGTTCCTTTTAGGCAATAGCCATTTGGAAAGTTTACGACTTAATGAAATGATTTTTGTTAATCATCGACACATAACGTATATATATGTATTGTATAAAGAATGTTATTATTTGTATTGTTGAAAACTATGAAAAATTGTTAATTGTAAATCTGTGTAATTTATTCGTATTGCTAAATTTTGAGCTTATCAAAAGCATGTACAACATGAATGCTTTAAACTTTCTAAAGTCTTTCTAAACTGGTATATATGCGATATTCTTCCGTTATAATACTAAGTGATAATAATATGTTTAAAACTAAGGGGTGTTGCAATGTTTCTTTGCTACGTCACATTCTTCGCCATGATTTTAAACAAGAAATACTGATCATTATTGGCCGAAGTTTTTTTTTGGCAAATTCAATGTTGATAAAAACAATTTTGTGTACCAGACTCTTCAGAACCATTAGTAAAAGCATTGTAATGTTTTATAAAGTTTTAATTTTTAAACTAAGATAAAATACGCATTTTTTGAAGCTGATTCTATATTTAAACTTATTTGTTAAATAAATCAAATAAAAATTAAACCAAGACTTATCGAATTCATCACCATACTCTTGTACAAAATAAAACTAAATACATTGTAATATCAAAAATAAAATGTTCAGATATTTTGCTACTACATCGTATTTAAGCCTAAAATACAAATATTTTTTTCTTAAACAGTTTAATTGGTTAAGAAAGGCACAAAATATCGTTAACGCATCGTAAAAGTATTTAGATAAATCAAATAAATGTTTCATCGCAGTAAGATTTATAAGAAAAAATGTATAAGAAATGAAATAGATGTGTTCAATTGTATGATTTATAAACTGCACATAACATATCGCAAATCGGATGCATAATTTACATTATTTAGCAAAAAAAAAAATGAAAAAGATGCTATAAAATTTCCCTATCAATGCAATCATGCTATGCAAAGACTTGTTTGTCGTTTTTTTAAGGTTATAGATAATTTCAACGATCAATGTGTTCGTAGACAAAGTCAAAATTACAGAACAGTTCACTGGCTTTAAAGTCGAATCATAAAATAATTATTTTACGCGCTACGCTTCTATGAATACGCATGTCACTGTGAAAAAAGCAAATTTTACGATAATGTAGAAATTTCACGGCACCGATTTTCTATTAAAACTTGATTGCGTGTGGCAAATGTTTTATTAACTGGGAAACATAAATAAAAAATCAAACTTAAACATGAATTATAAGCATATTTGAAAGACGCTGAACTCGAGTCCTATGTCTTCACCAATGGTGTTAATTAACTAATGAAAATGAAAATTAAAGATCTGCGAACTAAATCATTACTAATTCATAATTTATATGAGTTTTATTTTCAAACTTGGGTCTAATCTAATTACCATTTTACCCGTGACCGAAATAAAATATTTATAGAATCATTCTGATATATGTTATGGTATGATAGCGATCTCCACGCAAAGTCCATTCGATGAATACTGTATTTACAAAATCAAAAATAGAATAGGAACTTACAATAATTCTTAAAAATATGCACGACGTATTTTACTCATAAGATACGTATTTAGAAAATTTAAGTCTTCATTGTTTTACTAACAAAGTTTAGAATTCCATATTTTTGAAAATGAATTTTATTGTATAAAAATAACCAATTACAGCTAGTAAGTAATTGTCTCTTTGGAAAACATCTCATTGTGACACCATAATGAAAACTTGGCCATGATAAAAGTTGTGAGTTGTTTTCGTATAGCGGTTTCTAAAATTCCAAAATTGATAAAAAAAGAACAGCTGGTAAAGACGACTTTTTAAACTATTAAAGTTAAAAAATGGGCGTTAAGACTAATAATTATTTTATTCATACAATAACATTTTTCTTTAATATTACGCGAGTCTAGTTATTCAGAATATCCTTTTTCAAGTGACTTGAATTTGTTCTGTTCTTTTTAATGAGCACACATAATCCAATAATAATTTACTCTCAAAGAAAAATGATTTGCTGCGAGTAGATAGTATTAAAAATACATAAATTTTGAAATTTATATGATTAATTCCAACATTACAGTACAAGGGTCACATTTTTGATAGAGTTAAAGAGACGCCAATTCTAAGATGATATCAATTTATTCAAAGGATGAAAATTAATCCGTTTTTAACTGACTATACTGGTTAAGAGAATATATTAATTACCAGATGCATGAGTTTTAAATTGGTTCATTTACAGTTGTATGTGTAAATGTATTGTTAAATACTTTTTCCTTGACATATATTTTATAGTTTGAATGATAAATTATACGGTATGAAGCTGCGACAGAAAGATATTAGTAAATGTTCAATCAACGGATCATGGATTTCCACGGTTTGTTTAACACGCATCTTTCTGCACCCATTTCCTACGCATAGATTAAGATTCGACTCTGAATTGAATTGATGACACCGTTTCATGAAATATTGCATTGAAAAAGTCTATTTCTAAGCAGGTATAGAATTATGCGAATTTGTTTATTTGTTTGAGGAACTCAATTACCACGAGCTTTATTATTGTTTAAACCGTTGACATAAATTTGTTCGAATCAACATTTAAGCTAATGCGTATTATTTGTAATCAATCATTTCCTGATTCAATTCTGTATGCACTGATCTTTTGCACATGTAATTAATTGTACATAAAACGAAAGTAGCTACATCCGCATTGTCTAAACCGCATCACAGCCCGTTCACCCTTTTCCGGTTTATTGGAAAATACATTTTTCATATTAAGTCATTTAAATGATGTAGATTTCTACCGACATTGTAAAGTAAGGGAGCGCTCCTAGCTCTTAAAAGATAATTTGCTGTCATTAATTCCACTCTATGACAATGAAATTATACACCTATATCAGCCTTGATCATTAAATGTATATGATACTACATTTACGCAAATTATACCATTAACAACTACTTTACCAGGTAATACAGGAGTCAAATTTCAAACCGCTATCATAAACATATACTATACAGATACACGAGAAATTAGTATAGCATCTTGGCAAATAATGATCATATAAAGGCACTCCAATACGAGTGGTGAATGCTTGAAAACATGTGTGTTTTATGTGTAGTGGAAATGTTCTCTTATATAATATAATACTTTGTAGTCCTGCAAATATGTGTGAAATCTAATAAAATATCACATGATATTCATAATTAGTCTGCAAGTATTAGAAATAAGAAATTCACCCTGGGGCTGGAAATGGGAGTAGATATGAATTCCACGGTGAAGAGGTGCATTTCGGGTAAAAAAGTTTTTTGAAAATTAATTTATCGAAACATCTGTAGACATCAATTATATTTCATATTTTTGTATTAAAAAACATAAACCTGTCTTAAGTACAAAAATATATATATCAAGTAGGTAAATAATTAAGTATGTATTTTGATACTACTTCATTCTAAAGATATTAAACATATATGTAGTCATTCTAAAGATATTAAACATATATGTAGTTTGTGGTTTATAATAAATTTATAAGCATATTTCGTCGATACCATCAACCAATAAATTATGACTAACACATCCCCAGTGACAATGCAAATTTTTAGATAGCGCTAAATTAATTAAAATACAAAAAAATCTGTAACTGAATTGATAGAAACCTCTACAATACTAGTCAATTGTATATCTTCATCATTTAGTCTCATCAATGCAAGCAATAAACCCCATTGTATTTTAAGTGCATTAATTGGTCGAGGAAATCATGTATCAATTATATATTTATATTAATTACGATAATTGGGTTCTTTAAATAGTTTGTATAAAAATGAATGCAACAAATTTGTTTCCAATTAGCTTCCGCTTCTCCACCATAAACTAATTGCTTGTTTAATCAATTATCAATTATTGAATATCATTAATTAAACATATTTAACAAAAACAGTACCTATACTATACCCGGTTGTAGTGCAATTAAGTGCACGAAAATTATTCTACTTTCTTGAACATCAATGGACATTTTGAATATGAATATTATAGTTTACTCAAGCAATAAATTTCAATGTTGCATTAAGTTATTTAAAATTGGTTGAGTAACCATTGCAGAAAGATATTATAGCCCATTTTTTGGGTCATTTTTTAAAGAATAATACATTTCTAAGCAAGAAACAATTTATGTCATTCGAATGAAACAATACATTATCAAAGATAAGTCTTTGTCCAGTCTCTGTTTGAAATATGAATTGACAGTTGCTAAATACTTACTTGGCGGAGGCGATATTCTTGAGGACGGTAACCATGGAAATCCAGCCCCTACAGACAGCCCCCCGGGCCACCGTGTTTCATGTGCCGGGCTTGGCACGTATGCTGGACTTCCAGAGGTGTCGGCTTTATGTGATGCTGATGGGCTTCTGCCCAGAATTTCGTCCATACTGAACGATGACATGTGAGATTTATGTCCAGGCGGAGAGGCTGCAGATAGCGGGCTGGATGTGTCCGATCTTGGTGACATGTTGGCGCTTGTATCAGAATCTCTGTCTCGATCTTTTGGTGAGATCGATCTCGAAGGTGAATGATGTCGATCTTGTTTTGAACTTTCCACCGTAATATCTGAACGAGAATTATGAGAAATTATTGAGTCCACACCGAATCTTAACGGAGTTTTAAACGATGGTACATTGTTTTCAGTGTAACTTAAACGTCCATTGCACAGTTTTGATTCACTCGGGTCCGGTGATAGTCTATCTTCATTATTTTGTGGAGACAGTGCTGGCACGTCCTTTTTTGAAAGATCTTCCGCAGTGTTTTCTACATCTATCGGCGAACTTGAGCGAGGTCGGCTGAAAGCGGATGACCTGCTTACTGCCATCGAGATGGGCTGCATTTTGTCAGTGTACATTGACATTCAATAAAATCTATATCCACTTCTAGTCCAAAAGTGTATCAAAAATATTTAAATCTAAACCACTAAAATTCCACACATTCGAATCATGAACCGCTTCAGGTTTGTTTAACTTTTTCTTCATGTGAATTAACTTTGTATTCTCCATCAAGAGGCATGCCTTATAAACGGGAGTGACGTCACGCCTCTCTGCTTCCATGATTGGCCAATCGTTAAATTACCCGATAATGATGTTAAACTCGCTGCTTTCTGATTGGCCCAAGTTAATATCTGTATAATTTATCTCTTACACTGACAGGGTAATTTGAATGGGCGAACAAATCAGTGAAAATCGGAGTCGTTTGGCTGTTTGGAATCACCGAACCGTTCAATTGTACGTTATTATAGTTGAATAGTACGTTCCACCTCTGCTCAGCCTCCCGAATCTGGCGTTTTGTTGTCTCAAAATTCGCAGGAGTCCCTGTATCAAGTTTTCGCGTAATAATAGTGTTTGAGTGATCGTAAATGACCCGAATTGCTTTATAAATTGAATTTGTCTAAGCTTTCAGAATAGTTGCCTTAACCCAGCTCATGACTCGAAGATCATTATTCACCGACCCCGGTGGAAACTAATTTAGTGGGTTTACAAATTCTTTACATTAGCATTGCTTACAAAGAGTCGTCTTGATTATGCAGACATAGGCGCCAGGCAGCGCCCCGGCGTTGGACGCTGAGAGCAAGGTTCTGACTGTCGTCTGGGTTTGATAACTATAATAATGTATTTTGTTTTACATTTATTGCTGGCTAACCATAGATCACCAACACGCCCTGAATTCAGTAATTCTGCAAGTAGATGAAGAACACGATGGCCCTCCATTAATATTACTTTCTAAGTCGCTGACTAGAATACATCTTATATAACTGAAGTATTTTTATGGTGTTTTTTTTCAGCATGAAACTGGCCGTGATTTGATTATTGCCTTTAAACGGATTTGATTGAATAATAAATGACTAATTACGGTATTACCAAAGTTATAAATAAAGCAAAAAAAAAAAACCGAATAAATACTCCAAAATATATAGGTTGTCATTTTTATGGAAAACTTATGTTTCCATTTCAATTTAAATTTTATATTGTGTTGATAATAACTTAAACTTGTGCTGACATTTACTGTCAAAGAAAAGGTTGAATTTTTGTTTATGGTTTTATTATTTTATGTGTAAGGCACGCGTAATATATATGTCACTTGTTTTTAAAAAGATATTAATACGTACCAAATATTGATGTTTCTATTGTACAATTATGACCATGGTGTAATTAATTTTTCATCTAAACAAACGTCTAAATTTTGACGTATTTTTACATAAAAGAGACGATCATTCGGTGATTATTTCTTATTTAGAATTGATCCCTAATAAATTCATTAATCACATTATTTTAATTTGTTTTATTCTTTATAATATTGACATCTTAATTCCCAAATTAATGCCTTGTGGGCAATTCGTTTTACTTTTCTCTTTACGGGATGTCGTAAAATTGTATATTCCACAATGTCGTAAAATTCCCGGAAGCGGTTTAATTTGTGTCATTTATCGCCATATTGATTTTACTTTCGATAAAATCACCGCCATATATGATCATTTAGGGGTCATTAGGGCCTGATTTAAGGGGGTTAATGTCAATAAGTTTAAACAGTGCAAAGACTGATCATTATCAATTGAAGTATGAAAAAGATTACTAAAAAATGACTAATGAAAAATTAGATAATGAAAACAAATCTATTGTCATGTTTTCTATCTGGTCTCTCATCGCCATTATCTGGACTATATCATCAAATGTGTTGAAGGCAAATTGGCGAGACTTACAGTTTCTTGTTTTCTTCTGAAAAAAATTAGATTGATATAAAAACTGATGTTGTTACCATCCAGGCATTTTAGTATTCAATATTTCATATTTGATATTTTAAGTTTTAGATGCATCCTCATATAATTTGTAGTATGTCGATGTAGTTACCGAATAAAAAAAAACTTCCATTTTCAATTCAGTTATTTTATCGATACAGGATATTTTGTATTGCTTGTATTAATGATACAATTATCAGAAGTAAATATGCCATAAATATTCTGCTCAATTCTGATTAATAAAAGTGATCTCTGTTAATTTAACTTCCTTATTTCCACGAGGCACAATCAAATTGACTTCGTGCCCCCCCCCCCAAAAAAAGGTTTGCAACAGCAACAACAACAACAAAAAAGTCCTGACGGTACAATTAGAATCAGTGACGTAAATTTTACAACGGATTCTAGATTTTCATAGTTAAAACAAACAGTCATATAATCCTTAAATATTCATTACGTCTTTAATTCAGTAATGTGTTTGTTTGTGTTTTTCTGATCCCATTTACTTCCTGAATATTTCTTCATTTATGATCTTTTAACGCTTTCTGTTCGTGGTTAATTAAAACAATAAGAAACTATACACTAAATACAAAAATAGCGTTGCAATATAATACATTGCGTACAAAAAGAAACGTTTCCATGCTGAACTTTATCAAAATATACTGGGTACCAAACAATCCATTAGAAATGCACTGAGTGCAAAAGAAGCTTTACAATATAATGTGCACAAATAGAAACTTATATATATATGTTTATATATTGACACTATATAGTTTAAGTTTATTGGTATTATCGGCATATGATGCCTCTGACCATTTACAATTTATATACATGTCAAGATGGTCAAGACAACAGTTTTTAAAACAAATTTGCATTTTTGAAAATTTAAACAAACAAAATCAATACAAGCACACATATTTGACAGAATATAATATTACCCCCCCCCCCCCCCCAAAAAAAGATTTAAATAACATTTAATTAAGAAACATTTAACAAAAATGATAATTAAGAAGCAGTGTAAACAATACCCATGATTTACTAAGCAGCATCAAGTAATTCTAATTTCTCTACTAATCAAGAAAAATGAATTTTGCAATATTGTTACATATTGTGTTTGATTGTTTAGACACTTGATTAACGTAATAAATTTGTTAATGGAAGGCCAAGATGTATTTTTGATATATGGTATTTCGTTATATATATATAGAGGGAGAGATACATGTTTATGCAATATATTTCAGCTTTGTAACGTTACATAACGTGTCTGTTTTAAAAAAGTATTCAAAATCAAATGTGAAACGTTTCTTTTTTCCGTTCTGTATACACATACATCAATATAATAATAACTTATTTTTTATACAAATGTAAAAAATCACATGAATAGTATCTTATTATAATAATTAATGGCAGATGCGAACAACACTTATTTGCCTACTGCCGGTCAGCCGACTCAAAATCGTTCTGACATACTTATAGAATATAATAAGTAAAACAGAAAATAATGAAAGCTCAGGGTATCGTAAAACCCCAATTTGGGGTCAAACAGACCTATCAAGGTGTAGAGGAGGTATTATAAACCAGTTTATATCTATAAAGACATTAATATGTTTTCTGAACGTATGTACTTATTATTCATAACGACCGTGATACAACGTTGTGCATTGAAAGATCACATTGATAAAATTTACAATAAATCATATAAGATATAGAACTACGTTGTGTCGGTGCTTGAGTACTATGATTCCAACTTTTATCAATGTACTGAAAATACTCATGGAAACTGAACTTACATAGATTTGCACTGCAACATGAATCGGGAACTAGTTTAACAATTAAACGCGGATGTAGATAATCTTATAGTACTTAGGTCCGCAAAAAATGCGCGCCGAGCGAGTGACGACTATAGAAAGCTGAACCATCGCTCATTATTAAGAAATCGTAATTATGTTTCCAGTGAATGTTTATTTGCCAAATTTTGAGGTTTATATTGATATACATAAAATACTCCGGGTAAATCTGTGACAATCCCCCAGCCATTTACATATCGCCTTAACAAACATAAACGCAATCTAACATTGAAATAAAATTAACTAAATAAATTACATAGCGTAATTATATGCATGTTTGGGCGTACGAAATTAATTAATGGATGCATATCATCATAAAACTTCTGTAATTTAGTGCGTATGAAACTATATAAATAATGCATGCAGTTTTCACTACGTTCTCTATAAGGACGGTGGTGTTATAATAATTAATAACTAGCTAATTCGGCAAATATTTAAGAAAATTAAGTCAGAAGATAATTGCATATGCATGGTGAATCTAGTATTTCTGATTAACAGCGTTAGTTGTGTTAATTCAAAGTTCTTAAAAGAATTTAAGAAAGGTACCCTCAATTGCTGTTACAAACTGTAAATGAACTCACGGAATTTCTGTTCTGCAAGAAAATTGTAAACAAGAGGATAAATATAAACATATAATGACGACTTAATTCACTTTATATGAGTACTAAACTGTATGAGTTTCACATATAACGTCAGGGTAATGTGTGCGAGGATAAGAATCTTAGAATAAATATGCATGTTGTTGTTGTTAATTAAACAAATTTACGTAAATGATGACTTGAATAACATGAGTGCTTACGGTCTTACTATAGTGATTATCATAGTAGTGTTATTAAAACGGTGTCATGAATAAAATAATGCGTAGTTTTTTGGCCCGCATCGAGCTAAGTAGCAATAGATATGTAAAATATCAATAAACAAATGTATAACGTATCAAAAATATTTTATTTAAAAGAAAATTTATATAAATCATTCAATTTCTTGAAAAATATAATTTTATATAAAACGCTGCAACTTGATTATATTCAGTTTATAAATATACAATTATTATGTCTATGTGAACTTTACGCGATGGATAATTCTGTAATTTTAACATTCATTGGGTAGCCATTTTAGATATGTAATAACAGTTAACACAATTATCGATTCGAACATCATAATTTTCAATGCAGCTTTAATCAGACTTATTAGAAACATATTTTTGTTATAAATCTCAACCAGGCTCCCGGCTAAAAGAGTAGGGATTCGGGAGGTACTGTGTGCAAAAAAGAGGTGTCTCATAAGCCAACTTGGCTGACCCTTTCAATAGGGAACAAAATCTGTACCTTTATAAATGTTATCAGTTTTAGTGCACACATGTTTCTATTATGATACAGAAGTATGACAAACAATGAGTTGCCGAGTTGATTTTTTTTGCGGAACAATCTCACAGACAAAAAAAAAACAAAAAAAACAACAACAGACCAAACCCCAGTTTTCATGAGTGCCCAATTATTCCACATTTTCTCTGGCTACCAATGTACAGATCTTGATAATACCATGAAAGAAAGGCAACAAAAATAACGTTACTGACAAATTAATAACGAACTAACAATGCATT